>CM042325.1:33216989-33694489 GCA_023566125.1 Zingel zingel | reverse complement strand
TTTAGAGACAGGAACCTCCCTGACCCTCTCTGAAGATATCACTCATCTTCTCTACTCTTCCGTGCTCTTTCCTTTCCTTTCCTTTCCTTTTACTTTTTACCACATCCAAAACAAGTAACAATTAGAGTCAGGGCTGAAAGATTTTTTTTTTTTTATGTAATTTGATCACAAAAACAATGTATTCGAGAAAAACGATTATTTTGCACATTACATTTTTTAAAGTAAACTCTTATTTTGTCTTGTGCTCTGAATTCAAAAAGTTCAACCAGAAAACTATTAAGTAAAGGGACATTTCACAGTTGAAGGTGTTTTCACTGTTGATTTCTTTAACTGTTATATTGTTTGTTTTTTTACTTCAATAAATGCAACATCTTTCCAAAAGTCAATGAGTAATTGACCAAAATGAATGTGATTATGATTTTTTTCCATAATGTCCGTCCCCTTCCTCTTTCTGTGTGTTGGCGTTCTAACCTCCGGTGGATTTGTGTGGACTATGGTTAACTGCTCCTCAGATCTCTGCAGGGTAAATCCAGACAGCTAGCTAGACTATCTCTCCAATCTGAGTTTTCTGTTGCACGACTAAAACTACTTTTGAACGTCCACATGTTCCACCAAAACAAGTTTCTTCCCAAGGCTATTTTGCAGAAGCACCGTGGCTCCGTCCGGCGCTTAGCATCGCCCAAGACGATTGTGATTGATTTAAAGAAATGCCGATAAACCAGAGCACGTTTTACTTCCATCCCAGAATGCTGTGTGGACTAGCCAGACCTTCCTACACAGCGCTGTGGAGGAAGGTCTGGCAAAGCAAGACTAAGGATTGCTGGAATGAATTGCTTAATTATTTGCTAATTAGTAACAGGGTTTACCCCAGAAAAGTTGTTTAGCCCGCTGGCAAGTATCTTTTTTTCAACGAGGGTCACAGACTGGCCCCATTACCAACATTAAATCAGTGCTAAAGGTGAACTGGAGATTTGAAAATATGACTACATCTAAGTTTCCAACCAAGCCGCCACACTGTAGGCTAACTGTAGTTTAAAAAAGGTCTTAAAAATAGATTTAAAAACTAATTCCCATTGGCTTAGGCCTGGTGGGGGCAACTTAGGCCCAGTGGGCCACCAGCTTGCAATACACTGGGGGAAACCCTGAGTAAGTCCTCAAGAACCGAGAGTTCTCATAAAATGCTGTGATTACACTGCTCTGGTTAACATCTGCTCTAGAGCAAAAGCTCATTGGTCATGGTGTATTTGTGCAAAACTGATGGAAAAATGTAAATCAAAGCTGAAACACTCTGTAATATTGTAAAATTGTCGAGGACTGTGCTGCTGTTTCAGGAAACACTGACGTTATTGTTTCATAGTAAAATAAAAACAATAAATACTCTATTCCGAGAAGTTTGGGCAGATTCTACTGTGACAACTTTCCTTGAATTAGGTTTGGCAAACATGCTGCATGCTCCTTCCAAGTAGCACTTAAAATTGGAGTCAGCAATTCTGGAGAAAGATTGACATTTGAACTCAACACTCAAACAGATATACCCCTCCCATCAGTGCACCTGTTTTTACTGTCCCTCACTCCCACTTCATTTCTGTTTACTGTATACATCCATGGCCTTTCCCCTGTCCTGTGCACGAGTTCTCTCTAGTTCCAATGAGTTCTCACTGCCAATACAAACATTCCTAGTTAGAGAAAGGGTGAAAAGTAAAGACCGTTTGCCTGGGACCCCAAATCAAAAGAAAGAAAAACCTTTGGAGGACAGTATACTGTAGATGCTCCTATCTTGAATGAAGCAGTAACGATTATATTATATTGTTTGTAACATGCAAAAAATGAATTAGGCTAAAACTGTACTTTGAGAGCACTGGTGGGGATCTAACACAATCATTGTGTCTTGAATTGTATAAGAAATGGCTTATCCGACCCTTCTATATGTACTTCTTCTGTAAAGAGAGCCTATTTCATTCATTGCATTTTTCCTTGTCCTGTCCTTTTCTCTTTTCACAGACAGGCTTACAATGATGAAAATAAGACAGTAAAGCGTGAAAACAGTAGTACACAGTGTTTTACCCAGGTTTTCAATCTTGTGTGTGAATTACACTCTCAAACTTTCCATGTAGTCTTTACTCAGTCTCTTCAGGATTAGTGATGTTGCGATTGTAATAATTATTGTAAAATCAACCAGACACTGCATTTTTTTCAAGGGCTTGTCCTTTTTTAATTAATTTTTGCAATAATGCCATAATACATTGGTCATATGCTTAACATGCGTGCACATTTTTATTTTCCAGCATAAAATAGGCCTATACGAAGCCAGGTCAATTCAAATGAACCCTAATTTCATCAAGTCAAGTTTAGACAATTTTTACTCTTATTTGATTTTTTTTATTACGCAGGACCATGGCTCCTACAAATACTGAGTTCATTTGTCTTAAAAACTGCTGCAAATGATTTGATATGCAGCAGCAAAAATCACAAGAAAACAACGCTGCAAGAAATAGTACTTGTTTTCAATCTTGTTTTACTCTGTAGCACTTTGGGATTGCTTTTAAACAATAAAAAATGTATTACTATTTATTTTTACAAATACAATGTATTATTACTATTATTATAAGTAGTATCCTTTAGCCTGGAGGGACTGTTTGTTGTTATTTTCCACCTCTGTGTTTGTGCTTCAACAGTAGTAGCTTTCTTTAGGTCTAACACCATGGTTAGCATCAAATGTCCCTCTGTGATCCATCCTCTATTATATCTACCTATATACTTTGTGCTTTTCACAATAATATGAGCCACACAAACTGTACCCATGAAAAAAAAATGTTTCTTCTTGTCTCTCAGAAAATCACCATTGACATGTACAGACGCATGGTAAGTTACAGTATGTAATAAGTAATGATGTTTAAAAATACACATGCTGGTATTCAGTCTGATTTCATTATAGCACCCCCCAGGGCTGAACTGGGGTAAAAAAAATCAGCCCTGGACTTTTGAGAACTAGACCAGCCCCCCACAATCGGCCGGACACCACCCGTCCTTGCACTTCCCTTCAACACATATACATACCAGCAGGGTTCAAAGTTAGCAGCATCTACCAGCCAAATGCTGATCAAATATGTAAGTGGCTGGTAGATTTGCTTGACTCACCAGCCTAAAACAGTCACTAGCCATTTGGCTGGTGGACAAAAACTTAATGTTGAACCCTGCATACCAGCCCCTATAATACTCTCTTTTAGCTGAGAGTGAGTAAGAGAGTATGATAATGTACTCACTGAGTCAAACAGGCTGCCTGGCTCTTGATGGCAGGTTGAGAGTGGAGCATGGCTGTCATCAAGATGTCTTGTATAGTTAACAAGTGGTTAGTCTGTAAGTTCAGCTAAAGCTGCATTTTGTACACAGTATGCAACTTGTGTTATTGTGGAATGTGGATAAATCAGAAAGCTATAGTACTATGTTTGCAAGTGCCTTAGCTTGCTAAAACATAACTCACCTTAGCTTACTAACAGCTAACAAATCCTCTCTTGTAGACAAGGGTGCTAAAATCATCGTTTGACATGCGAAAAATCTCGTGTTCTTAGCTAGCTACTGGCACTTTGTGGAGTTTGCCGCCAGTGGGGGGGGTGGGGGACTTAAATGCACTCTCTCTCTCTATGATAGGATAGAAGTGGACCATAGTAGAATGTGATTGGCCAGTGTTCAGATGCGAGACAAACCAGTGGGCCAATCATGTGATCTCTCTTTTCTCTATGGGCCGATAAAACAATAAAAATAAAGTTTTCGACCGGAGTGCAGCCCATTCAGCCCAAAGAAATAGGCCGATGGCCAATCCATGCCTGACCCCTGTATCTAATGGTTGCTAATGGTTGAAGTGAGTTGAGATTTAAAACAGTGAGCAGGACATTTTCTCAGCTGGGTTTCTGTCTACAGATTTGAAAGTACAGTTGATGTCCTTTGGTTTATAAAACTTTCTTTCTTTTATAAAAATTTAAAAATAAAACTATTTTGTTTGTTCCTCTTTCATTCTAGAACATTTTCTATCAACAAGCTATCATGAGGTCAAAGGTCAAATCTAGCGTGTCCCTTGGAGCGTAAGTTCCTCTGGTTTCTTATCTGGGTGGGAACCTTTCTATGGGTTACAATTCATTGAAAGGGTTTCTTGTAATTAAGACGTGTTGTAATTACGTGCAAACTTTCTTCTCCTCATTATATGATAATAATATATAATAAAATATCTTTAGATTATCAGTATTTAGTGATCTGTTAAAGAGCCCCAATTTCATTTCCAGCATCATATTTGTACTCTTGGGGTCTACTAGAATAGGTTTACATGCTTTGATGTTCAAATAACATACTATGTTTCTCATACTGCCCGTTGCTGCAGCTCCTCTGCCTGAAACACTCTAGCTGTGTTCAAATCCGTTCCCTCATTCACTCACTCACTATTCCCTATATAGTGTTTATTAAATAGTAAACTATATAGGGAACGATATTTTGGATACTCACTGAAAACATCGTTGCGTTAGTAGATGCGCCGGTTATTTGTGTGACGGAGGCATCATGTAAAAAAACTGAAACAAAAATGCTTCTGATACATCCCTGAAATAAACTGAGCACTCAGGAGAAAAGTAAAAGGTCGCATACATGTTTCGCGGGTGCTTCTGCTTCTTCTTCTCCGCCGGGAAAACACGACGCGTTGCATTGTGGGATACGGGAGTAAAATGTAGGGTACATCCTATGTACACTCAATTCAAATACCACTACAAAATGACGAACACACTATATAGTGCACTATTTTCGTGATAGGGAACGGTTTCCAAACCAGCTTCTGTCTGAGCTCTTGGCCCCGCCTTCCTGAAAAGCCCAGTCTGCTCTGATTGGTCAGCTGGTCCACTCTGTTGTGATTGGTCGACCCATTTCAAACAAGCCTGTGGGTGGCCTGTGCTTGCTCAGGCAGCACCAATGGGCAGCACAGATGAAAAACTGGGCTGGCTTTCTCAATCAGTGACATCACTAATGGAGGAATTTCAAACAGGAATGTGGGCGAGCTGTTTCAGGCAGTTGAGAAAAAGTGCTGTCTGTGGTAGAGAAAGCTCCATTTGGAGTGAAATGTGTTTTTTGTACTTTATATATCATTACATACATAAACTATATAACACACGAAAGGACAGAAAAAATCCCAAAAGCATAATAGGGGCTCTTTAAAACATTGCTGGAGGCTCTGTGCATCTGATTGGTCTCATGATCGTTCTGTTTCTGCAGACTGGCCAAGTATGTCACGACATACAAGACCCATGACCCGTTCCTGGCTCCCTGTCTACCCAGCAACCCCTGGCAAACAGACAATGACACATACTGGACTCTCAACATGAGACTGTGAGAGCTGCTTCCTTTTCTGTTTGGCTTCTTTAGATAATAAGTTCTGTAGTCTTTAATTTCAATGCCATATACCAGAACAGGGTGGAGGGTGTGGTTAAAACAGCGAGTGGGTTTGTGTACACTCTGACTGAAACCATTAGTGAGATAAACACCAGAAAATTGCACCCTGGTAATGTATGAGCAGTGAGTGACTCAGCCTGTGTTTGTGTCCAGGGTTGATGTTCCCACTAAGATGCGAGTCGAGCGCTGGTCCTTCAGCTTGTTCGAGCTGCTGACCGACCTGCGAGGCCGAGACGACTTCAAGGTCTTCCTCAAGAAGGAGTTCAGCGGTATGTCGCCACATGCCATTAAACACCTATCAGTTCGGACTGGGAATATCTTGTGCTGAACCCGACTGAGCATTCCTGACATGGTTGAGGGATGGTTTGTGTTTACAGCTCTCAACACAAGCATTCCCATCACTTTCTCAGCAACCGTCCCGCTTGTAAATGGAACTTGGGTATTTGTACAAGTCTTTTTTTTTATTTAACCATCCTCGCAGTAGGCCTAAGGCAATGCAGAATCTAAATTGTGATATTTCTGTTCCTCCCATCTCAGAAATGTGATATTTTGGATATTACGTTCTTTTAAGTTCCTATATGCAGAATACATGGATATGAGGTACAAAAAGTTCTCAAGACATGCAGCCAGTGGTGGAATGCTAAGTACATTTACTCAAGTACTGTGTAGTTCTAGGACACTCTTTTATCAGTGTTTGTGTGTGTGTGTGTGTGTGTGTGTGTGTGTGTGTGTGTGTGTGTCAGGGGAGAACTTGGCTTTTTGGGAGGCAGCTGAAGAACTGAAGTGGGGCACTGCATCATCCATAACATCAAAAGCTGAGACAATTTTCAAGTAAGTCAATAAAAAGTGGACTGCTTGTGTGTGTGTGTGTGTGTGTGTGTGTGTGTGTGTGTGTGTGTGTGTGTGTGTGTGTGTGTGTGTGTGTGTGTGTGTGTGTGTGTGTGTGTGGATCTTGGGCTTAAATATGTATGAAAAATGTAAAGTAAAAGCGAAAAATCTAAGACATAATAGTACAGTTAAATTATAGGGCTAAAATGTTAAATGACCCTTTAAATGCAATATCCATAAGTAAGCAACAATAAAAGAAAGGATAAAAGCAGCACTTTTGAAGAGCTCATATTATGCTCATTTTCAGGTTCATAATTGTATTTAGAGGTTGTACAGAATATGTACATGATGTCATTTTCAAAAAACACCATATTTTTGTTGTACTGCACATTGCTGCAGCTCCTCTTTTCACCCTGTGTGTTGAGCTCTCTGTTTTAGCTACAGAGTGAGACCTCTCACTTCTGTTCCATCTTTGTTGGGAGTCACACATGCTCAGTAGCTAGGTAAGGACTACTAGCCAGTCAGAAGCAGACTATGAGGGCCCTGACAGTACCTAGGTAAGGACTACTAGCCAGTCAGAAGCAGAGTATGAGGGCGTGCCCTGACAGTATCTAGGTAAGGACTACTAGCCAGTCAGAAGCAGAGTATGAGGGCGTGCCCTGACAGTACCTAGGTAAGGACTATTAGCCAGTCAGAAGCAGAGTATGAGGGCGTGCCCTGACAGTACCTAGGTAAGGACTACTAGCCAGTCAGAAGCAGAGTATGAGGGTGTGCCCTGACAGTAGCTAGGTAAGGACTATTAGCCAGTCAGAAGCAGAGTATGAGGGCCCTGACAGTACCTAGGTAAGGACTACTAGCCAGTCAGAAGCAGAGTATGAGGGTGTGCCCTGACAGTACCTAGGTAAGGACTACTAGCCAGTCAGAAGCAGAGTATGAGGGTGTGCCCTGACAGTAGCTAGGTAAGGACTACTAGCCAGTCAGAAGCAGAGTATGAGGGCGTGCCCTGACAGTACCTAGGTAAGGACTATTAGCCAGTCAGAAGCAGAGTATGAGGGTGTGCCCTGACAGTAGCTAGGTAAGGACTATTAGCCAGTCAGAAGCAGAGAATGAGGGCGTGCCCTGACAGTACCTAGGTAAGGACTACTAGCCAGTCAGAAGCAGAGTATGAGGGCGTGCCCTGACAGTACCTAGGTAAGGACTACTAGCCAGTCAGAAGTAGAGTATGAGGGCGTGCCCTGACAGTACCTAGGTAAGGACTACTAGCCAGTCAGAAGCAGAGTATGAGGGCCCTGACAGTATCTAGGTAAGGACTACTAGCCAGTCAGAAGCAGAGTATGAGGGCGTGCCCTGACAGTACATAGGTAAGGACTACTAGCCAGTCAGAAGCAGAGTATGAGGGCCCTGACAGTACCTAGGTAAGGACTACTAGCCAGTCAGAAGCAGAGTATGAGGGCGTGTCCTGACAGTAGCTAGGTAAGGACTACTAGCCAGTCAGAAGCAGAGTATGAGGGCCCTGACAGTACCTAGGTAAGGACTACTAGCCAGTCAGAAGCAGAGTATGAGGGCATGCCCTGACAGTACCTAGGTAAGGACTACTAGCCAGTCAGAAGCAGAGTATGAGGGCGTGCCATGCTAGCAGCTAGGCGAGCATTATAACGTGTGTTCCAAAGTGACCACGTTTGTCTCTGAAGTAAAGGCTGGACTACAATAGAGCTGTTTGGAGCAGTTTGTGAACAGTGTTTTCTGTTGGAGATGGTAAGTCCCTTTGGGATGGACTTTGGGGTTTTTCACTTTGTAAACCTATAACGTGCACAAAAAATATATATAACACAATAAAGGAAAGGGAAAACGCCAAAATGCATAATATGAGCTCTTTAAGACTTTCCCACTGCTTCATCAGGACTGTGTGGGTATGGTTTGATCAAATTTGGTTCACAGTCCTGCCAACATCAGAATCAGAATCAGAATCAGCATTAATGGCCAAGTCAGTGTGAACACATACAGGGAATTTGACTCCGGCCTTTTGTTGTTCTCAAAGTTCATACACAGAAATAGACAAACTGCTCAAAACAAGGACAAGAACGCTGCACAAGGTAAACATAAACATTTCACTACTATGTACAGATATACGTTTGAAAAGTGTATATATACATATACACATGCATATGCATTCACACATGTAAACAGACTATGAGGATTGTAAACAGTAACAAAATAGGACAATGCTAAAGTGCTAATGGTGCTAGAATAAATAGAGTTATTAATATAACTTTACTTTATTGTCCCCAAGGGGAAATTCTTATTCACAACACTGTACTATGGACAGAAAAACAGAAGTACAAACATAACATGTTGTTTATATACCTGAGGTAGGTGGATATGACGGTATATACAGTATATATTTGACACTATAAAATCTATAATTGACTGAAAGGTGGATGCTTGGAGTTCCAGGGTTATTGCACATTGATTGGTCCTGACACTATGGACTGATGTTCAGTGTTGATCATGGTGACGGCCTGGGGGAACAAACTGGTCGTGTGTCTGCTTGTTTTCATCAGAAAACAACCCACCAACTGTCATCACCTCTTTACAATAGAGCCACACCCAAATGAACCCAGTGAGGAGAACAGAGACCAAGCACAAATACAGGACTCTGTCATGTGAAATAAATTAACTTTAGCAGTAAATAGTGTGATCACATGGGACTATAGCCCCCATAGTGAGAAGCTGATTGAGAAAACAAGGTTTAGGGCCTTTCATACGCAAACTAGTCAAGTCAACTTTATTGTCAATTCTGCAATATGTGCCAGACATACAGAGCAATCGAAAATACGTTTCTCTCCGACCCACGGTGCAAAGGACACACACATGTATAATATAAAAGATAAGTAAGGGGTGGGTGTTGAGCTTCCTGACAGCATTGGGGAATGAACCTGTTTGCCAGTCTGGTGGAACAGGCTTGGAGGCTCCAGTACCTCCTCCCAGATGGCTGTGTAAGGGGTGCCTGACATCACCAACAATGCTGGTTGCTCTGTTTTAGAAGTATTATATTTCCAAACTTGGACTACACCCAAACCCCAATGTCAGCCAAGATATTGATTTGGAGTGCATGTGTTTTCAGGACCTTCCTGGCCCCCGGTGCCCCCCGCTGGATCAACATTGATGGCAGGACAATGGGTCTGACAGTGAAAGGCCTGGACCATCCTCACCGCTATGTGCTGGAAGCAGCTCAGACACACGTTTTCCTGCTCATGAAAAAGGTGCGTCTGTGTACTGATGAAGAGGCCAAAAAAGGTCATTTTTCTTACTCCGTAGCTAATACAGTTTTTGCCAAATTGCTCACACATTTGTTGTTGGAATGTGGCTCAATGTGTCAAAACTCTTCACACAATCCAAATAAGACATCACTTGGAGATAAATATCTCACTTATATGTCAAGATGAAACTCTGCAACCAAAACGTAAGGCTTCTGTGAAAGATTGTTCCAGTACAGAACATTTTACATTTCAATAAACGCAAAAAGAAGAGGCATGCGGCCATGTGGTTGGCGGTCATACACTTTCCAGTGCCAAGGCGAAAATAATTGCTCAATCGGATTGAGGAATGGGGAATTAAGGGGGTCAAGTAGGGACCTAGAGTGGCATGGTGATGTCCTACAGACTAATGGTGGCGCACAAGGTGATATTTCCCCAATTTCACATAGTTTTTTGTTTTCTTTCTTTGTTTAAGGCTCCATTACAAAAGTTAAGGTTTTAATGCTTTTGTCTAAGCATTCACTTTCAGTGTGTAATCGGCAAAAACTTTATTAATAATAAAAATAATAATGCCTTTAATTCATCTTTACCAATAAGTGTTTCATGTATTTCACTGCTCTTAACTTCTAATGTATGCTAAATGTCATTTATTTATTAACTGTACAAAACACAATACCATACACAGTCCTATATATACACAGTCCTATATATATATATATATATATATATATATATATATATATATATATACCTGTAGTTTATTGTTTTACTGTTTGTTTACTTTTTGTAAAAAATATTTAGCTAAAAGTCAATGTATATTGTTATTCTTATACTGTATTTTTTTCTATACCTCTTTATTTAAAGAGTGTTTTGTTTGTATGTTGCTAAAATCTGCTGCTGGATATTTAATTTCCTTGCGGGAGTCATCCCAAAAGGATCAATAAAGAGAAGTCTAAGTCTAATGATTAATGTGGGGACCTACTGAGATCTCTGGCACTGTTTAGATTGTAATTAAGTCACTGCCAGTTTATGTACCCTTCCAGAACAGAGTAGTTGACTGGGTCTACAGAGGTTACCAGATCAGATAAGTCAAGGCTAGGACATATGATATATATAATATCCACGCTATAATTGGTCATACGTATTTTCAGATTCAAGGCGCATTTGTGTATTGAGCTGAGGTCACCTGCAGTCTCGTGTGCTTTCATTGGTACAGGATACTTTCTTCCGTTACCTCAAGTCCCCAGTGTACAAAGACATGCAGAAGGCGGCCCTGAACCCCGAGCCTCATAACTTCAGGTTGGTGGTGGATCCCTGCCGTACCTTTCTGACATCACTGCACAACACATTCTCACTCCCAGCGCGTCAAAAAGCTATGTTTGGTCAGGTGCCTTTGGCGGTTGTTATTAATGCAAAAAGTCTCCCTAGGCTATGCTCACACTTGGTGTCTTTTTTGACAAGAAAAAGTTGACTAGTGTGCTTTTGTAGTGAAAAAAAGAAGCTGGCAGTGTTTTTATTCCAAAAAGCAGCCGAGAGCATCTACTGTTACAGTATCCTAGCTAGAGCGCTATGTGGAAAAACCAGAAAATCTGAATATAACAGTGAACATGATATTTCACCATGCAATCTGAAAATCGTTCAGATCTGAAAATTAACCATTCTTTAGAACCTTTTGAGGTTTTTTAGTATTTTGTTTCTTCCCTTTTTTTCCACTACCACTGGATTCACCACTAACATCAACTTATAACCACTAGTTTAACACTTTTTTTTTTTATTTATTTATTTTTTTTTAGAAATGATGATTAATAAACCTCATTTAGATGATATACCCAATTTTTTGAGTTAAGAAAACCTGAAATTATGCATTTCAACAGATAGTTACTGTATGATTGAGTTGATAATCTCAGACTGTCAAAGTTTAGTCAGGATACTGTTTTTTCAAATGCTATAAAATGCAATTAAACACCCAAAAATCAATGAAAGTAGTGATCTGACCCCTGTTATTTTTGGGCAATTTGCTTGAAAGAAACCCAAATTTCTGATTTCTGAAAACGGTCATATTTGACCTGAAGACAACAGGGATCAGGCTTGTTACAGGTTTAAACTGTTGTGCGTGAACCCGTTTCTGTAAAGCCACTAAAAAGACTGTCCCTCCCACCAAAATGAAGCTTTCCAATCATCTTGAGTTCACCATGTTTCTGTTTCCACCCTAGTCCAGCCCAGCTGGAGAACAATGCTCAGAACCGGAGCCTGGGCATCCATCCCATCATCCTGTGGCAGCAGGAGGAGGAGCAAAAGGCCAAGGCCGCCGCTGCCTCCGCTCCGGTCGATGTCAAGGCCATGATGAGCAAAATAGACCGGAAGAAGTAAAGATATATAATGCGTGTGTGTACAAGGTTGTACATGTCATGTCACACACACAAGTACCAACACAGGAACCAGCCCTCTGTTAGGGAGTATACACAGTGTAGAAGAATGCTTTCCGCAGTGTCCTGCAATTGAATGTTGTTCTGCTAGAACAACATTCTGTTCTAGAAAATTATCGAAGGTTTTTATCCAGTTTTTATTATGAAGGATTACTGAACAGGCCTATTAGGCCCAGACCCAAGCTAAGCCTATTGTTTGTCTGATATTCACGAAATGCTTCAATGTTTCTGTCTAAAAGAGATGTAATGTAATCAGACTTTAGCATCATTTCATTACCAGTCATAGTCAAAATGCACCACAGTAGGTCAGTACATTGCAGTTAAAGAGAGCTCATTTCTCTATGGAAGATTTGCACAGTATGTAAATCTGTTTACTTGGCCACATTTAATAAAAGAGGTCAAGATAAAGCACTTTCAAGACTTTCATTGTGTTTGCGTGTGTTAATAGTTAAGGTGGAATTTCTGTATACAGGTAATGCTAGTCCCGTGTGAATATGGCTTAAGTGACTAATGTCAACAAAACTTTGAACTTGGTCCAGTATTGAGCGAGAACGAGAACCCTTAAGAGCAGAGATCTTCAACAGGGGTACCGGGACCCCTAGGGGGTCCTCAGAGTTACTGCAGAAGGGCCTCCAAATTGATAATTTTTTGAATTTTGTTTTACAAAAACTAAATGTCTTAACATAAATTCAACATATTATCCGCAAATATAAATCAGCCTATTTGTAGAAGAAAAACACATCAATGACAGGCTGACTGGCCTATAGTTAAGGTAGTCACTAAGGTAGCCATCCGCAGATACAGTTAATATATAGGTCCACTGTGCCACATGTATGTTTAACATTAAAACATGATTTATAAAATTATTCCAACAATTATAATTGTAATAGCTTAGTATTGTATGCACTAAAAAGGTATGTATAAAGGTTTAGCAGTTGGTTTTTCCGGTCGCCCCCATAAAGCCAAAAAGTGTCGATCTCCGAATGCAACGTAACAGGGAGGAGAGTAAAGATGGAAAGCTCCTAAAGCTTAGTTCCATATAAATGCACAGATAATTTGTCGTTTTGTCGTTAGTGAAAACAATATTGACCTCGTAGTTGTAAAAGGAGCCTCATATAAGAATGTCATTTCCTCCTATGGAGTCCGTTCATTTGCATTCGGAGATCGACTCTTTTTGACTGGCGAGGTGGTAGCGCCCGGAAACAACAACTGCTAAAGTAATCGTTCAAACTATTTCTTTTTAGTAAACTCTGGCTACACAAACAGTGTTCTCAATGCTGAGTTCATGTGTAGAGCCCCTGGTGATACGTCTCATGTTGTGTCGAGCCTTCTTAGTGTTTAAAAAATAGTGAACGAAAATACGGTCAATCTTAAAAGTGGCGCTTCCGTCCTAATTATGCTTTTAAACTAAAGTTTGACTCGGGTACATTCACAAAAAGACCGCGGGTTGCATTTTGGCGAGAGTTACACTTTAAAAGGTCAGGCAAATGTTGGAAGTCCCTCTAGAAGACAGAAGACGTAACAACAACCACATAGTAGCATTGGCAATGCATAAGCCGGAGTATTGTAGTACATATTTATAACAGTCTGCATTTGAGCATTGAATTTGAATATTTAAAAAAAAGACAAATGGTATGGTATTATAGAGAAAGATTGACAGCTCTAATGAACATACACATGTTCCACCAAAACAATTTCCTTCCGAGGCTATTTTGCAGAGGCACCGTGGCATTTCCCAGCCCTTAGCACCGCCCAAGACGACTGTGATTGGTTTATAGAAATGCCAATAAACCAGAGCACGTTTTTCTCCCATCCCAGAATACTGTGTGGACTAGCCAGACCCTCTTCTGCAGCGCTGTGGAGGAAGGTCTGGCAAAGTGAGACTAGACCAGGGTTAGCTGACCCATGTTCAACCATTCTTATGTCAATTCAAACCAAGCCAGTCAACATGGGTTGATCCCTGGTCATGACAATTCAGATATGACATGGGTCGTGAACGAGGGAGGGTCTTAACAAGATCATGCCATGGGTTGTATCCACCGATTTACAAACATCTCTTTGTCCATGTAAGTCTATGGGAAAAAGTCTTTTTGGGCCCCATGGTATCACATGGACACAGAAGTTGTAATTCCATTGTTTGCCCACTATGTCAAATGTCTTTGTATTGACTCAGTATTTTATTGCACCGCGTGAAAAATTTAGAGCGACAGCATTTACAATACTCAGCACTATTTGATTTTACTAACTGGCACATATGAACTACACTTCACTAATTTCCATAAAAGTGCCCGTTTAGTGTTATCTGCATCAATTGATTGAGTGAATTAAACCACACAAGATGCTTTTCTCTAAAGACAAAATGTTTTTACTATACATTATTATTTTACAAAGTTTCTGCAAAGTCAAATAAAAAGTCTGGAGCAATAAAGGGTTATTTGGCCATGCCGGACAGCCAGCTGAGTTTGAATAAAGAAGGAGCGGCTGTGTCTTCATCCTGATCAGCCAGCTGTCTGAACAGGCTGCCCGGTCGGAAGCTGTCCTCGCGGCCCGCTGTGGAGGAGGAGGAGGGAGGCGCCTGCTGGAGGAAGGAGGAAATGTCAGGTTTGCTGAGGTTTTAGTGAATTGTCTTCTTGGTAGGCCTGTAACAATTATTACATAATTGTCAAGATGTCAATTATTTTGAAATAATCGCGATTTCTTTATTTAACCGCAATCATTTCCTAACATTAGCTAAGGTCTTAAAGCGTATGACTGCTAATTGGGGGGCTACCCAAAGGATACCACCCTAGCATTCAAAATGTCTAGTGAGAGTTGACTCTTAGCATTATGTCAAAGTAAAGAATATGAGAACTTGTGGGGACTACTTTCAGTGTTTTCAGAGGAACCTTTGAATGGTTACACAATGGTTACTGTTATTATCGAACATCTGATCGAATGATTCACAGAAAACCAACTAGTATGGTGTCGATTGGCTCACCACTGAACAGTTCTGATTTTTGAAAACACGGTTTGTTGGAAATATTTTCAAGTTTGCCCGCTTATCGAGACTAAGATCAACAGAATAGAATGATTTCATCTTGGTACCCAGTATAGAGATGAGACATGCTAAGCCTAGCTTAGCACAAAGACCGGAGCACGGGGACACTGCTTGCCATGCAAAGTGATAAAAGTCAGCTTCTACTAGCTCCAAAGCAAACTGATAGTTATCATGTCACAGCTGGTAAGACAGAAAACAAGACTTTTTCCCATAATGTCAGTGTTATGTCAGGTTTTTTTTTTTTTTTTTTAAAAAAGGGAAACTTAAAGGACAAATCTGGCGCAAAACGAGCCTAGGGGTTAATAACAGATGTGTAGCCACTCTGTCGTTCTCTGGGACATGTTTTCATGCTAATCCAATGTGTTTGGAGCTTGAAAACAAGCTAGCGCGGTCCGCTGATTAGCTTACAACGCTAGTATTCGGGGCACAGGGAAAGGAAAAACAAATCGTTATTTATACCACTAAAAAGGCTCAAAATATCACCACACTTCAACGGTAGCATAATGAGGGTCCCTACATGTTAACCCAAGCATTGAGAACTTTTAAATGTACAGACAGTTTATTAAAAAGATAGATTATAAAGACAGTCACGTTCTCGTATACAGGCGGCCGCCGTCTTGAGAGCTACTGTCTTTATAATCTCTCTTTTCAATAAACTGTCTGTACACTTACAGTGTACATTTAGGGACCCTCATTATGCTACCGTTGAAGTGTGGTGATATGTTGAGCCTTTTTAGTGGTATAAATAACGATTTATTTTGACTTTCCCTGTGCCCCGAATACTAGCGTTGTAAGCTAATCAGCGGTCCGCGTTAGCTTGTTTTCAAGCTCCAAACACATTGGATTAGCATGAAAACATGTCCCAGAGAACGACAGAGTGGCTACACATCTGTTATTAACCCCTAGGCTCGTTTTGCGTCGGAATTGTCCTTTAAAATGTGACGATTTCGGACAAATCCAAACTTGAGCTGCATAGAGACTTCTGCTTTTTTATTTCTGCTGACATTCACACAAATTTCAATAATACTGAATGAAGCGCAAGATGGGATTGGTCCACTCAAAACAGGTTACAATGCCCAAGGGTCACTGTTGCTGTGCTGCTGTCCCATTAAATAATTCTCTAATCAATAGTCTGATCCCGAGCTGCATTATGAGCCCAAGCAGAGTGTGGGGAGATTAGTGAAAGCAGAGCAGAAGAGCATCCTGAAGTTCCAACCCATCTGACACCACAATCATTTCAGCGGTTAATAAAGTACTGTCACACACTGCAAAATGCACTGAGGGGAAATCGAGGGACTACTTAAAAATACCACACACACACACACACACACACACACACACACACACACACACACACACACACACACACACACACACACACACACACACACACACACACACACACACACACACACACACACACACACACACACATCAAAATTGAAATCGCGATTTGAAAGAATGTGAATTTAAAGAATCAAATGTGAATATTTAGTTGAATGTTTGGTGTAACATTTGATTTAACATTTTTCATTCCTCTTATCATTATACTTACTGTTTCTTCATAACATACATACTGTTACACATCACAGAAATGTCCTATTTCAGTGGATTTTTCATTATTCTTTTACTTTATTTCAGACTGATCTCATGAAGTGGCCTATGTGTGACATGCCAATTTGTATGCCATTATTGGCGTGTTATCAAGACGCATACTCGCTTTTTAGCGTGTTTATGAACGCCGTTCGGCCTCCATTGACTTACATTACCTTGCGATTGTGTGTGAATTGACGCCGTAGCGAGTAGTAGGGAGGTTGGTCGCGGGGGAGAATGGGTCAAACACAGGACTCTCACCCAGGAGAGCGGGGATCGTGTCCCACGTGTGACGTTTCCTTTCCACGTTCTTCTTTTCCTAAACCCAACCCCGTTCTTCTTTTCCTAAACCCAACCCCGTTCTTCTTTTCCTAAACCCAACCGGTTCCTCTTTCCTAAACCCAACCCGCGTGTGACGTTTCCTAAACCCAACCGTGGCCTCACGATAACACGTAGCCTCGCGATAACACGTCACGTGGCTTTAGAAAGTGGCGTGCATGTTTACGCTGTGACGTTGCAGACTGCCGTCCGCTGTATACAGCGCAGACATACACGCAGACAGCTCAAAATGCGTACAGATAACACGCCACTTGGCTTTAGGAAAGTGGCGTGTACGTTTACACGACGTCATGATATCACGTTGTTTATTTAACATGATCATAGAAGGTGCAATATGTAGCTAAAAAAAACGCAATTAGATGTTTTCCCCCAAATTGTTCAGCCCTAACACACACACGGACACACACACACACGGACACACACACACACACACAGAAACTTGCCTGGGTTTCTCACACTCAAAAACGCTGGGAAGGCAGAGGGTGTAACAGACAACATTTACCCAGGGTGGAACAAAACAAATGACACAGAGAACATTTCTTTTACTGGTCAGCTGAAGAAATGGCTTATTGATAATCAGATGTGTGCACATTAGACTCCTGACTGCTTGTTGACTTTTGCTGTGTGCCTGCAGATGTGTCTTGGTTTTGTTTGCTTGTGGTTTTTATCAGATATGTTGTGTTTGTTACTTCTTGTTGTGCATTGTGCCTGTCTGAATGATGCCGTGTGTATGTTGCTTTTACGTGCTGACTGAAATAAGTCATTTATATTGTATTTGATGGTTTTTTTTTAGGTTGGCATTTTAAAACTGGCCAGGGACAACAGATGAAAATGAGCCTGCTGAGCCAACTCAGGCTCATTTACAGTGACTTTGCTGTTGATTCATGAGCACTGTCCCTGTCCAATAAACAAATAGATGAAATGAAATGGAGACATACTGTGGTGCTCAGCATAGGAAACAACAGCAAGAGTCAGTCGGCTGTTACTCACCAGCTGGTGCGGAGCGTCAGAGCTCCTGGTGGCTGACTTGGATTTACGCACACTGGACATGCTGAGAGGCAGCAACCCGAACCTGGAGAGGACATAACAGCCATGGTGGGAATTAGATCAAAATACTGTTATTAAAAATACACATCTACCCAGTTATGGTATGGTTGGTTTATGCTACTTATACTGATGGGAAACGCCCAGTCGGTGTTGGGCGTTTTAAGCCCCCAACGTTGTCTTCCAGGCAGCGCTGCATGGAAGGCACCAGGGTTAGTCGACGTGGGGGCTTAAAACACCATCAAGCCCCCACAGTCAACATGGGTATATCCCTGGTATGACAATTCAGAGATCACCTGGGTCAACCTGAACACTGTATAACAATTACCTTAAGTTCTAGAAATGGCCGGGCTTTGCACGTCATATTCAGTGAACAGCTAACATCACATACTCCCGTCCAGCTGTATACCATTTAAGCTATTAATCCAGATTAGCTTTAGCAATTTAGCTATTCAGCATTCACACACATTTTCTGCAGGAAATGCATTTTCTAATATTTAATTGTTTTTGTTTTGTTGATTTTCTCTCTTCTTCCCTATTATTGTCTCCACCACATCTGTCAACCTGCTTAACATCTTCAAACACAGATCGACCTTCCTTACATTCAAACACCCAGCATTTATACACTTACTACACATGACATATACAGCACATACACACTCCAATCTCACACACACCATTCTCTCTGCCTCTTACCACATCGTCACAACTTTTGTATGCTGTACGTTATTGTCTTTACCGTTTGTCACTGTCTATACATATGTTAATATATTGTATGTGTGATTAACCTTGTATGTCACTGTTGTTACACTGCCTTCGCTAATACAAAAATAAAATAAAAGAAAGTGGACTTCTGACCTGATCTGGCTGCTGGCCAGTGGCAGGATGTTGTACGGCTCCTGGGAGTTCAGACTGCTGCTCCGCAGGGCAAACTGCTTCTCTGAGCCGGTCAGCAGCCCCAGCAGCACCTGAGACACAACGCCACATGACCCTTTGAACAACGTTTACAATGGTAGCTGTTGTATCTTGAGTTTATTTTACAGAATCTCATATAGTAATGCAGTTTTACACACACACACAAATATGCATTGTAGTTGTAGCTTGATGAACACAGGAGCGTAAATGTGAAAGTAGTGTTTGTGACACTGGCAGTAAATATTGTTGCAGTCACTTCTACAGGCCGGCAGCAGTATGTGGTCTACAGCTGCAGGTGACAGGGATAAGTTGTACCAATGAAGTAGAAAGGCAAGAGAGAGAGAAGCTTGGTTAACACAGAAAGATGTAAACTAGGGATGCAGTATGTTTGTTCATGTGCGATTCCAGTCATTTATCATAGAAGCTACAGCTAAGTCCCCACAGTAACTGTAACGTCTTTTCTTTTTTCTTTCATCTGGACAATAAAAGCATTAACATCTCAGGGCTAATGTGACTGGTGGTTCTATACTGTAAGTTTAGTGCTGATGCTTCAGGAGTTATATATAATAACTAAATAAGCGTGCGTGCGTGCGTGCGTGCGTGCGTGCGATGATGGCTGAAAGTACCGAGGTCCTCTGGGACATGCGGTTGAGGTTGGTGTTTAGCGGCAGTGTGAACACGTCCAGGTCGAACGGATCGATGTAGCCCTCCAGCCAATCACAGACCTCGTGGAACCTAGAAGACACACACAAAAAAAACACGTTTGCAGCTTTCAGAGATGTCAAGATTTTACATGTAAAAGAGACCTTCCTCCACAGCATTGTGGAGGAAGGTCTGGCAATGCGAGACTACTTCCAATGTGACGTCAGGAGACCAAGCTACATCTCCTATCACTCTGAGGGCTAAGACGTGCTACCTAGTTGGCACCAGGGAGACAGGACAGGCCCAGACAAAAGCCTGCTTGGTTGCCCCCAAAAGATATTCTGTCACTGAGCAAGTTAAAGACGGCACGTTCCAGGCCCTACAAAAGATGCGCAGAGACTATGTCAGCACTCACAGTTCATAGCCACGTGAAGAGGAGGCAGGTCAGACATGCAGAGAGTTCCTTCAAGATACATCTCTCCTTTAAAGCGGCTTTATTAACCGCTCTGGTCTCTGCCAAACGTGGGAGCGACATCCATGCGTTATCAGTGAAGCCGTCATGCATGCCGTTTTTGACGAGGGACTCTTAAGGTTGGACTGGGGGTCGAGGCATAATATATAATATTATGGCCACCCCATAGAACTGCCACTGGAATTTATTAAGATAATATCTTATTTGCAAAAAATAAAAACATAAAAGTTCAGAAAACTTGAAATACAAAAAAATATTGTCTTAATGTAAATAATCAACTGGGGAAGTTTCATGGAGATAACCGTCAGTTAAAATATTTTCCCTATTTTCCTTAGAGGATGGATACCCAACCCGAGCCAGACGGGACCCGACGGGCAGGGCTCGGACAGATATTTAGAAATTATGTTCGGGTTGGGCTCGGTCACATCAGCGCGATATGCGTTTTTAATCACGCCGCTTCATTTCGTGACCTAACAGTCAGCCTTTGTGAGCGACCGTGAGGCAGAATCTGAAAGAGGAGCTGCCAGCTCGCTCCCTGTCCTCCCCTCGCAGCTCACACAGCTCAGCGGACCAGCAAACAAACATACAGTGCATACGGAAAGTATTCACAGCGCTTCACTTTTTCCACATTTTGTTATGTTACAGCCTTATTTCAAAATGGATTAAATTTATTTTTTTCGTCAAAATTCTACACACAATACCTCATAATGACAACATGAAAAAAGATTTTTTTAAATGTTTGAAAATTTATTAGAAAACAAAAACGAAAATATAAGATGTATGTAACATAAGTATTCACAGCCTTTGCTCAATACTTTGTTGTGGCACCTTTGGCAGCAATTACAGCCTCAAGTCTTTTGGAATATAAACCCACAAGCTTGGCACACCTATCTTTGGCCAGTTTTGCCCATTCCTCTTTACAGAACATCTCAAGCTCCATCAGTTTGGACGGGGAGCGTCGGTGCACAGCCATTTTCAGATCCCTCCAGAGATGTTCAATGGGATTCAAGTCTGGGCTCTGGCTGGGCCACTCTAGGACAGTCACAGAGTTGTCCTGGAGCCACTCCTTCGATATCTTGGCTGTGTGCTTAGGGTCGTTGTCCTGTTGAAAGATGAACCGTCGCCCCAGTCTGAGGTCAAGAGCGCTCTGGAGCAGGTTTTCTTCCAGGATGTCTCTGTACATTGCTGCATTCATCTTTCCCTCAATCCTGACTAGTCTCCCAGTTCCTGCCGCTGAAAAACATCCCCACAGCATGATGCTGCCACCACCATGCTTCACTGTAGGGATGGTATTGGCCAGGTGATGAGCGGTGCCTGGTGTCCTCCAAACATAATGCTTGGCATTCACGCCAGAAAGTTCAATCTTTGTCTCATCAGACCAGAGAATTTTGTTTCTCATGGTCTGAGAGTCTTTCACGTGTCTTTTGGCAAACTCCAGGCGGGCTGCCATGTGCCTTTTACTAAGGAGTGGCTTCTGTCTGGCCACTCTACCATACAGGCCTGATTGGTGGAGTGCTGCAGCGATGGTCGTCCTTCTGGAAGATTCTCCTCTCTCCTCAGAGGAACCCTGGAGCTCTGTCAGAGTGACTATCGGGTTATTGGTCACCTCCCTAACTAAAGCCCTTCTCCCCCGATCACTCAGTTTAGAGGGACGGCCAGCTCTAGGAAGAGTCCTGGTGGTTCCAAACTTCTTCCATTTACGGATGATGGAGGCCACGGTGCTCATTGGGACCTCTAAAGCTGCAGAAATCTTTCTGTACCCTTCCCCAGATCTGTGCCTAGAGACAATCCTGTCTCTGAGGTCTACAGACAATGCCTTCGACTTCATGCTTGTTTTGTTGTCTGACATGCACTGTTAACTGTGGGCCCTTATATAGACAGGTGTGTGCCTTTCCAAATCATGTCCAATCAACTGAATTTACCCAAGGTGGACTCCAATTAAGCTGTAGAAACATCTCAAGGATGATCAGTGGAAACAGAATGCACCTGAGCTGAATCTCAAACAAACTTTTTTTAAGTTGTCATTATGGGGTATTATGTGTAGAATTTTGAGGGAAAAAATAAATGTAATCCATTTTGGAATAAGGCTGTAACATAACAAAATGTGGAAAAAGTGAAGCGCTGTGAATACTTTCCGTATGCACTGTACGTGTCATTACTTTGAGAAAAAATAAATAGATTTTAACTGTGTCGGGCTCGGACATAAATATCTTAATGCCCGTCGGAAGTGGGCCGGGCTCGGACAGAAAAATGCGGTCCAATCCCCAGTCTAATTCACCTGCAGTGGCTCGCCTTAACATGGGCTGCAATGGGAAATTGCGGCATCACCGATTTCAGTATTTTTCAATACTTTCCACCACTTGGATCTCTTAAGACTTTTCATAAGGTATAGAGGAAACTTTTATGAGTAATACACATTTGGCAGATTTTCTGGAGCAAGTTGTGGGAGATTCACCCCTTTTTTTTTCCCCTCACAAAATGCTTGTACTATTCAGCTGTCAGCATTTTAAGCCAGCTAACGTTACCAGCTAACGTTACCTGCTGTATGTTAACTAGAGTCACGCTGTTTAAAAATTGCATTGCGATTGATTTTTTTTTTCCCCCCACCGGTTGTAATCTTTCCACACTTAAATCGATTTTATACCGATTCACGATGCGTGGTTACATCCCTAGTCATTATGTCTAATACCCGCATGGAGCCTTATCACCAAAAGAGAAAATATTTTGGGATACTAGTAGCCTATGTTACAGATTGACACTATTAAGTGATAATTACCTTTTGGAATTTAATCCACAGCTATTAAACTGGTTAGAAAATGATCTTTTGTCTGTCGCCCAGTTACTACAGAATGTTATATCATCGTTGCAGGAGGTGAAAAGAGAACTTTCCATTAGTTCTATTATTTGATCTTTGAACTGTGTAAGTTAGGGATGTGTCTTGTATTGTTTATGTGCTTTATGTATTTTAATGTGGCAATGTTTAATGTTGATGACGGTTTAAAAGTCCTTCTAGCTAATGCTGTGATGCTGTCCATTTGGAGATTTGTTGCACAAATGTCTATGTCGTAGCATCTGTCCCTATTCAAATAAACAGCAAAGGGCTACGTGTGGTGAATTAGTTACCTGGGGTCTTGGTGGGACCGGGAGCTCTTGCCCTCCTCCGGCCTGCTGCCCAGTGTGGTGTTGAGGTAACGCAGGTCAAACAACAGCTGCAGGGCTCGGTTCTGAGTCATGGGAAACGCACCGTCCTGGAGGACAGAGGAACAGGGACAAAAAGGCAGAGACATTTAGGAAGCTAATGTGGATCCTAACGAAGGAAAACAAAGTGCACTTCCTTCTCCATTCCTCTATTTACTCCCTCCTTTTTCAGTCCCCCCGTTTTCCCTTCCGATTTCTTTTTTCTGATCACTTCCCTCTTCTTATTTTTCGTGTTGTGGAATTTCCAGCTTACAAACTCATGCTATGTAAGTTTAGTCAGTGGTACCCCCAGGTGTCATTCAGGTCAGTGTCCAACATAACCTCATAACCTTTCCAGGCAGAGGAGTACTTCAACTCTGTGCCTCCATAGAGTCAGGGAATAGGGCAGCTGCATGATAAGGCCTCTTTCACACTGCCTGCATGGCGTGAGCGTGGCGTTTCTGTTGCGTGTCAGCTGCGTGGAGTTTTCTGTGTCTTTGCACACCAGAAAGGTGTCTGACGCGACGCTGCTGCTGCTGCTGATAGCCTTGTCTGTACACATGTAGGTTTCCCATTGATAAAATGAAATACCATGTTAAACATAAATATATACTGGTCTGATTACAGCAAAGACAACGTCGGCAGTATTGACGGCAAAATAGGCTACAGAATATTTCCTTCTGTATTGACAGGTGTAATATTTGAAAATCGATAATTATTTATTATTATTTTTTTAAATTACATTTATATCTGCATTCATGTCAAAACCTAGAGACTTTCAAATGTCGAAATGTAATTTATTAATATGCATTCGTGTCAAAATGACATATAAACGTCTTTTCCTATTCTATTTTGCCTGGAAACGCATCCAACACACTTGCGTGTCGCATGAAAAATAGGCGTCGGTCCTATTTCTAGCATGCACGCGTAATGAGCATAATATGGGCACTTTAAAAAAAATATTTAAAGTGCTCATATTATGCTCATTTTCCAGTTCATAATTGTATTCAGAGGTTGTACCAGAATAGGTTTATGTGGTTTAATTTTCAGAAAAAAACACCATATGTTTGTTGTACTGCACATTGCTGCAGCTCCTCTTTTCACCCTGTGTGTTCAGCTCTCTGTTTTAGCTCCAGAGTGAGACCTCTCACTTCTGTTCCATCTTTGTTGGGAGTCACACATGCTCAGTACCTAGGTAAGGACTACTAGCCAGTCAGAAGCAGAGTATGAGGGCCCTGACAGTACCTAGGTAAGGACTACTAGCCAGTCAGAAGCAGAGTATGAGGGCCTGCCCTGACAGTACCTAGGTAAGGACTACTAGCCAGTCAGAAGCAGAGTATGAGGGCGTGTCCTGACAGTACCTAGGTAAGGACTACTAGCCAGTCAGAAGCAGAGTATGAGGGTGTGCCCTGACAGTACCTAGGTAAGGACTACTAGCCAGTCAGAAGTAGAGTATGAGGGCGTGCCCTGACAGTACCTAGGTAAGGACTACTAGCCAGTCAGAAGCAGAGTATGAGGGCGTGCCCTGACAGTACCTAGGTAAGGACTACTAGCCAGTCAGAAGTAGAGTATGAGGGCGTGCCCTGACAGTACCTAGGTAAGGACTACTAGCCAGTCAGAAGCAGAGTATGAGGGCCCTGACAGTACCTAGGTAAGGACTACTAGCCAGTCAGAAGCAGAGTATGAGGGCGTGCCCTGACAGTACCTAGGTAAGGACTACTAGCCAGTCAGAAGCAGAGTATGAGGGTGTGCCCTGACAGTACCTAGGTAAGGACTACTAGCCAGTCAGAAGTAGAGTATGAGGGCGTGCCCTGACAGTACCTAGGTAAGGACTACTAGCCAGTCAGAAGCAGAGTATGAGGGCGTGCCCTGACAGTAGCTAGGTAAGGACTATTAGCCAGTCAGAAGCAGAGTATGAGGGCGTGCCCTGACAGTAGCTAGGTAAGGACTACTAGCCAGTCAGAAGCAGAGTATGAGGGCGTGCCCTGACAGTAGCTAGGTAAGGACTATTAGCCAGTCAGAAGCAGAGTATGAGGGCGTTCCCTGACAGTACCTAGGTAAGGACTACTAGCCAGTCAGAAGCAGAGTATGAGGGCGTGCCCTGACAGTACCTAGGTAAGGACTACTAGCCAGTCAGAAGCAGAGTATGAGGGCGTGTCCTGACAGTACCTAGGTAAGGACTACTAGCCAGTCAGAAGCAGAGTATGAGGGCGTGCCCTGACAGTACCTAGGTAAAGACTACTAGCCAGTCAGAAGCAGAGTATGAGGGCGTGCCATGCTAGCAGCTAGGCGAGCATTATAACGTGTGTTCCAAAGTGACAACGTTTGTCTCTGAAGTAAAGGCTGGACTACAATAGAGCTGTTTGGAGCAGTTTGTGAACAGTGTTTTCTGTTCACTTTGTAAACCTATAACATGCACAAAAAGATATATAACAATAAAGGAAAGGGAAAAAAAGCCAAAAAGCATAATATGAGCACTTTAACAAGGTTCTGGGCCCATAAAAGAGGATAAGTAAACAGAACTAAACTCAGGTGATGATAACATAAGATAACCTGAATAGAACTGAACAGACTAAACTGACCCACCAAACTCAACATAAGCAGAACATATCACCGACTAGACTATTTTTGAAACAATGGGGAAACGACAAACACTATCAACTGAACTAAATAAAAAAATGGGACAATTAGTAACAAAAAAAGTATACTTTTATAAAAAAAAATTAAAAAAAATTCACAAATCCCAGTCGCTGCATGCTTGCTACAGTCTGATTGGCCATTTGCTATATATGTAAAGGCTCTGCATCAGGGTGACCTTGTGGTGAGATTATTTTGTCAACTGCCGTTTCCCAGGTAGAGAATGATCTCTAAATCTCATCATGAGGATTACCCTTACCCTAAACCTTTTAGAGATTACAGAATCTGAAAACCAAGTCATCTCACTATGCCCAAAATCCAGGCTTTACAATTCAAAAAATGTATAGGTGACGAGACAAAAGTTACATCATTGTACCTGGTACTCAAAAGATAAGAGTTTTTTTATTACAGTACAGAACTTCCCTAATTCTCAACACTGTGTGAGTGTGTGTGTGTGTGTGTGAGAGTGTGTGTGTGTGTGTGTGTGAGTGTGTGTGAGTGTGAGTGTGAGTGTGTGTGCGTGTGCGTGTGTGTTACCCTGCTGGATGCCTGCTGTGTGAGGCTGTGGTAGTGGTGCAGGGCCTGAGTCAGACAGGCCTGCAGAAGCTCCTGCAGGGTGGGCCGGGGCAGAGCGTGTCCCCCCACCCGGTTCACCTCCACACACAGCTGGAACAGCAGTGACTGCACGAACCACGACGGCTGCAGAAAACACAAGTTTCATATCAGATCTTTGAATGGAATCGGCCATCACTGTGCTTCCTGTCTGTGTTAAGAGGTGGTGCGGAGCAGCTGACCTGGACTGGAAGACTGATTTTGGATGTGACACTGCTCCCCGACTCGGCTTCTTCTTGGATCTCCAGATCCTCCCAGTTTGTTGCTGTTGTTAGGATGGCGCCGGCAGACTCAGCACGCAGCGCTGCGCCAAACTTATCCAGCAGCACCTGTCACAACACCACGCATCGTCACTGGGCAGGTCTTGAAACAATTTACAACATGAATTAAAGCTGCCATTTTGGGGCAGTGGAACAAAATACAACGTTGACATATTACCAGCTTATAATGTTGTTATGGCAAACATTTGGCAATTTACGCAGTAGACAGAGCAGCATTAACATTCATTTAGAGTCCCATATGGAGGGAGATAATAACCCCCGTCTCTGTTTGAAGATGGTCTCTGATGTTGGATGACAATGGCTACCTTGATCCTTAACTGTGAGATGCAGTTAAACACTACAAAAAGCTAGTAAATGGACTTTTGCGCTTAGATTAATTCGTTATCTATATCGTTCCAAAAAGATGAACCTCCATCCTCAAATTCGACAGTTAATTGCCTCTTGCTATCTTAGTCTCTGCCACCCAGGATTCTAAACTACTCAACACAAATCAGACTGTATGCCACATTTAACAAATAATAAATAGAAATAATAGTAGAAATACAGTGTCTGACTTTAGAGAGGGCGGAGCTCCAGATGCGGTATGCCTCCATGCTGCAAATGAGAAGCTCCTCCTTTAGACCCGCCCACTTGGCCTGGGCCGGGCTGACCTCCGTGGCCCTCGCTTTGCCCAGCTTCTTGCCCTGTCTGGGGGTCCCCTTTGCTGTGGCCTCAGATGCCCTCTGTTTTCCCAGGATGCAATTCTTCAGGTTGGGGCAGAGCTCACCCATGGACTGGCACAGCCTGGCGGTGAAAAGAACTGAGCTGAGGCGGGCGGGGCTGGGGTCAGGCGTGGCTGCGGCCAGTTCAGAGCGGATGGAGGACAGGATGTTGCGGACACAGGCCGTGCAGCCTTCACGTAAAGCCTCCTCCACTGCCGGCGAGTCCGTGAAGCGGTTAAAAGAGGATGCTGACAAGCTCTCTGTGGGACCAGAGGAGGGAACTGCTGCCGAGATGGAGTCAGAGCCTGCCGAGCAGAGCGTGAAAAATGAACATCACGTGTTCACTATAGAGGATGTGAGAACAACACTGGGTCTGTGTACAGTACTGTATACTAAACGTTGTATACAAACAATAGCAAACTGCTTAATTCTTGCACTAGCCGGCGTTTTATTTTTTTGAGCTACAATGATCATTTCTGCCTCAAAACTTGTGGGGCTTTAGCTTTTGCAGATCAGGAATGCCTCTTTAATGTCAGTGGATGACTATGATTATCTCAGCCTCAGGTTCCATGACAATTAGTAACAGGTGTTTAGAACGTGTAGAACGTGACCACCTCATGGAGAGTAGATGGGGACTGACAATCCACTCCCTGTCCTAAAGGCCCTGACACACCAAGGAACTGTTGGCCTTCGGTCCAAGTTGGGCAGTAGTGGAAGTGGATTTAACATAAAGACCGTAATAGACCTCCCTCTCTCTGCACGGCTAAACAAACAGGCCAAAACGAAGGCGACATGGGCTTACGTAAGGCAATACCAGAGTGAGCCTTTGTCGCTACTAGTTCCTGGCCGTCGGCTTGGTGTGTCAGGGCCTTAAGGAAGAAGTCTCTCTGAATGTTACTGGCTTAAGAAGACTAGCACACAGTTGCTAAGTTTGAGCTGCCCTTACCTGTGTCTTGGGAGGGTAGGTAGTACTGCAGGTCATCCAGCCTGGCCTTTAGCTTAGCATCCAGGGATGAGCAGAAGTTTTGAACGCAGGGCGTCAGGGCCTGGGTCTTCATGGCCAGGCTACTCCTCTGGTGCTGCTGCCCCCGCTGGTTCACACTGACCCAGCCCGCGTCACTCAGCAAGTCCCCTGGAGACTCCGACCACAGGAAGGATGCCACATCTATCTCGTACTGGGCCCCGCGCCCTGAGCCATGGTTGGTACCTGAAGAAGGATGGATGGCCTGGCCCTCAAGATCCCTCACAGCTGAGGTGAGGAGCTGGACGGAGCTCGTTGATATGGCTTCAGTGTCTTCTTTGGTGATGGCCTTGGGAAATGGGAGCAAGGAATCATTGGAATATTACAATATGTAGAATTTTAGTGCAGGTAGGCCTGCTGATATTGTGATATTGAACACAACACATAATTGCGTGGAGGCATCTATGATCTATGAAAGTCAATGGATAGACCCGTTTAGATGATGAAAACAGCAAACTGCGATACCAATTGTGAAACTAGGAGAGCACTAACCTGCAGGCGCTGAAGAAAAAGTTGCTGTAGGAAGTCATCCCAGGCAGCCAGGGGGCGCTCCAGCAGCCGCTGACACACAGTGCTCCAGTGCTGACTGATGGAGTCGGTGGACAGGAGGTCCCACACAGCGTCTCTAATGGCTGCCAATCCCTTCAGACTCTTCACATAGACCAGAAGGCTGCCAACGCCACGGCAGATGTCCTCCTTACAGCTGAAAGTAGAGGAAAGATTGACGATGCATTGATTAGATACTGTATCAACATAAAATCAATCAAAGATAGTTTTGATAATTGATTAGGGCCTGAGTCAGTTTTTACAAATCAACAAGCATGGAAAAGACCTTGAGACTATGGTTTCAATCAATAAAGTCAATATATTGTAAAAGGTTTCTCGCAGCTCCTTCAAAAGGATGAATCCACCGGGACTTGACGGCATACCTGGCCGAGCTCTCGAGGTGTGTGCAGATCAACTGGCGGATGTCTTCACAGACATTTTCAACCTCTTACTGCTCCAATCTGTAGTCCCCATATGTCTCAAAAAGACCACCACTATCCCTGTCCCCAGAAAGACTAAAGCCCTCTGCCTGAACAACTACTGCCCAGTAGCACTCATCTCCACCATCATGAAGTTAAAACCTTCAACAGCTCGTCTCTTCCTGATTCACTGGACCCACTACAATTTGCATACAGGCCAAATAGATCAACAGAGGACTTTATGACGGGCAGAACCCAGGCTGGGTAGATTAGCTCCACCACATACTCCACCCTGACTCAACACCGGCGTCCCTCAGGGCTGTGTGCTCGGCCTTCTCCTGTACTCCTTGTTCAGGCACGACTGCTTGGCCACCCACAGCTCAAACACCATCATCAAGTTTGTTGATGACAGAACTATCACTGGCTGATCACTGATGACGATGAGACGGCCTACCAAGAGGTGGTCAGAGCCCTGACATCATGATGCCAGGACAACAACCTCCATCTCGACTCCAGCAAAACCAAGAGGCTGACTGTGGACTACAGAAGACGGCCAAGAGAAGGACCACCTTCATCACCATCAATAGAACTACCTAGCTTCCTCAGGGTTTAAATCACCAAGGACCTCACCAAAAAATGGCTTTTCTTCCTCCGCAGGCTGAGGCTGCTCAAAATGGACTCCAGGATACTCTGCATCACCGCCTGGTATGGCAATTGCGCTGCCCTGTAGTGAATGATGGTGACCTAAATTCTACATCTTTAGCAACAAATTAAAAAGGTATTCATTTTTAAGGATTCTGTTATTCTACAGTATTGGGGGGAAAAAACACTCCTGAATATCCAAATCCCAAAATTAAAAACCAAATACCAACCCAATGAATACATTTTTGAATAATCAAGTATTCAAGCCTAGCCCTACCTACCTATTATTTGGTCTCTGTGGTTGGGTATGCTTATAATTAGACTTTTATGTCAAACTTTGAAAACACCTAAGACAAAAGGAAACAGAACAAATGTGAACAAATGATTGGTTGGAGCTTACGTATCAATCCACTGCTGCAGGGTGTCCCGGAGCTGCTCTCTCTGGATTGGCTGAGCCAGGGTGCGGAGGGTGGGCTGAAACTCGGTGATGGAGGGAGGCAGGTACTTGAACCAGCTGGCTGTACTTGTTTCTTCCTGCAACACCCTCCTGTCTTTAGCTAAGGAGAGAGATGGGATTTTTTAGTCTCACATTTTCATTATCTATGGATATTTGTTAGGCCTGCACGATATGAGGAAAGTATGTGATATGCAAAAACGTTGTAGAATATCACAATAATGATATTATTTGCAATAAATAAAAATATATTAAAGTGTACTTAGTTCTGCCTTTCTGCTGTTATTCAGTATTTTGCTCAAAAACAGCAAATTGCTTGTTGAATTTAAAAAAGCGGAAAATAATTTCCAACACTATTTTATTGAACAAATTAAACATTGAATTAAATATAAAAAGTGATTGCAACTCCGCTACCGCTCTGCAAAAGTGAACTCTGAGTCAATTTTGGGGCAGGGGATCTTCTCTGCTAATTTCGAGGTCCAAGCCAGACTCATCTTCTAAGCCAGATGTATTATAAGACCAACCAGGTCAGACTGGCTGCTGCTCTGCACCTGTGACCGATAACGCAAGACAGTTTTTACCTCGACGAGAAGTCGCGTCACATTTTAATCTTGCGTGAGACGAGATTTCGTCACACCTCTAGAAATCATACAAAATTTAAATTTTGCCCCATAAGACATCATGTTTCGAGCTTTCCTTCAGTATTAACAGTGCAAACAGGAACTGCTCGTAGCTAACATAGCATTACTTTTCATGGTATAGATTCAGAAAATTGTAGAGCGATGTTGGCTAAAAGAAAAAGGCTTCAGATGCAGCCCACAATTTACTCCTTCACAATATTATACTTCCTGTTAACATCTCCTATTGTCCCTCCAACATGGTCCGTACACCCCTGGAACACTGATACATACAAATAATTGTTAAAAACCCAGGGACATACAGACAAGAAAAAGAAACACAAAATGTTTATTTGTTAGCTTTTTAAATATAAAACCTGTCCTAGAACATGTATAGTATAACTGACATGTTTCAATAGCTCTTGCTAGGCACTAAAAGTATCCTGTCACCCCAGCTGTTTACCTGCATATGTGGTGGAGGTGACATTCTCCAGGATAGAGAAGAGCATGCCACAGCTCAGGGCTCCCTCCCCCGGCCGGGGGCCTCCCTCTGGGGGCAGGTAGAAGACAGCGTAGGCCTGGAACAGAGTGGTGACCAGCAGCTCCACCAGGCTGCACACCTGGGCCTTGATCCCTGCACCTGTACCAAACACACACAGGTTTACGTCAACTGACACTGACAGGTGACCGATACTGCAAACAACATTTCCTGCTCTGCTTCGCAGTAAAAGCCTTCAAGCAATACTTCATGCCTTCTAGGGCTGGGACGTAATGCTCCTGTCCTGATTTGATTCTTTCCAGATGCATGGGCGCTGATTGGATTTGTATTGCAGTATTCATCTATTGCGATTCTAGAATTACTGCGATTTGATAGTAGTGAGTATTGCAATTGTCTTTTCCTTCTACAAAAACAAAAGTTGAATAATACACATCTAGAGACAATATATCATGAGACATTTCTAAAAATTGTTTTCTAAGAAGAATGCACATCACATGTCAGTCAGTCAGACATTTACTTTGTAAAGAAGAACATAACATGGATTTTCTGCTTTCGCTCTGTTTTGCTGGAAACAGATATGATGTATTCGCCATCGGCGGTACCGTAGAAACAGAAAATATTTAGGTAAATCATTGGTAAAATAAAATATAAAAAAAATGATTTTAGGGAAAAGAATCGTAAAAATCGTCGCAAAAAAAATCACTATACATAGGATTTCTGATTGTTGAAAGAAACTCTCGCTGCCAATTTTATATTCAATTCAATGTTCAATTTGTTTAATAAAAGACAGTTGGAAATTAATTCCTTTCATTTGTTTTAACTCCAACAAGCAGTTTGTTGCATTTTAGCAGAATACTGAAAGCAGCCCAACTGAAACACTAATATCTGTTTATTTATCGCGAGTTATATGGTTAGCGCGATATTCAACAACATTATCCCATATTTTCCTCATATCGTGCAGCCCTATATGGCACACTCTGATATTGATGTGGGTTTATGTTGGCAGGTGTAACAAATGGTAGAATACCGTGTTGTGGTTGGTTGAGCAGCTGATGGATGGAGGCCTTCCGGGCCAGCAGGAAGTCAGCCAGGGCCTGGCGCGGTGAGCTGTCCTCAAGCAGCATGGTGGACACCAGGGCCTCGGCTATGGCCTGGTCCGACACGGCACGGCCCCGCAGCAGAGACCGGCTGTCCAGGAGAATGGTGGACCTGCAAGAGAACAGACCACACGCTGACCGATTTCTACTGAAATTTATTGAAAATATTCTGGTACAATATATAAAATCCTCTATTCCAGACTCAAAACAACACAGAATAAAAGTGATATAAACAAATATGAAGAACATTGATTTTATAAATTAGAAACAAAGGGAAAAAATCCCGCACTCTGCTCTTGCATCACCTTTTATTTAGAAAAACTAACATTACGGTCCCTCCGGACCTTCATCAAGACTACTCTTGATTTTTTTCTTTGTTTGGAAGTTGATTGTTATTGTCCAACACACCTGCACAGAAGAATTTGTTTGGATGTGCCAGTTGTTTCTCTAGAATAAATAAGTTACATCAAATACAAACAAACTGTATAGTTTTACATTACATATTTTTTGACATAGAAAATGTATCCACGAATTCTTGAAAGAAAAATACTCGTTACAAGTAAAAGTCCTGCATTTAAAATGTTACTTAAGTAAAGGTCTGTAAGTATCAATAGGAATGTTTTGGTATGTTGACAGTTTATGGGTTTTTTTTTTTAAATTATATTTTCTTTTTTTTCTCTTTTTCTATGTTATTATAAAATATAAAACTGTAAAAAAAATTGAAGTGCGACAGGAAATAACATAATAAACATGTGACTGGATATGAAAGCACTAAAAGTAAAAGTACTCAATGCAGAAAAATCCTCCCATTTTAGAAACTGGAAACAATCCAAACAGTTGTGTCAATCAACTAAGTGCTCAATCGGCTAATCATTTCAGCTGGACTTGATGGTCTATATATTGTTGGGTAGTTTAATGTATAATAAAACATCACATTTTATAAACTACATGTGTTCTGTGTGCAGAAATCTTAATGTGTAAAGTAACTAGTAACTAAAGCTGGAACAGATGAATGTAGTGGAGTAAAAAGTACAATATTTCTCTCTGAAATGTAGCGGAGTAGAAGTAGAAAGTGGCATGAAAAGAAAAGACTCAAGTAAAGTACAAGAACCTCAACATTTGGACTTAAGTACAGTACTTGAGTAAATGTACTTAGTTACATTCCACCACTGAGTGTTACTCATTGTGCAGCTCGTGAGCCTCCTGCAGCTCACCAAGCTCCAATTTGTGGCTCGCATTGCAGTAAATACGGAGATATGATCATGCACTCGATACAGATATTTCATAAAAACATTAAAAAAAAAACAAGCAGGGCTATAACACCACCCTAAGTCTGCTCTATTATAAATAATTTATATTTAAAAAAACACCCCAAACAGTGGCATGGGTTAGGGTTAGATGGAAATATAGATTAGAAAAAGATATTTAAACTTGCTCTGCCCTTCAGTCCATAACACTGACTCACTGCGGAGTTTGGGCGGTCTGTCCAGCTCTTAACGGCGAATGTGCTCTTGGATGGTTAGATACATGATGGGCTAAGGTAGAAAACATTGCATGTTGTATGTTGTATGTTCAGGGACGACAGCTTGATAAGCAGGCATGCTATTTACGAGTGGATGGAACGTGTGATACGTTGTGGTAAAACTGGCTCTCATGGGGCACCTGGATATCTCCCCTGGTAGAGCGCGCACCCAAAGTACAAAGGCTCAGTCCTTGTCGCAGCAGTCGCAGGTTCAACTCCGACCTGCGGCCCTTTGCTGCATGTCATTCCCCCTCTCTCTCCCCTTTCACATCTTTAGCTGTCCTATATAACAAAGGCCCAAAATAATTATCTCTCCTATTGACTTTGTTTTATCAATGTGGTTCTCATGAAATAATCAGTGAAGACCACTGAGCTAGGGTAAAGCTTTAAAAGGGCATAGAGTATGACATATGTGACCAACATTTTCTTTGTCCACTTGTGGCCTGCTGCCATCCGCCATCATTACACAAGCCAAACCAAGGACTTAGCTTTCACTACCTGGACCTAGTTGGCTCTAGTGGATCCATCATTACTCCTTTCAGTTATGGCCTGGAATTTTTTTTTTTTTTTTTTTTTTAGAAGAATTACTAGCCCCAAAGCAGGAATGTTACTTAGTGACATTGTGTCTTCCCAAAGACACAAGTAAGGAAAGATCTAGTACCTGAAGTGTCCCGTGGTGGCTACCTGCCGGACCAGAATGGGGAAGCGGGCCAGGACGGGGCTGTAATGGCCCCCTGTAGCAGCCTCCAGCTGCAGCAGACCGTGCAGGTGGCAACACAGCAGGTAGAGCTGGGTGGCCTGCAGGTACTGGCACGCCTCCATGGCGCTCCAGATGCGCTCTGGGATCTCCAAGAGGAGCTTAATCTGGGAGGCCATGGTGTAGAACTTCTCCTGCCACTGCCTCTACAACACCACACAGACACACTGCATGTTTAGTAGACTTTAGATAGCGTGTGTATTAAATTACATATCAGAAAGACAAGCAATGATACAGTGCCTTGCGAAAGTATTCGGCCCCCTTGAACTTTTCGACCTTTTGCCACATTTCAGGCTTGAAACATAAAGATATAAAACTGTAATTTTTTGTGAAGAATCAACAACAAGTGGGACACAATCATGAAGTGGAACGAAATTTATTGGATATTTCAAACTGTTTTAACAGATAAAAAACTGAAAAATTGGGCGTGCAAAATGATTCAGCCCCCTTAAGTTAATACTTTGTAGCGCCACCTTTTGCTGCGATTACAGCTGTAAGTCTCTTGGGGTATGTCTCTATCAGTTTTGCACATCGAGAGACTGACATTTTTGCCCATTCCTCCTTGAAAAACAGCTGGAGCTCAGTGAGGTTGGATGGAGAGCGTTTGTGAACAGCAGTTTTCAGTTCTTTCCACAGATTCTCGATTGGATTCAGGTCTGGACTTTGACTTGGCCATTCTAACACCTGGATATCTTTATTTGTGAACCATTCCATTGTAGATTTTGCTTCATGTTTTGGATCGTTGTCTTGTTGGAAGACAAATCTCCGTCCCAGTCTCAGGTCTTTTGCAGACTCCATCAGGTTTTCTTCCAGAATGGTCCTGTATTTGGCTCCATCCATCTCCCCATCAATTTTAACCATCTTCCCTGTCCCTGCTGAAGAAAAGCAGGCCCAAACCATGATGCTGCCACCACCATGTTTGACAGTGGGGATGGTGTGTTCAGGGTGATGAGCGGTGTTGCTTTTACGCCAAACATAACGTTTTGCATTGTTGCCAAAAAGTTTGATTTTGGTTTCATCTGACCAGAGCACCATCTTCCACATGTTTGGTGTGTCTCCCAGGTGGCTTGTGGCAAACTTTAAACGACACTTTTTATGGATATCTTTAAGAAATGGCTTTCTTCTTGCCACTCTTCCATAAAGGCCAGATTTGTGCAGTATACGACTGATTGTTGTCCTATGGACAGAGTCTCCCACCTCAGCTGTTGATCTCTGCAGTTCATCCAGAGTGATCATGGGCCTCTTGGCTGCATCTCTGATCAGTCTTCTCCTTGTATGAGCTGGAAGTTTAGTGGGACTTCTCCACAACAGTATCTGGGACCTGCCTGGTGTGTTCCTTGTTCTTCATGATGCTCTCTGCTCTTTAAACGGACCTCTGAGACTATCACAGAGCAGGTGCATTTATACGGAGACTTGAATACACACAGGTGGATTCTATTTTTCATCATTAGTCATTTAGGTCAACATTGGATCATTCAGAGATCCTCACTGAACTTCTGGAGAGAGTTTGCTGCACTGAAAGTAAAGGGGCTGAATAATTTTGCACGCCCAATTTTTCAGTTTTTTATCTGTTAAAAAAGTTTGAAATATCCAATAAATTTAGTTCCACTTTATGATTGTGTCCCACTTGTTGTTGATTCTTCACAAAACATTACAGTTTTATATCTTTATGTTTGAAGCCTGAAATGTGGCAAAAGGTCGAAAAGTTCAAGGGGGCCGAATACTTTCGCAAGGCACTGTATATGGATAATAAGTACAAACGCCAGACAATGTAGTGATGTACAGTAATATTTCAGGGTTCAATGTTAAAGGACAAATCCGGCGCAAAATGAACCTATGGGTTAATAACAAGTGAAAAAAAAAAAAAACTGTAGTTGCCCAAAGTCATATTTTACTGGCCCCTATACAAATAGTTTTTGGGGTTTTTTTTCAAAAAAGAAGTAAACGTCAAAAAAAAGAGAAACACTTTTTTTTTTTTTTTTTTAAACATCAAAAGCATCAAAGAAACATAAAACAGGGTCAAACTTTAGGGGGAACTTTTTTTTTTTTTTTTTTTTTTTTTTTTTTTTAATTAAAGAAATATTGAAAGTGTCGGGAAAAAGAACGCAGATAAAAGCATAGAAACCCCCCCCCCCCCCCCCCCCGCAAAAAAACGTAAACAAAAACGTCAAAAAAAATGTTGAAAATGTTGAAAACGTTGAAACTGCCAAAAGCATCAAAAAAGTGTAAAAAATGTCACAAAAAACGCCTCCAGCCCCAACTCAATTCCTGATTGGCCAAGAGCACGTTCAAATGAAATCATTCAACAAGTGTTCTCCAACGGGGAAAGAGAACGATGACGTCATTTTTGATATGATGATGCACGAACGGGCGAGTGGGTTTTTATTTTCACGCAAGTTAAAGCCTGTATTATGATGTATTAGGTGTGTGTGAATTCCAGGTCATATATGTAATAGTAAAGAACCATCTATGAAGTTGATTGTGGTTTAAAATTGTCAGCAATAATACACTAGGGCTGCATATCCTTTTATCTTCTTTTTTTTTTTTTTTTATCGTCATCGCGATATCAACTATATAAACACTCCAATTTTTTGTGTTGAAATTTTTTTTTTTAAATATCAATAAAAAAACGGCACTTTAAAATGTAACTGATCCTTCTTTAAGTGGTGCCTTTTATATTCAAGTCAATATTCAATGTGTGCAATAAAAGAATGCTGGAAATTATTTGCTTTCATTTGTTTGTAATTTAATTGTTGTATTTTAGCAGAATACTGAGCGCAGCAGAACAATATATTTAATATTCTGTTTATTTACCGCAACTAATATGGTTATGATATTCAGCAACGTCATCGCATATTTTTCTCATATCATGCAGCACTGGTGATTTTAGACCCTTTTTAGGTGGGCTCTAGCCACCCTAAATTTCATCTCAGCCTCCCTAAAAATTATAATAATAAAAAACTATTTTTTTTTTAAATTTTAAAATCAATTTTCGTGCTTCAAGTGAGAGTTTGTGAACTTGTCTGTTAGTGACAGAGGACAAACAATTACAGGTTCAAAGGGCTTGAAACAGGTTTAATATCCTGTGTGTCTGTCGACGATGCTATGCACCTGTGACCCAGTGAAGGAAAGGGTTGACAGAAACGTAGTGCTGGCCAATCAGAGGTGGTCGTGCCTGACTCCCGCCTTTGGCTGAGTCTCTATCTGATCTGTCAGAGGGAGAGCAGGAGACGGTTGTGAAGTTTAACGTTGGTAGTCCCCAGAGAAGAAGTTGGTCATTTCATGGCGCGGATTACAACCCAAATTGAAAAGTAAGCACTAAAATAGAACTGCCCCTGTCGTGCAGCCCTTACACACACCTATCAGAACATGTGTTGAGGCAGTCTTTAGCTAAACTCAAGCAGCTAACGTTAGCTACAGTTAGGTCTATAACAATCATTACATTATTCTCTAATCTTTTTTTTTTTCTTTTTTTTAAACGGCAATTATTTGCTAACATTAGCTAAGGTGTTAAGGCTTGTGACTGGTAATCGTTGATTTTGTTTAGATATGCCAAATTGTAATTATATGAGTGACTACTGGTTTGTACTATACATTTGTATTATTTCAATTGTTAGTTGTTGGCACCTGATCGTATACACGTTCATAGCGACATTAATGACAAGGGGGGTGTCATTACCATAGACAGTATATAGAATGGACCAACAGATCCCGTGTCTCTGGACTTAGACCAGTGAAGGCCGTTAGAAGCACTTTTCCAGTGATGGCTTAGCGTTACTGAGCAGCCTCCAACTGAGCTTGAAGACGTAGATGTGACGTGAGCAACCTGTCTGAAAGTTGGAAGTCTTCTGGTAGCTGTGCCAAGAGAAATCTCAATCATTCCCAATCTAGCAGAGACGGAGAGCGTAGGGATATGTAAGGAGATAACATAGGCACAGGCTAATTACTGATCACTAACATGATAGTTAACATTAGTAATTAAACTTAAACAGCTAATGGAAGTCCAAACTGCCTGAGAGCTTCTCCTGTACTATACGGTAATTCCTCTACTATGAGACAGTAAGTCTCGTGGTTATGACCCAATCGTTAGCCTATTTTTATAACAACGTCTGCTACGGAGCCATAACGTGAGCTACAAGGTAATGGAGCCTTTTATACATTGTCGTGTTTCTTTAGAAATAAACAATGGACAAATAGTCTTTAAACGCTTCAGATGTAAAGTTATTCTCTGTCAAAGTGACGTCAAAATGAATGGCAGTCAATGGGATGCTAACGGGAGGTGATCGCTTTGTAGCATCAAAATGGCGCCATAGGCGGTTCGAGCTCTGAAGCAAAGCTTACCCCCTTGGTCATTACCTGATGTGAGTCGAGTGCAGATGTGAGTTGCACGTGCTCAGATTTAAACGGTTTACAGCATAACACCAAGGGATCCGAATCCGGCAAACGTTTTAGCGATCTATGATTGCTAACGTTAGCTTAAAACGCCATTCAAGTGACAGACTTTGTTGTGTTTTGGCGTTTTTCCACTGATAGTACCAGCTCTACTCGGCTCGGCCGCGGTGCCCCGTAGTCCTTTTTGCATTGCAGATTTAGTACCGCCTCATGCGTGATGCGAGCTTGGCTGGTCGTCATAGCGGCGCCGCAGTAAACTGCCGTGACCTAACGCGACACACACACAGAACGTGGAAGGTGTGTTGTTGTTGCCACAGCCAGAAGACACATTTAGTTTCAAAAGAAGCTGGAGGCAGCATAAAAAAAAAAAAAAAAAAACACACAGCTGACTAAACAATTTAAAAATGCCGGGTTTGCTCAGAACACCCCCCTCGGTCGCTTTCACGTCACCTTTTGGTATCGGCTCAGCTCGAAGAGGTGGTACTAAAAAAAAAGTACCAGGTACTTTTTTTCATAATGGAAAACCAAAAAAGGCGAGTAGAGTCGAGGCGAGTCGAGCAGGGACCATGTGATGGAAAAACGCTATTTGATTGCTAACTTGTAGCCAGCAGTGAATGAACTTCGTTATGTAGGTCCATTTTTATTGTATTGACATTAGAGAAGTCTCTCGCTAGCAGGTAGGCTACTTCAGCCTCTAATCTAGAACTGACATCAGGGATCATGCCGTGAAAATATGATGCCCTACGCTAAATAATAAATTACTGCTATGTAATGTAGCTATCTCATTATGTGGCTGTTATGTGGCTAACAGCAAAACAGATTTGCGTGAAATCTGGTCACTGTCGCAAAGTGACGCATGCACAACTCACATCTGCACTCGACTCACATCGGGTAGTGATTAGGGTTGGGTATTGTTTGGATTTTTACAATTCCGATGCCGAACCGGTACTTTTAAAACGATTCTGATTCCTAAACCGATTCTTGAAAAACTGAAAAATATCAAAGAAAGGCTCTTTTATAGATGTGGTAGCCGTAATATGCTTTTACGTCCGTTTTGGTGAGCCCAGAGGGGAATAAGGCATTTTAAAAGTAGCCTACATTTAGGGGATTGAGGGATCATTGAAAGTTTTTCAAGACAATAACTAGCAAAATGTTGAATTGTTACAGCTCTAGCCACTGTGTGTTTTGGCTCCATAGGTGTGGAGATGTCTAGAAGGGAAGGTGGTATTGACAAATATGCAGCAGTCTTTTCACGGCGAAATGATCAGCACTTTCCTCCGAGTCTCACTACGTGTTAAGTAGTGTTATAATCCGTGGTGGGTATGGATGCAAATAACTCATATAATAATTCATTGACACATTTTTTTTAAATGAAGTTCGGTGTTAATAAGATGACGGAGCTCATCGGGCTGTGGTGCGGGTTTAGCTAGCCGTTCACCTCCTGTGTGCCGCTGTGTGTCCCGTTGGCTCTGCCTTGCTTCAGGCTGTGGCAGTACCGGTGCATGTCCCGGATGGACCGGACCACGCTCTCCGAACACTGCCTCATCTCTCCGATGGTGTCGGCGGCGTCGATCAGGTCCCGGTAGCGCTCCCCCACCATCTGCCTCAGCTCCTCCTTCTTGTGCTCGATCTCCCCGCGGACTTTGCGCTCGATGCGGCGGATCTCCGCGGTGTTGTAGCCCTCGAAGAGAACCGCCGGGTCCTTGATCTCCGAGACCCGGAGGGACAGCATAGGGTCTTCGGCCATCGCAGCTCCAAAACAACCTCAGCTGTTCCAGGAACTCTAACCCGGAAGATAGTGGGGGAAATAAACTTCCTGCGTCCGGTCCACGTCAGCAAAAATATGACGACGACTGAATACGATGTGTTGATTGGTCACCCATAGCTGTCTGTCTGGGAACATTTCCGTCTAGGCTGGAAGACGCCAACACACACTGCTGAGCTAATCAAATCATCCCAAAGTGAATAAGAATTATTATAGTAATAACAAAGATCATACAGTCTCTGGTAGAAAATAAAATAATAATAATAATAATAATAATAATAATAATAATAATATAATTATTAATATTAGTATTAGTCCCCCAGACACCATCACTAGTCACTACACTTTGCACTAACCTTTATCCTGGACTTTGCATCCGCCCATTGCACATAATATGTATTTTTTTGTAAATGATGCACTCAACCATAGATGTAATTCACGGGGTCTGGGCGCCTCACGTCCCCAGAGCCAGCCTCTGCTGTCCGGGTCTGGTCCGTCATGGCCCCTGACATTCAGGGAGGGGCTTGGGGCTGCTGTATCTACCCCTTGGATTACCATAGCACCCACAAGAAATTGCTGTGATTTATTTCTAAAAAATATTGTCGTTAATGTGTAAATACTATAATTTATATTTGAAAAATGAATAAATACATTAATAAAACAAACCGATTCTATTTAGACTAAAAAACATTAAGCAAACACAGGTGAACGTATTCGGCCAATGGGCACAGCACACATTCAACTTTTGACTTTACTTCCGCAGTAACGTATTCACACAGAAGAAGAAGAAGAAGAAGAAGAAGAAGAAGAAGAAGAAGAAGAAGAAGAAGGGGTGGCTGTGGCTCAGAGGTAGAGAGGTAGAGTTGCTCCCCGGATGCTGTATGTATAGCTGTCCACGATTAAGAATAAAGTTTGATCCTTTTTTAAGAAGAAGAAAAACACAATATTTGAAGCCATTAGGATTAGCAAAGTGAGTGAAATGTTAGTAATGGATAATTTTTTACTCCATAAACGTCAACGTGTGGAGACTTTCTCAAAACCTGTAAATGAGACTGAGAAATGTGGTGAACCTGTCACCAACCGGGGACGAAGAAAAGCTGCCGGAGGAGGATTACCTGACCGCGGCCGTGGTTGCTGCTGAGGATGCTTAAAGGTCCCATGGCATGAACATTTCACTTTATGAGCTTTTTTAACATTAATATGAGTTCCCCCAGCCTGCCTATGGTCCCCCAGTGGCTAGAAATGGTGATAGGTGTAAACCGAGCCGTGGGTATCCTGCTCTGCCTTTGAGAAAATGAAAGCTCAGATGGGCCTATCTGGAATCTTCCCTTTATGACGTCATAAGGGGAAAGGTTACCTCCCCTTTCTCTGATTTGCCCGCCCAGAGAAAGAGAGAGAGACATCATGGCTTGTAAACAAGCAAAGCATGGCAGTTGGTCAAGGCCACACCCTCAACCTTCACCTTGCCCCCCCCCCTCTCCTCCTCAATAGCATTTAAAGCTACAGACACAGAAATGCCACATCCTAAGGAAAGCTCATTGTGGGACTGGCTCTAGTGGCTGTAATTCTGCACCAAGGCTGAATTTCAGGAAAGAGACTTCAGATACAGTATTAGGGGACCACTAAGGCCTATATAAAAGAGACTTCAGATACAGTATTAGGGGACCACTAAGGCCTATATAAAAGAGACTTCAGATACAGTATTAGGGGACCACTAAGGTCTATATAAAAGAGACTTCAGATACAGTATTAGGGGACCACTAAGGTCTATATAAAAGAGACTTCAGATACAGTATTAGGGGACCACTAAGGCCTATATAAAAGAGACTTCAGATACAGTATTAGGGGACCACTAAGGCCTATATAAAAGAGACTTCAGATACAGTATTAGGGGACCACTAAGGTCTATATAAAAGAGACTTCAGATACAGTATTAGGGGACCACTAAGGCCTATATAAAAGAGACTTCAGATACAGTTTTAGGGGACCACTAAGGTCTATATAAAAGAGACTTCAGATACAGTATTAGGAGACCACTAAGGCCTATATAAAAGATACTTCAGATACAGTATTAGGGGACCATTAAGGTCTATATAAAAGAGACTTCAGATACAGTATTAGGGGACCACTAAGGCCTATATAAAAGAGACTTCAGATACAGTATTAGGGGACCACTAAGGTCTATATAAAAGAGACTTCAGATACAGTATTAGGGGATCACTAAGGTCTATATAAAAGAGACTTCAGATACAGTATTAGTGGACCACTAAGGTCTATATAAAAGAGACTTCAGATACAGTATTAGGGGACCACTAAGGCCTATATAAAAGAGACTTCAGATACAGTATTAGGGGACCACTAAGGTCTATATAAAAGAGACTTCAGATACAGTATTAGGGGACCACTAAGGCCTATATAAAAGAGACTTCAGATACAGTATTAGGGGACCACTAAGGCCTATATAAAAGAGACTTCAGATACAGTATTAGGGGATCACTAAGGTCTATATAAAAGAGACTTCAGATACAGTATTAGGGGACCACTAAGGCCTATATAAAAGAGACTTCAGATACAGTATTAGGGGACCACTAAGGTCTATATAAAAGAGACTTCAGATACAGTATTAGGGGACCACTAAGGCCTATATAAAAGAGACTTCAGATACAGTATTAGGGGACCACTAAGGCCTATATAAAAGAGACTTCAGATACAGTATTAGGGGATCACTAAGGTCTATATAAAAGAGACTTCAGATACAGTATTAGGGGACCACTAAGGCCTATATAAAAGAGACTTCAGATACAGTTTTAGGGGACTACTAAGGTCTATATAAAAGAGACTTCAGATACAGTTTTAGGGGACCACTAAGGCCTATATAAAGAGACTTCAGATACAGTTTTAGGGGACTACTAAGGCCTATATAAAGAGACTTCAGATACAGTTTTAGGGGACTACTAAGGCCTATATAAAAGCATCCAAAAAGCAGCATGTCATAGGACCTTTAACGTCACACTGCTGTAAATGACATTAGACCAGGGGATCGCACAGCGAGGTCACAGTGGCTGAGGAGTCATCTAATAGGGGGCCATGCAAGAACTTCACGCTTATCTCTGTCTTGTAGTAGAACATTACAGTGAACATGTGTACAGAACTGTGAATAAATGGATCACCGAATACTGTGTAAGGATGCGTGCGTGTGTGTTTATGTGTGTGGTTGACTGTGTGTGGTGTGTTTGGCCTGCTGCATTAGCCTACTCTTCTGCAAATATGAGCTATACTGTATGAAAGCTGCAGTAATGACCCGGTATTTGAAATATGTTCGGTGGGCAATCAGAGTTGTATGGTGCTGTTGTGTCGGCAACTTTAGTGCATAGAAAACATAAATCAAACTCTTTCTCCCTCTCGTTCGCTCACTTAGTAAACCGTGGCGGCGGTAGGTGCATTTCTGCGCACGAGTGTGTAGGCTATGACTGTCAAGGGAAACTCTAAATTTCAGAGCACCCTCACTGAAACGTCAAGCAACCCCATAGCACCAGCAAAAGAACATCTCTGCGCCGCCACTGCCCATGTAGCAGCGCACCTGATCACCAGCGGTTCCTCTCCTCCCACAGATGGTGAGCCAGTGAAATGGAGAGGGGGGGTGCCACTTTGCTTCTTTGGGCTGAGCCTGGCCAGGCGCTTGCTGACGAGCCCTCCATCTGGGCCTGGCTCCAGACGGGGGACCCCGGGCTTCCTCCGGGCAGGGTAACTCATCCTCTTCCTCGTTGATAAGCGGGATTCATGGTTCTGCGGAGGCTCCACGCAGAGCTTTCATCCGTAGCCTACGTGAATGGCTACGGACGGCAATCTAATAGGGGCCCAGGTTCCAGTCAGCCAGAGATTATTTGTTCTGGGAGATGGGTCAGTCCTAAATGGGATGGATAAGAACATAAGAAGCTGGGTCCAGACTAGTTTAATGATATCAAGACAGACTATTTTAAGAGGATGGAAGAACGAAGGGGTGCCGTCAAGCCAGGAGTGGGCTTGTGAGATGGCTAGAGTGGCGGCGTCATATAAACAGTTTGCCAGATTGGATGTCTAGACTAGAAAATGGGGAAAGTACCTGAGCTCCTAAGAAGCTTTGTGCTGGGGAGAGATGTGTCTGATGGGCTTATGGTGTGGTCATTATACATATGTTTATTTGGTTTATGTTTTTTATTGTCTATTTTGTTATTATTTTTGTTAGTAATGTAGTGGAGTAAAAATAACAATATTTCTCTCTGAAATGTACACTCTAAGAAATAAAGCAGTAAAATTACAGTAAATTAGTAGGCTACTGGCAGCTCATTAACCAGACTTTGTCCCTTAATTAAAAACAGAAATGTGTGTAGCTACAGTTAAAATACAGAACATTTGTACTGTTATTTCAAATTCTCTCAGACACAGCTGCTCAGTTAGTACATTTCTGAAATGAATCTGGTTAATCATTTACGATAATAGCGTTGGGAACAGCTGTAATGGCAAAATCACATTTAAGCCTTTTATTGTTTATTGTGCCTTGTGTTTTTCATTCAGCACACTGCATTCTCATACACCAATCTAAACGACAGTTCATTTGCATTCCTGCATGTGGATTGGGGGTTGTTTAGACTTCAGAGACTGAGAGTCTCAGAAGAAGGTGTCTGTGCTTTGTGTGAACTGATAACCCACGAGGCCACAAAGTTTAAAATCCTCCTCTCCCTTTCCGTTCCTCATCTTGTCTGGTTAGATGTACAGGGAGCGCGACCCCAGCTGGGGCAGAGAGGAACAGAGGATTAGATGAAGTGAATTTATGACGCATGTTTGTGTTTTCTTTTCTAAATGCCAGTACTAGACCTATATCTTATCTGTCTCTCAGAAAGAAGGGTCTAGAAGGTTAATATCTTTATTGTTTGTAAGAATGTGCTCAAATGTCACTCCCCTTTTCCCAATGTGCATTTAAGCTCACTCTTTCCTTCTACTCATTTGACGAATCCTTTACACACTGAGCTACGTGCTTCTTGTGAAACTGTATTCCTCCTATTTTGCAAAATATATCTTTTAATAAAATACAAAAACCCAACTTGGTTTTAGTCTCAGTTCTGTCTTATTTGTTTCATTTTACTAAACTTTGAAATCTACACCTCTCCCCCTGCTGCAAAGGAAACTTCCACAACAGAATGGCGACGAGGATGGGATCAGAGTGGAGAGACAGATGAGAGTGGCTCCGTGTGTGAGATCAAACGATCTTCGCCTCTACCTCGCCCAAAAAGCATTCAGAGAGAGAGGGTCAGAAACCGCGGAGGACTCCTCTGACTCCACACTGATCTTCAAAAAGAACTGATGGAAGCAATTTCACGCAGCAGGGTAAGATCACACTCTAATTTAAATTAAATTTGAGTAATTTGAATTGGCTGTAGTAAAATACAGAAACAAATACTGACGTTGGATACTGAGACAGGATAAACATTTGGGGTTGTTTGTATAGGTTTTGTGGTATCTTTAAGGTTGTTTAGATACATAATTGTGAAGACTCCAGCAGTGTTTTTGCACCATAAAACTGATCCGCGCACGGGTGTGACTTTGCTTTATAGATTTTCGGGGGACAAATCTAATTAGGTTTTGAAGTAAATCTAATAAACAGTTTTTCAGAAACTGTTAGGTTTTTTTGTGCTTGGGTTTTTCCGAAATAAGATAGAAACCTGGCCTTACAGTGACGATTGTAAGTAGGATAGAAGTACTTCTTCCCAGTAAAATGGGTAACGGATCGGGGCGATCCGGGTCACACATCCCTACGGGAACCGTGGTGGATGCCATGGTGCGAAAACACGGCTCAAAAAGCCTGGAGTGTCTGCCGTATTGGTCCAACACTTACGGTTTTCCTGAAAATGGGTCTTTTAGCACGTACAAACTCAAACTGTTGAGACAGGAATTAGAGGAAAAAGAGAAAAAACTGAGAAAGACAAAATTAAGACGAGTGAATTAGAACAAGCTGAAAAGAATAAGGAGTGTTTTAACTTATGGATGAAAGAAGCAGAAACCAGGGAAAGTAAACGCATGCAGAAAAAATATGTCATTGTTGAAAATGAATAGCACTGATGAAGTACAGGCAAAGAAGCCTCTTACTGATTTTTCCCCTTCTCTCTATCCGAGCTTAAGTGACGCTGATCTGATCCTGGATGTGCTGCCGCCACCCCCATACCCCCCACCGCCCGAAGAAGCTTCAGCCCAACCAGCAGGAGCCTCAGCGCAACCTAGGCCCACAGCAGTGCCTTTCCAAACACAGACGAGAGCCATGCAACAGGCAGGCCACAGCAGTGCTGAACAGCCATCCACAAGTGCTGCCGCTGTGGTACCAGCGACAGCTCCTCCACCACCAGAAAAGACAGAGGAAGAAAAAGTGGAGCTCAACTGTCCAATGCTCCAGGTCCCGACAGCAACCGGAGTGGGTCTCATATACCGACCTTGGACAGAATCTGACCTCAAAAGATCCACCGAGCACCTGCCTGCATGCAAAGACTCTGGCAAACGCTTCGGTGAATGCCTTTTCAGGTTTCTTGAGACTTTCACACCCACTGTGCATGAAGTAAGACGAATCTTGCTCCACAATCTGGGCCCAGTGGAATAAGCAAGAAAAGAAACAAAGGCGTGAAAAGAATGATGAGGCTCAGCTGACACTCATGAACACTGTGGCAGACCTGGCAAGCAGAAAACCGAGAGGCAAAGGCAGAGGAAAAGGAAAAGGGCATAGACGTGGACGTGGCCGTATTCCCTCTGGGGATCGAGAGACATGTTTCAACTGTCACCAGAAAGGACACTGGAGAAAGAACTGTCCTAACCCCACATGGAACGGCCAGAACGGACAACAGCAGACCCAGGGCAACAACAGCCAGCACGCAGATTGACGTGTTGCGGGAGAAGGGAGTGGTGGTGGTGGTGCAGAAGGGATGAGATCCGTGTTCACAACGCTTGAGGAAGGTAATGCAGACACACACACACATGCTTGCAATGAAGAAACGATTCCTCGCACGCCACATCTACTTTCCCCAAACAAAAGACAGGTTGTATTAGATGCTATACAACATCTTGAACAAGAACAAATTAGGGAAAGCACTCCGACTTATTCTATGTACTCATCCAATACTTATAAGAAAATGCCCACTACAGTGTTGAATGTACAAGGGAAACCAGTTGAATTTCTAGTGGACAGCGGGGCTACTAATTCAGTTTTGATGCAAAATTTGTTCCCAGGTCAAAAACTTTCGGATCGACAAGTTTTTTCTAAAGGTGCTAGCGGCACAGTGATCCCAGAAAAATTCACTACACCCATGAGTTGTGTGCACACTGACCCTACTGACCCCACACCCGATAGAAAGGCAAAATGCTCATTCCTGCTTTCTCCTGTGTGCCCTGTAAATCTCTTAGGAAGAGACCTCATGTGTGAGTTTGGAATAGGTGTAGTTCCAACCTCAACCGGTCTCAAAGTCATACGTCTTAGTAAAGACAACACGTCTGACATTTTTATGTCAGAACCGACACACACATCTTTGTACATTTTTCAACGGTGGGTTTCCCTCTGTCAGGCTGAAGAATTACTGACAGAAGCACGAGGCTTCGTGCCCATCACAGCTGAGGTAATGCAGGCATCAGATCTACACTGTACTTCTTTTGCTGCACCAGACCTAGATGAGGAATACACTGATACATTTTTTGTTGACCTAAATGATGAGCTTGAGTGTACTTATCTGTATTGGCATGATAACAAATGTGCAATATCAGTGAACTTGACGGAAGAACAGAGAAAGTTTTTCCGTGTCCCTCACTCACATGCTCATATTTCTTTGTGTAAATCTCCAACAGATCAATGGAGAGACTTGGGACTTTTTGTACTGGACTGTGACAAACTGACTGACTGGACTGACGCCGTGGATACCGGAGTCTCCTTCTCTCCCTCGATGGGGTGCTGCAGGAGACTCTTATCATTTCGGGTGTCTTGCACACGCAGTGTGCACCAGTTGAGTAACACTGTGTCTGCAACACACACTTACCTACAAAGCACTAGAGATATTCTGCCAACTGACATTTCTCCTCTGCTTTCTCAGGTACCGAGCCAACTCTGGGCAGCGCACAAATATGATGTGGGTTTGATTAAAAACTGCCAGCCTGTAGTCATCACACCGCGGTCGGACTTCAGGCCCCAAAAACATCAGTACCCACTAAAACAGGAAGCAATCGACGGAATCAGACCTGTTTTTAACTCCTTATTGGCTGCTGGGGTAATTATTCCGTGTCCAGATTCTCCCGTGCGTACACCCATTTTTCCTGTAAAGAAAATCAGAGACAAGGGTCGTCCCGTCGAGTGGCGATTTGTTCAGGACCTAAAAGCAGTAAATGCAGCGGTCCATGCGCGTGTACCGAACGTTCCCAATCCGTACACAATTCTACAGGGGATTCCTGGGGATGCTAAGTTTTTCTCTGTTGTCGATTTGTCTAACGCTTTTTTTCAGCGTTCCAGTGGACAAAGAGAGTCAATTCTGGTTTGCATTTCTCTTTGATGGTAAGCCCTACACATTCACACGCCTTTGCCAGGGGTACACTGAATCTCCCACAATCTACAATGAGGCTCTGAGAGAGAGCCTTGTAAGTTTGACCCTTTCACCAGGGTCCGGTCTTTTACAATACGTAGATGACTGTCTGGTGGGGAGTCCCACAAAGGAACAGTGCGAGCATGACACTATTGCATTGTTAAAACATCTTGCAGCCGAAGGCCACAAAGCAAGCCTGTCGAAATTACAATTTGTAAAAGAAGATGTTCATTTTTTGGGCCATGACATCTCAAAAGCAGGGAAAACCTTGTCTCCATCTCGCATTGAGGCAATAGTTTCCCTCCCTAAACCTGTGACTAAGAAACAAATGATGTCATTTTTGGTCATTTGTTCTTATTGTCGTGTTTTCATCCCAAACTACGCTCAGCTAGTACAGCCACTAGCCGATCTGATTCACGGTAAAAATCTGACTGCGCATGACCGCATGACATGGAATGTGGAGGCTGATCAGGCTTTTGTAAACCTCAAAATGGCCTTTCAGAGTCCTCCAACCTTAGGTTTGCCTAACCCTAACCTTTCTTTCACTCAGACAGTAGATGAACGCTTAGGATGCATGACGTCTGTCCTTCTGCAGCCGCATGGAGACAGACTCCGACCGGTAGCCTATTTCTCCGCGAAATTAGACCCTGTTGCTGCGGGTCTTCGCTTTGTCTCAGAGCTGTAGCAGCTGCTGAAAAAGCTTTGGCTGCCTCCAGGGACATTGTGGGCTACGCCCCTCTCACAGTGCTAGTCCCACATGCTGTCTCTCTGATTCTACTCGAGCAAAAATCTTCCCATTTGTCTGCGGCACGTTATCTAAGATATCACACTTGTCTTCTGGACATGCCAAATGTAACTGTTAAGCGTTGTACTATCCTTAACCCTGCTTCTCTCATGCCTACACCAGGGGAAGGTGAGCCTCATGACTGTTTGGCTGAATTGCAGCACACGTGTACTCCTCGTCCTGACCTTTTTGACATTCCATTACAGAACCCAGATGCTATTCTGTACGTGGACGGGTCAGCATCTCGCTGCCCGGAAACTGGCCAGGGACAGGTAGGATTTGCTGTGGTTTCAGATACAGCCACACTAATTGCTAAATCTCTCCCAAAACATCTCTCTGCACAGGCTGCTGAGCTCGTTGCCCTCACTGAAGCATGTAAGTTGGCTGAGGGCTCATCCGTTACCATCTATACGGATTCAAGGTACGCTTTTGGGGTTGTACATGATTTTGGTGCAGTATGGAAACACAGAAATTTCCTGAAATCGGATGGTAAGCCTATTTTGCATCATCACTTGATCAATGACCTTTTGACTATCCTGCTTCCATCACAAGTAGCTATATGCAAATGCTCTGCACACACTGGAGCTGCGGACTCTGTCTCTAGGGGTAACGATCGGGCAGATGCAGCCGCTAAAACAGCTGCACGCCAGCCCGTATACACTTTGGTCTACGCAAGACCTTGAACATTTTTCACTCCCAGACTCTGTAGCTGCTATGCAAACACACGCTACACCGCAGGAAAGACAGCAGTGGAAAGCTGCAGGGTGCACCTTTAACTCTGGGCCTGGCTAGGCCCAGACTCCAAGCCCTGTCTTCCTCAACACTTCTTCTCCCATTTTGCTAAGTTGACACACGGGTTAGACCACGTGTCAAAAGGGAGTATGATGGCATTGATAACGCAAACATGGTACACAAGAGGTTTCACAACATTTGCAGAAAAATTTTGTAAAGCTTGTATCATATGCACACAAAACAACATAAGCAGACCAATAACAGTTACACCTACAATAACAGGTAGGACACGCACCACCTGAGAGACCATTTGAGCATGTGATGATGGACTTCATAGAGCTATCGCCATCTGAAGGTAAAAAGTATGCCTTGACCATGGTGGACATGTTTTCCAAATGCATTGAAGTGTTTCCTGCCTCAAAACAAACAGCTTCAGTGGTGGCAAAAGCCCTAATGACAGAAATCATTCCCAGATGGGGTTTACCAAACCGCCTGTCGAGCGACAATGGGGCTCATTTTGTAAACACTGCCATTACACAGATAAGCCTGTATATTGGTATTGACCTGAGACGGCACTGCGCTTACAGACCGCAATCAGGGGGCGCAATCGAGCGAGAAAATAGTACAATAAAAACAAAGTTAGCTAAATGCTGTGCAGAGACGAATCTCCCATGGACAAAAGCACTTCCAATTGTGCTTATGTACATGAGGATGCGAAAAAGGGCTCGGTCGAATCTTAGTCCTTATGAGATTCTATTTGGCCGCCCACCACAGGTAGGGACAGAACCACCAAAGGCTCCCCTGCCCACAACGGCTCTATGTGAGCATGACATGTTAAGTTACTGCACGCAACTCTCTTCTGCCCTTTCTGCCATCAGAGTCCAGGTTTCTGCAGCGCTACCTCAACTGGCTGAGGGTCCCCTGCACAAACTCCAACCCGGGGACTTTGTGGTGGTGAAGGACTTCAAGAGGAAGAACTGGCAGTCGAAACGCTGGCAAGGACCGTACCAGATCCTCCCGACCACACACACAGCGATAAAGGTGTCCGAGAGAGCTACGTGGATTCACGTGGCCCATTGCAGAAAGGTTCCAGATCCAGGACAAGGAGCAGGTATTTTTCCAGAACCTGCAACAAGTGACGAGCAGACCGCTGCTTAGTCACCTACGAGGAAGAAATAGGGCAGGCCTGACAGAACGGCGTTTTCTGTGCCCCCCCCCCCCCCCCCCATAGCAGCAGAAAAATAAGAGTTTTCTTTGATGAGAACATCAAAGAGAAAAGAAACCAGATCAACCAAACTGGTACCGTACTGCTAACAACTTCTTTTTTTTGCAAAAAGACAGCAAGGACGTACACAGTCATTCTGAGACTCATCATCCAGAGTGTCACTCAGAGTTCCTCTGACGCTCACAGCACATTCTTTTGTTTACTGAGGAGCATCTGACATTCCTCTGAGACACAGGAGCAGAGTGCTTTGAAACACATACGCACACATGGAGCAGCTGGACAAAAAATAAATTAAAATAAACTGAAATGGGTACCCTCTCAGAAGATTTTAGGGGTGTCCACATTTGTAGTGTGTTTATTCTTCATTACTGCATTTATGATTTTTTTTTTTTAATAGCATTTATGGTTACTGCATTCGTGGTCTTAGAAAAGTCTGATAACGTGTAACTTGATAACATTTCTTCTCCTGACTACACTGATACACACAAGCGCACTAGGAACACTAGTGAAGAACATGGGGGGGAAACGACGTGTAATTCACTACTTTCCATGTTGAGAAGTAAATGGCGTTCGGGGTACAATCAGTACCACAGAGCAAATATCACTGTAATGGTTAACACTACATCTACTTTTATGGTTTCAACAGGCATTAGGATGTCCGGCATACAAATGCTACTAAATTGGGGTCACACGGTTCCTGGAGATGACACAGATTTAACCCATAAATTAACGATGCAGAGAATTAATTTCTCCTCACCTGCGATGTTACTGACGCTAAGAAACGCACACAACATTGACACAATACACGAAAGTCTTGAGAATTTAACGGCTATTGTGATTTCAGGATTTAATGACTTTCCTCCTGCTATGAGAGCTATGCGTAATATGCTGTTACAACATCAGATGGGTCTTGATCTTTTGCTAGCCGCACAAGGGGGCCTCTGTCACATAATCGGAGATCATTGTTGTACTTATATTCCAGATGTAGAGGGGAATATTACTGACACAATCCAACAGCTAAACCTACTCCTAACTGACTTAAAATCACAAGATGTGCCCGGTGAGATTACCGGCTGGGACTGGTGGTCATGGTTAGTGGGAGGTGGGTGGAGCGCCTGGATTGCAAGGTTCATTGTACCCATGCTTACTTTCTTTTGTGCATTTCTGCTTTGTGTTTGCTGTGTGGTACCACTGGTCAAGAAAATGTTCTCCTCTCTGTTCATGACACATGTGATTCAGTATCAAGCTTTGCACCACACTGAATCTTCATGTTTTCACATTCCCACATCATATGCTGGGGATCATCACGAGCTGGACACCATTTTCAGCACAAAATGATACTTTTGTGTTTTCCTTTGTTTTGATTGTTTTGTCTCATAGAAGTGCTTGCTTTATTACTAGAGGGTTTATTTTGTCCCCTGACAAAAAAAAAACATTTTAAGCAATATTTTTCTTATACACTTAAATGTAATCTATGTGTGGTGATTAGTTTGTAATCAAAAGGGTGGATTGTAATGGCAAAATCACATTTAAGCCTTTTATTGTTTATTGTGCCTTGTGTTTTTCATTCAGCACACTGCATTCTCATACACCAATCTAAACGACAGTTCATTTGCATTCCTGCATGTGGATTGGGGGTTGTTTAGACTTCAGAGACTGAGAGTCTCAGAAGAAGGTGTCTGTGCTTTGTGTGAACTGATAACCCACGAGGCCACAAAGTTTAATATCCTCCTCTCCCTTTCCGTTCCTCATCTTGTCTGGTTAGATGTACAGGGAGCGCGACCCCAGCTGGGGCAGAGAGGAACAGAGGATTAGATGAAGTGAATTTATGACGCATGTTTGTGTTTTCTTTTCTAAATGCCAGTACTAGACCTATATCTTATCTGTCTCTCAGAAAGAAGGGTCTAGAAGGTTAATATCTTTATTGTTTGTAAGAATGTGCTCAAATGTCACTCCCCTTTTCCCAATGTGCATTTAAGCTCATTCTTTCCTTCTACTCATTTGACGAATCCTTTACACACTGCGCTACGTGCTTCTTGTGAAACTGTATTCCTCCTATTTTGCAAAATATATCTTTTAATAAAATACAAAAACCCAACTTGGTTTTAGTCTCAGTTCTGTCTTATTAGTTTCATTTTACTAAATTTGAAATCTACACCTCTCCCCCTGCTGCAAAGGAAACTTCCACAACACAGCTCACTACGTAAATTGTCGGAGCACAGATAAAGGTCCCATAATGCAATTCGAAAAGTAAATAAACAGAAACTGTGAAGCACGTTCTACGGACAATTTCTGTTCAAATATTTAGACTTAGGCCTACATATTAAAACACGGGTATTTGTTAGACCAGTGGTTCCCAACCTTTTTTCCTTGGTGCCCCCCCCTACTTATGTCTAAGAAAAGCTGAGCCCCCCCTCCGAAACCGAAGTGGAGGTAACTCTTATAGATAGAGCCTTACTTTCTTTTTTAGTTATCAGCACTTTTACGTGCATCCACCATGTTTCATTAATAAAATAGTGATGCCGTGGCGGCAAGAAAAATGAGGATGATAGCAGCTAGCAGCTAGCAGCTGACCTGATGACAGCAGGGGTCCCAGGTTAAGAGGTCCTGGAGGTTTAGGGTCCCAGGTTAAAAGGTCCCGGAGGTTTAGGGTCCCAGGTTAAGAGGTCCTGGAGGTTTAGGGTCCCAGGTTAAGAGGTCCTGGAGGTTTAGGGTCCCAGGTTAAGAGGTCCCGGAGGTTTAGGGTCCCAGGTTAAGAGGTCCTGGAGGTTTAGGGTCCCAGGTTAAGAGGTCCCGCAGGTTTAGGGTCCCAGGTTAAGAGGTCCCGCAGGTTTAGGGTCCCAGGTTAAAAGGTCCCGGAGGTTTAGGGTCCCAGGTTAAGAGGTCCCGGAGGTTTAGGGTCCCAGGTTAAGAGGTCCCGGAGGTTTAGGGTCCCAGGTTAAGAGGTCCCGGAGGTTTAGGGTCCCAGGTTAAGAGGTCCCGCAGGTTTAGGGTCCCAGGTTAAGAGGTCCCGCAGGTTTAGGGTCCCAGGTTAAAAGGTCCCGGAGGTTTAGGGTCCCAGGTTAAGAGGTCCCGGAGGTTTAGGGTCCCAGGTTAAGAGGTCCCGGAGGTTTAGGGTCCCAGGTTAAAAGGTCCCGGAGGTTTAGGGTCCCAGGTTAAGAGGTCCCGGAGGTTTAGGGTCCCAGGTTAAGAGGTCCCGGAGGTTTAGGGTCCCAGGTTAAGAGGTCCCGGAGGTTTAGGGTCCCAGGTTAAGAGGTCCCGGAGGTTTAGGGTCCCAGGTTAAGAGGTCCCGGAGGTTTAGGGTCCCAGAGGTTTAGGGTCCCAGGTTAAGAGGTCCCGGAGGTTTAGGGTCCCAGGTTAAGAGGTCCCGGAGGTTTAGGGTCCCAGGTTAAGAGGTCCCGGAGGTTTGGCCTACTAAGTAGCCTGCCTATAATTTTAAGCGAGAACAAAAATACATAGTTTTTATACAGACTTTTGTATACATTATATATTCTAGTGTATTATCATAATTTGTTTAACATGTGCAAATATTTTTTTTTACCTCAACCTCAAACCAGATAAAGACTTGCGCCCCCCCTGTGATCTTTGCTGCCCCCCTGAGGGGTCCCCAGACCCCAGGTTGGGAACCACTGTGTTAGAGTATTGTGGAGTAGAAGTAGAAAGTGGCATGACAAGTAAAGTACAAGTAGCCTACCTCAACATTTGGACTTAAGCAGCTACAGTAGGCTACTGGAATAAATGTAGGCGTCCTAGTTACAGTCCACCGCTGTATATTTTGCTGTCAGACACTAGTTTGGTTTGAACTGCGACACGAGCAGCAGGTGTGTCCCGGGCAGTCAGAGCAGCGGACCCGGAAGGAAAGGCTCAAAGCAGCGGCTACGTCTACAGGTAAGCAACAAGCGCGGTATAGCCGAACATGTTTTCATTTGTTGTACATTCTAATGGTATTCGTTCCGTCAAATGTCATCTTCAAAAGCTTCTAAATGAATGAAGTACGAAGCTATAGCTAGGCTACTATAACTAATGTAGCCTACTAATGATGTCTAGAGTCCGCCTAGTTACCTGTCAACACAACAGGAAGTGCATCGGTTTATGGGATACAGCAAGAAGATACAGACGTATGTATGTGTTGTAACTAAGAGTGTTTAAAAGTGTATTTTCACTGTGTTCCTGTGTTATACAGTACCAGTCTTGAATAAAGTACTTGAAAGCAATAGTTGAGTAAAAGTACAAGTAGCCATACCAGAAAATGACTTTGGTAGTAGTTAAAGTCACCTTTTAGAATATTACTTGAGTAAAAGTCTTTAAGTATCTGATATGTACTACGCTTAAGTATAAACTACTGTGCGTAATTATTATAAGATTTAAAAACAACCCTCAGTACTTATGAACTTGAATGTGGCTTCTTAAAGCCTAGGATTCAGGGTTACCACACCTTCTGAACATCAAATTCAAAATCTGTATTCAAAGTATACATTTTATTTAGGAAATGTAGTGGAGTAAAAGTAAAAGTTTCGACAAATACGAATAACGAAGTTAAGTACAGATACAAGAAAATTCCACTTTGTTACATAACAAAGCAATGCACAAACACACTAAGTAAATGCAATTCACTTGTAAATCTCTCTTCAATCTCTTTTTCAAAATACATTTCAGTGTTCTACAAATTGATGTGAACATTGGGCTTCTAGATTTAACCCTCCTGTTGTCCTCGGCTCAACTTTGACCCGTTTGCAAAAGTTTCTATATCAGAAATTTGGGATTCTTTCAAGCAAATTACACAAAAAGGACACGAATAGTTCCATAGAAACACTCTTTGAGTATAATTAAAGGTCCAGTGTGTAACGTGTTTAGTTGTTCATTCTCAAAATCTGTGTTGTGTTCACAAACTTGTCCTTTTTCATGAATATTTACCTCCACCATCAATTCCAAATATTACTTTTGGCTTGAAGTTTTACATTTGCATTAGAGATGCACCGATTACAACTTTCTAGGCCGATTCCGATTTCTGATTTTCTTTGAGTTAGGCCACCTGATACCGATTTCATTTTTTTTAACCACTTTACAACACACACAAATCTTTATTTTCTATTTTTTCTTTATTAGAAAATGTTACTATTTTTAAATAGATAATCGATCACTATAAAATACAACTATATAAATGACTCCTGGTGGGGGAAATTCACACACATCTAAAGTCCAGTGTTATGGAAGAACCATTTCCTTCTTTTCACATCCAATATCCAACTAAAAAAATGTGCTAAATACAGGACATACAGGACCTACTGCTCCGCCTTTCGAGTTTTCTCTGTCACATGATAAACTCACAGGGTGCTGCTAATGCTGCTAACGGGTATCGTAGCTTCCCGGCCCCGGCAAGTTTGAAGAAGGAAACATGGAGGACCACACACATTCAAAATCCAAATTTCAGGAACAGGAGTCTTCTTCTTCGCGCCAGAAAAAGAAAAAGGATTTTGAAAAGAGCTTTTTGAAGCGTGAAGGCTACCGTAGCTGTAATACGTACTCTGAACTGAGTGGCGCGAGAGAGTTGATTGCGATATATATGATCTCAGCGCTAGATGGGAGAAATTCCTACACATGGGACCTTTAAGGATTAGTTCACTACTTTCATTTCATTGTGGGTGTTTTATTCAATTTTATAGCATTTGGAGGAAAAAAATGAAATTGTCTCAAAACAGTATCCTGACTAAACTTTGACATATACCAGTCTGTGATTCTCTCAACATGTGTTCCTCTGATTAGTCCCAATAATTCATAATTTCAGCTTTTTTATACTCAAGGTTGCTGAATCTGGTGGTAATGAAAAAAAAAAATGAAAAAAAAACTTTAAAAAAGTGTCAAGAATAGGGCTGAGCGATATGGAGAAAATCAAATATCACGATATTTTTTACCAAATACCTCGATATCAATACCACAACAATATTGTAGTGTTGACTATTGGTGCGTTCACAAAATATTAACACAATGAGAGTTTAGATGAATAATCATCAGTAATGTGGATATAATGACTAAGTGGGTAAAGGCAAATAATAGAACAGTCACAACAGTATGGTAAGTTCAGAAAATGACATCACTTTACTGTAATACAGCCTTTAAAACCAGGAAAAGACAACACTTATGTCATATCACGATATTACGATATCCAAAATCTAAGACAATATCTAGTCTCATATCACGATATCGATATATTGCCCAGCTCTAGTCAAGAACGTTCAAAAAGGTTAATTTTGGATTTTTTTTCCCTTTCCTGCTGTGACATGTCAAAACGTCTGCTGTGAAAAAGGCCTATTGTTTTGAACTATGGATCAATGGAAAGATTTAGATTTTGACCTGCCACATTTATATCTACCCAAATCGTAGAGTAGATGTGTACACTACACACAAATCAACACTCAAAACTCATTTTATCCTGAACAGCACAAAAACACACAATTCTAAGTAACACTTATTTATGAACTTCAATATCCAATGGAAAATCATCTCAGAATGACATAGCACAACATGGTGTCAACATAAAACACGGCGCTTTCAAGCCAGAGAGCGGAGTTCACTTCGCGGTGAAAACAAAATACTTTCACCCAGGAAACGCTTTTTCGTTTCTCGGGAGTGTCTTAATCCAAATCACCATCTTTTTCCTGAACTTAACAAGTCGTTTTGGTGCCTAAACTTAACTGTCATCGCTCACCCCTTCAGCTAAACTACCACTACCACGGCCCCTGAAAGGAGCGTCATCTGGCGGCGCCTGTAGCCGGCTCACAGTCACCTATTGGGGGGTAAACAACTGCTGCTGGAAGCCGGCGTCCCGGAGCTCTGTAGGGGCTAAATACAACCAGCAACTGCTGCTCAGATTTATCCTTCTATGGCACTGTGTGTTCACGTTACAGCGCTTTACTTAGTTTAAAATACTTCTATTTTAGGTATAATATATGGTCTTTTGGTGAAGTAGCATTGATCACTTTGAGGGGGGGTACATTTAGTCCCCACCGCAGCAGAGGCAGGGATAAGTAGACCAGAAAGGGGGGGAAATCCCACGCATCCCCCTCAGCAAATCTCACCCGTATGTATGTGTTTCTCCTGTACGTTAAAAGATCCTTTATAAGGCACTTTGAATCGCAGCGATGGGGGACAAGGTCCTTGTTTTGTGTGAAAAAAGAATACTGTAGCCGCTGTCTTTTGGCAATCAACTGACCGTCTCTGTTACCCCAGTATCTATGATAATCAATGTATTTAAGACTGATATACTACTGTAATATTTCTGAACTCTATCTCTCCTGTTATATATATATATATATATATATTTTGTACATCAGTGTATAAACAGATTGACGTTAACATTTGAATTGAGTTCCAACATCCCCTCCTGTTCTGTAAATGATCATTAAAAAGATGGTTGTCAACTATGTGCCCTGGAGTCTGCATGCTGGCCCTGCACTGTGAACTGTGTGTGTGTGTGTGTGTGTGTGTGTGTGTGTGTGTGTGTGTGTGTGTGTGTGTGTGTGTGAGTGAGCAGACAGAGCGATGGATCAGAGAGGCCTGCAGCAGGAGTTCCAGGATCAGTTCAGCCATGCGGTTTCCAGAGTGCAGTTCTTCCAGTCGGACTGGGACATCGCCTCTTTCGCAATCTTCTTCATCTTCATTGGTAAGTGAAGCTGGACGTTCAAATGATTTCTATAACACAGCATCAGGGTCCATAGTCATACACCTTTTTTTTTAAACTAAAAGCAAATGCAAAATATAAAATGAGCAGCAGCCACCTCTCCTCCCTCATCCAATAGCGATAGCCATCAAATCTCGTGGCATACAACAAAAAGTCACATACACGTTTCAAACTGACATAAAGCACTGTAGAATACAGAAAACAGGTAAGACTGAAAATAAACTGCATTTATAGCACTTTTTATCATTGGACGATGTTTGTAATAGGACTGAAGGATTTGGGGGGGAAAAACCTAATTTGCGTATTTTTTGCCAGATACTACCATTCCGATTCGAATTGCGATTAAAAAATATATATATATATATATATTGAGCTTGATGTGATGGTCTGGCTGACAAGAGTAACGTTCTACACTGAACTAAAGCCTCCGATACCGCCTAAAACGCTGGTAAGGACTGGAGTTTATGCACCGACCCAATAGCACGTAATTTAGCTCCATTATGACTGACTGTCAAACTGGATAATAAAAGAAAGTTCTACGGCATTGTGTGTGTGTGTGTGTGTGTGTGTGTGTGTGTGTGTGTGTGTGTGTGTGTGTGTGTGTGTGTGTGTGTGTGTGTGTTTTGTCAGGGATGATTCTGCTGCTGGTCATCCTGGTCCTCATCCGCTGTTGCTGTTGCTGCTGCTGCGATGACGAGAAGGTAAACACACACACACAGTAAGGGTTAATGCCCCCGACGAGGTGCCCATTGTCAGGTATTAATGGACGATGGCGAGGCCTGCGCGGCGGACGGTTGCCTCGGCCGAAGTCCAATAATACTAATTTGCATAAAACCATGTGGATGGAAACACGGCTAATGACAGTGGTGTGTTATCCTTTCTTGGCAGCATCACGGGCGGAAGGTTGGCATAGAGAACATGGCTCTGGATCCCTGACCGATGGAGGGCTGGGGATGTTGATGGAGCTCCAGGCAGAGCCCGCTGCTTGGACTTGTGTGCCAAAGCTGTGACTCGACTGTCACCAAAACGTAGTCTACTTGCACATAGAAATGAATCGTTACGTTAATACCCTTGTATGGAAATCTAACACACAAGATCTTTTTGACTGTCACTGCTATGTTGCTAGGATACCACCAAGTAGCTGTTTTTTTATGCCTCTGTCAGATTCAAATGCCACTTCCTTGTTTGTTGAAAGAATGTTGGTTTCAATTTGAAGGTTTTACTTGGTAACAAATCTATAAAAGTCATTAAGAAAAAAAGTCTTGTTTGTGTATTTCTTCCTTCTCATCATGCCATGTTCATTTATGAAGAACTTGTCCTAGCAACAGACAGAGGACAAAGTACACTAAATCAAATGAAGGCCTAAGTGATAAAACAGGAGCTAGCCAAAGGTTTATATTATATTTGCTAGCTCAGTCTGGTGGCCATAAACATTTAAATATGTAGCAAAGATTGATAAGGTCCAGAGAAGAGCTACTACATTAATATTTGACCGGTAGTATACACTACCGGTCAAAAGTTTGGGGTCACTTAGAAATGTCCATTCCAGACAGAATACCAGCTGAGATCAGTTGCATTGATTTTTTAATCAGAGCAGCAGTTTTCAGATTACATTATGTGTTTACATCATGTCTAAAGGCTTCTCGACTGTTGGAGACAGAAGTGGCTGAAGAAACGCTTCAAATTCCATGCTTTTTGGTCTAAACGTCATACCCAAATTAAAAGTGGTCCAGCTCCCATATACTCTGACCCTCTGGGGTGGGCCTGATATTTTTCAGATTGAAAGAAAAAAAAAATGAAGTTACCCTTTAACGAGACATCTTTTTATAGAGCTTCACTGTAGCAGGCAGCAAAGGTCAACAGGGAGAGCTCAACATGGACAGGTTATTGTTTAGAATGTTTTTATTGTACATATTAGATGAATAATTTTCACATTTTATATGACAGGCAGCTTTTTAAAATAGATTTAACACTTACTGGAATGAAGTCATTTGTTCATGATTGGATAAGTGTTCACAGGGAATTAACAACACGTGTGCAAAACGAGTAAAAATAAATATTAAACATAGAACAGACAAACACTTGAAATCAATTATTACATCTGCAGACATGACAAGTAGCTTATCATTTAGACATATCAATGCCGTAACAAACAGGGAACATGAATTGTGTCATTTTCACCAAATGGGCCAATAAGCAATATCTAACTAACCAACAAACAAAATGCACCAAGAAACTAAACAAAGCCCTGCTTCAGTCTCCACATCATACACATATTATATATATTTAGCTGGGCAATATGGAGAAAATCAAATATCACGATATTTTCAATCAATGTCGATATTGCGGTGATATTGTAGGGTTGACTATTGGTGCTTATTCAAAATATTAAAGGGTAACTACAGTTTTTTTTTTTTCAACCTGGACCCTATGTTCCTATGTTTTGTGTCTAAGTGACTGATTGGAACAACAATCTTTGACATTGGTCCAGTATTAAGAGAGATCTCTGCAGTCGGCAGCGGTGAAACAAGCTACAATGTAAGTTAATAGGACAATTGTGCAGCTTGTATTTACCTTCACAAAAGTGCTTGTTTTGCCACTGACAAGCTCAGATTAATATTCTAAGTGTCTGACAACATTATGGAAAGGATTTCTAAAGGTCAACCTTTCTGTTAAGGAGTAAGATCCTTTTTTTTTTTTAAACATAAAAACATCTGCGATATTGCGTTCGCTAAAGCCACCAGACTCCATGTAAATAAACCGTAATTTTAGCATCGTAAAATACACTTCATTCTATGTCAAGAGAAACAAAATAAAACTACGAAAAGCCGTTTTGAGTTGTTTTGTCGTCTTTTCCAACCATCACAACTCTAGTTTTGGTTGAAATAAACACATAGTTTACCGATTTACATGTGAAAATATGTTGGCTCTATACGCGCTAAAACTATTGTTTTTTCAAATGGAGTCTGGTGGGTTTAGCACTAGTGACCTCAGAGCTGTTTCTGGTTAAACAGAAAGGTCTTAAAGAGGTTTTAAAAGGTCTATATCTGAAGGGATCCATTCCATAATGTTGTCAGACACTTAGAATATTAATCTGAGTCTGTCAGCGGCAAAATTAGCACTTTTAGTGGACCACATTGACGATGCACATTTGTCCCATAGGGTTACATTGCAGCCCAGTCTGTGGCTGCCAGTGCGTGCGTGCGTGCGTGCGTGCGTGCATGCGTGCGTGCGTGTGTGCGTGTGAGAGAGAAAGGGCAGACCCTGGATCTGGCCATCCCAGATGATACTGTACTGTCAGTGAATGAGGGTGCTTGTATACCTGAACACATCACAGCGGGACATGTTTTCCTAATACTACTGCATCCCCTCACAGCTAAGATTTGGGTTTTCCCCCCTAACAAAAACTTTTTGTCTTCTCTTTGCAATACTTGCATGTCCCGTATATTGTGCAACACCCAGCGCTTTAAAGTGGAATTTAAGTAAAGTGAGCATTATTAAGGAATTAGTAAACTTAAAATAAATTCTCAGATTAAGTTTTTTGTTTTTTTTAGCCTCCTAAAAAGGGAGTGAGGAGGGTCATCTAGAGCAGTGGTTCTCAAACTTTTTTCAATAATGTACCCCCGACCCCCTTCCCCCTTTTTATATTATATTATTATATATATATATATATATATATATATATATATATATATATATATATATATATATAAATATATATATATATATATTTTTTTTTTTGTTCCTTTTTAAGGTTTTTGTCGCTTTTTCCGACATTATGCCAATTCTTTTGCCTTTTTTGTCTTTGGACAATTTTTGATTTTTTTCCGGATTTTTTCCCGAAATGTGTCGCCTTTAACGTTTTGAGTTTTTTTAGGTTTTTGTCCCTTTTTTGAGGTTTTTTTTCTTCCGACAATTAGATGTTTTTGCCGCTTTTTTCAATACACTAGCTCAAAAGCTGTGCAATAGAGGAATCCTTTTCAAAAATTAGGATTCCAATGGAATCCTTTCTTTATTGCAATCGTTTCAAATCGGATTATCGGTTCCAAATTTAACACGCGCCAGTTTTGGTTTCCCGTAGTGACCATCGTACTTCCAGGTGCTTGTTGTGTTGCAGCCATGGAGCACAACAAGCAGCGCTCTGAAGTCTGGCTTTATTTTACATTGAAAAAAAACAACAACAAAAAAACAGTAAAACTGGGAATCACCATTGAAACAAAATAAAATGTTCCTCTTTTCTGTGAAATAAGAATGTGACCTATTTCAACTCCACCCATTGAAGAATCGGAATCGAGAACTGATAAGAACCCGAACTCATCGAAGAATCAATAAGAACTCCAACCAAAAGGAATAATCAGAATTGTTCAAATCCAAACAACGCCCAACCCTACTCCTAGGTCTACTTTTTGACTCCCGCTCCAGACAGGTCTAACCAATGAGCAGTGAGACTTTTAAAGAAAGTACAATTATATTGTTAGGGAATGCAAAAAGATGAAGAAACCCTAAAACAGCTGTGAGGGAACTCAAAGTATTTTAAAAAACAAACCAACAGTGACCACTGCAACCTCTTATTACTGCTTAGTCTTCCAGCCCTGTGCACAAATTAGTGTTCCACACAACAACCCAGTTCAACTTAATAAGAACCAGACAAATACTCAGTCAAATACTAAGTCATCTAAACATAACAAATAATTAAAAAATAAATTCTAATAACCGATCAGCAACAGTCACATTCATTTCATTGAGACGTGCCCCACACACACACACACACACACACACACACACACACACACACACACACACACACACACACACACACACACACACACACACACACACACACACACACACACACACACACACACACACACACACACACACACACACACACACACACACACACACACACACACACACACACACACACACACACACACACACACACACACACACACACACACACACACACACGTCAGCTGGGCTAACACAACTGGGCGTATTGATATCTGTTGGGGTTTAATTGGCTACTTCAGCTAATCATGCAACACTGAAACTGAATGAGTGCATGATAAATATATTTATATATATATATAAAAAATAAAAAGCTCCCCAGGATGTCCCTTACACTTGTGTGGTTAGTTTGGGTGTCACCAGTCTCTGGAGGATGGACAGGAGGGGGGGGGGTTAGAAGGCTCTGTAATTCCAGAAGCTGGAGAAGACAGAAATCTGCAGGGATGGGAGAACAGAAGAGAAAAGTTAAATTCATACACAACGACACAAACAACGCAAAGTTAATGATCCTCAATAAACCTGTTTAGCCATATACTGTATTTCAGGCCAATACTAGCCTCCAAATCGTCACTTCACAAGCTCTGACAATGACCAGATCCCTGGACATTAGCAGCAGTATTAAATATCTAAGAACCGACAACAGCAAACTTTGATTTTGGCCTGCCATCAAGTTACTCATCGAACAGTCTGAGCTGATCTGAATTAACGTTAATGTGTGACAGTTGATATGACCCGCTTCGGTCAACGTTAGTCTTTTTTTAACCGGTGAAGGTAACGGTCAGCACCGGCTAAACATGACAAGCTGCTACCTGAATGCTTTGTACGCTAAGTGTAGATGTCATCAACGTTTATGACTTGTTTATAATGTTTGTGACACATTCATGACAGTGTCATGTCACTCGTATACCTTCAAGTAAAGTGTAACCGGATAGGCTAACTGGCTACAATGGTGGATGGATGTCGCATACGCGACCCTGCTGTTTTTGAACTGTCCCTGGTCAACTATGTTTAGCAAGGGCTTGAGTGTAACCGACGTTCATTTATATGTAAATGTATGTTCTGCACTCCGTCGCCTTAATGTTCATCGCGTGAAAATGTACTATATGTTCAGAGAGACCCGCACCTTGTCCTTGAGCTGCTGGCAGAGCTGCAGCGAGATGGTGAAGAACACCAGCGTGTCGTTCAGCCACGGCACCACACACTCCACCTTGTGGACGTGGCTCACCTCAAAGCGGTTGTTGTTGAGCTCGCTGTGGAGGAAATTGTTCACAGCAAACAGCAGAGAGAGATTAAATGTTCTGTACTCGACATTCAGAACGTTTATGCAGCCGCAAACTAATGTTAGCTATGTAAAGATATGGTGGAGTAAGTCTAACTGCGTGTCAATCACTGCTCAGGCACACACAATCATTCTCCCTTGTGGGGGGAGGGGCTTAGGAGACCGTTTTGGGCTTTAGCAGAAAGGGGGGAGGGACTGAGAAGTTGTTGATGTTCAAATTTTTTGGCTAAGTCCTGGATCTTCGCAATCCTACCTACAGCACCTTTGATTTGTTAATGTATAGTGCTAAGGAAGCTAAGCGAGAGAGAGAGAGAGAGAGAGAGAGAGAGAGAGAGAGAGAGAGAAAAGACTTACAACATTGCTCCTGGGTTGTGCAACACTGAGCTTCCAGCTGGCTTGAAATTCTGCCAACATGAGAGAGAAAACATGAACACATGAGTCACATGATGCTGTGTAAGGGCTTCAGAGAGAGTTGCAGGTTCTGACCTTAGTGGTGTTGGGAGGCAGCACATGGAGCTGGTAGACAGTCAGGCACAGTTTGCTTAAGTTGATGTAAAAGTTCACCATCACATCCCCAGGCATGGGAGGAGTGAACATTTTCTGGTGATGGAAGGAGACAAACAGAAAGGGTAAACGAAAGGAAGGAGGGGAATATGGAATAACAGTACAAGCTCTCATGCTAAATAAACAGACATTTTGTCTTTAGGCGTGTGTGATGTAGTTTGTAGTTTTGTGTACATATAATATATATATATATATATTTTTTAATTATTTTTCCTTTCAAGAGGTCACAAGTCAAAAAGGTTGGGATCCAGTGGCTAAAATATCATTGTCTGCTGCTGGAGCATAAGATTTTTTTCTTCATTGAAACTGAGGGTTCCAGCCCAAACTCAGAGTACACAAACGTATGAGGACATACAGCAGGGAAAATAAGTATTGAACGCGTCAACATTTTTCTCAGTAAAGATATTTCTGATGGGGCTATCGGCATGACATTTTCACCAGATGTCAGTAACAACCCAAGTAATCCACACATACAAAGATATCAAAACAAATAAGTCCAGGAATTAAGTTGTGTAATAAAGTGAAATGACACAGGGAAAAAGTATTGAACACACTTGCTGGAATTTATTCAATACTTAGTAGAAAAGCCTTTGTTGGTAATGACAGCTTCAAGACGCCTCCTGTATGAAGAAACTAGTGGCACACATTGCTCAGCTGTGATTTTTGCCCATTTTTCCACACAAACCGTCTTCAAATCTTGAAGGTTCCGGGGGCATCTTCTATGAACCTCTTCTTTCCAGAGGTTTTCCATTGGATTCAAGTCGGCTGATTGACTGGCCCATTCTAACAGCTTGATTTTCTTTCTCTGAAACCAATTAACAGTTTCCTTGGCTGTGTGTTTGGGATCATTGTCTTGGTGAAATGTCCACCCTCGTTTCACCTTCAGATTCTTATCAAGAATGTCACGGTACATTTCTCCATTCATCCTTCTTTCAGTTATATGAAGTCTGCCAGTGCCAGAAGCTGAAAAACCACACCATGATGCTCCCATTTCTCCTCCAAACATGGTGTATGCTAGGCATGGGCGATAGAGACAATATGCAATACAAAGAGATTTTAATTATATTGCACTATCGTGATAATTCAAGTTGATGACACAATCTACCCGCAAAATTTAGAGCCACGAGCTGCAACGCGTCATCGTCATCTTGAGTAAACATGGCTGAAAGCGAAACAAGGAGAAGGACCGGTGCAGCATCCATTATTTGGACTTGGTTTGGATTTAAGCCGCTGCAACGGACCTGTGGTGGAGCCGTACCACGGAGCCTGACAATTTACTATATAACGGACGATTGGAATCTTGGCAGCCGGTGTTTGCAGACGTCGTACTTCCCCGCTGAACATACGGCCGTGTGTGTGTGTGTGCAGCGGCGGAGTGGGACCAAAAAAATGTACCAGGAAGTTTACGGTCCGCGCCGTACGGGTTGAGCAGAGGCTGCACAGTGTGACCAGCAGGCAGCGGCGCCAGGCCGCCGGATGGTGTTGCTAACAACTTGCAATGTATAACTATTATCAGACCGGCCCACTGGGAAAAGTCCCGACTCTCCCGTGTGTGTGTGTGTGTGTGTGTGTGTGTGTGTGTGTGTGTGTGTGTGTGTGTGTGTGTGTGTGTGTGTGTGTGTGTGTGTGTTCAAATGCATTACATTAGGCTGCAGGTAAGAAACTTTGTTTGAAATATGTTTTTATTTAAAGTATCTATGCATCTTTGCCTAGTACTGAAAGTATATTCAGTACAGTGTCTGTTCCTTAACTAAACAGACCCCAGTTTTTCCTGTTCTCTGCATCGTGGCTGGTATTGGACTGTAACTAACTGAGTGTAGTGCCTTTTAGAATGGTTTGCACTAAAGAGAAGACACCCAATACTTTAAGCTTTTTCTTTGTCAAAGTCTCTGCAACTAGTGTACTTGATTTTTATTTATCTGCAACATTATGTTGTATAATTACAGTTTTGAACAATAAATGTTCTCAAAACTACATACTACGTTTCTTCCTCTTTAAAAAAAAAAAAAAAACATTTAGCAGTTTGGTTTTCCTTAGGGTCTATGTAGCCTGGTCTGAAATGGTTCTATTATAATTTATATATCGCGATATATATCGTTATCGCAAGAGGCTGCAATGTATATGGCAATATGAATTTTAGGCCATAATGCCTATCCCTAGTGTATGCTATGACAGCCAAAGAGTTAGATTTTGGTCTCATCTGACCAGATTATCTTCTCCCAGTATGTCACTGGCTTGTCCAGATGTTGTGCAGCAAACTTTAAGCAAGCTTCCACATGCCTTTTCTTGAGCAGTGGTGTGTTGCGTGGTGTGCATGCATAGAGGCCATGGCGGTTGAGTGCATTACTAATTGTTTTCTTTGAAACAACTATCTGCTTCTTCCAGGTCTTTCTGAAGATCTCCGCAAGTGGTCCTTGGTTCTTCGACAACTAAGTATTCTATGGACTCCTCTGTCAGAAATCTTGCGAGGAGCACCTGGTCGTGGCCGGTTAATGGTGAAATTATGTTCTTTCCACTTCTGGATAATGGCCCCAACAGTGCTCACTGGAACTTCCAGAAGTTTAGATATTTGTCTATAACCAATGCCATCCGTATGTTTTTCTACAATAAGCTTGTGAAGGTCTTGGGACAGCTCTTTGCTTTTACCTATCATGAAATGCTTCTTGGGTGACACCTTAGTAATGAGAAATCATTTTATAGGCCATCAATTAGGACTAATCCAGCTGATATTAATTTGCACTAATAGGGGGCAGGATTGCTTCCTAAATACAGATTTCAGCTGGTTTATTGGCTTCCCATGCCTTTTCACAACCCCTTTTTCTTCATGTGTTCAATATTTATTCCCATTATCATTCCACTTTATTACACATAACATTTGTCATGGACATACATGTTTTGATTTCTTTGTATGTGTGGATTACTTGGGTTGTTACTGACATCTGGTGGAAATGTCATTCCAATAGCCCCATCGGAAATAAAGTTACTGGGAAAAATGTTGACGCGTTCAATACTCATTTTCCTCCGCTGTAGGTGTCCACGTACTTTTGGCCATATTGTGCATCTCCGTCAGAATTCTTCTCTAACCTTACTTAACCTAACTATATCTTTATTATGCACTGTCAGTCATACTCTGGTTCTCAATGTGTTACAGGGTAATTTCGTTTTTTTCAACCATGCGTTTGTGTCTAATAGACTGATTTGACCAAAAATCTTTGAATTTGGTCCAGGATTGAGCGAGATCGCAATAACGGCGCAAACCAAGCTGCAATGTAACCTAATGGGGCAATCGGGCAGCCTTGATTTTTGTCCACTAAAAGTGATTTTGCTACTGACAGGCTCCGATTGTTACTAAAAGTTTCTGAGAATATTATCGATCTCGCAAGGTGACTTTTTGTCTGAAGACAGCGGTGTGGAGAGTGGAACGCGAGGGCGAGAAAAAGGCGTTCAGGGGTCAACAATGTGGATAAGGCCGTTACAACTGGATGGCCGCCCGTATTCATTTGAGCCAGAGTATAGAAACAGACTCCTGAACGCCTTTTACCTAACTCGCGTTCCACTCTCCACACCACTGTCTTCGGACAACAAGTTAGGTCCTGAGATCAATAATGTTGTCAGACACTTTCAGTAACAATCTGAGCCTGTCAGTAGCAAATGAAAAATAAAACGAACGAAATTACCCTTTAAAGCAGTGTGTGTGTGTGTGTGTGTGTGTGTGTGTGTGTGTGTGTGTGTGTGTGTGTGTGTGTGTCTGTGTGTGTGTGTGTCTGTGTGTCATGTGGACTGTACCATCAGACCACTGGTGGCCAGCTCCGGCAGCGTCATGGAGGCCGGGGTGGTGAGGCGGTTCCGTGCTCTTGTCAGCTGAAGCATCACTGCATCCATGAGCTACGGCAGGAACAGAAACATCAAGCCAGTACCACTGACGCAGTAACAGACCGGGATGTCATCCACATTCAGCTCTGTACTAGTCTACATCGACGACGTTTCATTTACGGGATAGTTCCCGTGCGGCTGGAGGGTCCGCCGGATGTCTAGGCCTGTAACAATTATTACAAAATTGTCTAATCACAATATTTTTACTTAAAGTGCTCATATTATGCTTTTTCCACTTTCCTTTATTATGTTATATATCTTTTTTGTGCATGTTATAGATTTACAAAGTGAAAAAGCCCAAAGTCCACCCCAAAGGGACTTACCATCTCCAACAGAAAACACTGTTCACAAACTGCTCCAAACAGCTCTATTGTAGTCCAGCCTTTACTTCAGAGACAAACGTGGTCACTTTGGAACACATGTTATAATGCTCGCCTAGCTGCTAGGGGGGGTGGGGTACAGTTAGAGAAGAACGCGAGTACAGAAGCAGAGATGACTATTTCGCCACATAGTTTTGCTAATAGTGACGACTATTTTTTGTACTCCTAATTTAATAGTTTTTTTGTTAATGATTAATGCTTTGTTTTTATTGATGAGGATAAATATTCTATTGTCAATTTTATGTTCATAAAAAAAATTAAAAATGTCTGATGATAATAAAGAGGCGTGGCTTACTTCATACAGTAGTCTGTGTACCTGTGCACTAGTACATTATCTGGGTCACATGACAGTGATATATACCCGGAAAAAAAGTATCCTGGAATTCATTCAAAACTTGAATTTGTTTGAAAAAGTAATAAATAAATAAGTATTTCTTAAATTTGACTGAAAGAGACAATTCTATTTTGGGGAATTACTGGAATTGTTGGGTCTTTGTAAATTATAGAGTGTGGTCTAGACCTACTCTAAAGTGTCTTGAGATAACGCTTGTTATGATGTGATACTATAAATAAAATTTACTTGAACTATATTGTTTATTGCAATTATTTCTGAGACAATTCATTGACTAGCAACATTTGGAATTGTTACAGCTCTACGGATGTCCCTCACCTTCCGCTTTCTTTGTGTTGGCATTCTGGTCGGAACCGACAATCAAATTATATTCATCTTTAAATAAATTCTCATCACACATCAGACAGCCATTTTAATTCCAGAGGCTATTTTGCAGCGGCACCGTGCAGAGCTTAGCTCCGCCCAAGCCGATTATGATTGGTTTAAAGAAATGCCAATAAACCAGAGCACGTTTTTCTCCCATCCCAGAATGCTGTGTGGACTAGCCAGACCCTCTTCTGCAGCGCTGTGGAGGAAGGTCTGGCAATGCGAGATTAGCTTTGTACTGACTGGTACAGGACATAGTTGCCATTACGACATACCTTATTAACCTCTGCCCCTGTCTTGAAGTGGTAGCTGTCATCACGGCTGCTAAGTAACTGCAGGGCCTGGGTCACATGGTTCCTGGCATCCTGAATCTGTGGGATGAACCGAGACAAGAGAGGAACTGTGAGAGTAAGGCAGGATTTAAGCATTAAGAAATGATGCCATCATGTATCAATATACATGGTAAAATGGGCTAGAAGTGGGGTAGCCCAGTATTCGGTTTTGACCTATCAATAGGCCCTGCAGTAGGTAGCAGGTGACACCATTCTCTAACCATACTCTCACCCAGGCAAAGAGCGGAGGGTAACCAGACTTTATATTACAGATGGTCCCATAACATTTTTTGCTTCCAGATACCGATACCTGAACTTGTGTATCAGTCGAGTACCGATCCGATATGATACCAGTGTGTCATATATTTGATTGTGTTTTAACAGCTGTATATCACTGTATGGGTGTGATATTATTTCTTCGTGTCAGGTTAATCTTTTAGAAAAATGAACAAACACAAACAATGAATGCCATAGAACTTTCTTTTACTATCCAGTTTGAAAGTCAGTCTGTACGGAAAAAAACATAAATAAACTACTAGTAGATTTTCTTCAGGGCTAAATGGCGTGCTACCGGATCGGTGCATAAACTCCAGTACTTTCCGATACCAGCATTTTAGGCAGTACTGGAGGCTTTTCCGATCCTGGTATCGGTATAGGAATAGCTCTACTTTATATATACTGTATCGACACTATCTGCTCAGGCTAAGCTGTGATGGCACTACTGGACAGTGGTGGCCTAAAGGTTAAAAGAAGCAAGCTTGTGACCGGGAGGTCGTCGGTTCAATCCCCAGGCCGACAGGATAAAATCTGGGTGGGGAAAGAGAAAGAGCAGCTTGTGCACTCCTCATTACCACCACTGAGGTGCCCTTAAGCAAGGCCCTTAACCTCTAACCGCTCCAGTGGAGCTGCTCAGTGGCCAGCAGGTACCGCTTGTACCGGGCAGCTTCCAGGTATGAATGTACAACTGTGTGAATGTGATCAGGAAGTTCCTGCAAGAGAGAGGTTGCCTCTAACCTGAATAAATAAAAGGTTAAAAAAAAAAAAGGCTGGCCCACCAACTAATATCATCAGCTGACAACCAGCGACCAACATGTTGAAGCTGCAGTGGGTAGAATGCAAAAACACAATTTAAATAGAGACAAGTTAATAGAGCTATTGGTATGCACAGCTGCAGAGGTTGTTGAGCTAATGTAATTAAGAACTTCCACACAGGGAATACTTGGATTTGTAGGATGAGATGGATAATTCTGACAAAATTCAGTACCTGCTGCAGACAGATCTGTCTGTCTGTATACACAATTTCTAATGTAATGATTACATTGCATCATAGCCTATTTACAACCATGTAAACTACTTTAAAAAAATACCTCCAGAGGAAGTCACTAAACCTCTGAGTGTTGTGTCAGCTAAGCTTATCTGCTGTGGGTTTTAACATACTCTACTCAGAGGATGTCAGAACACTAACTTCAGCAGTAAAATAAAATACAAATATATATAGACTCAACAGCTGAAAGAACTTCTCCAACAGATTTCATATTTTAAAAGTACCATATGAGCAAAACAACACCTTGTAGGACAATCCATGTGTATAGTGAACACATGGCTGGGACCACCACTGATGGTGAAATGCATTTGAATGTTGACGTGGTATTATGTCTATTGCAGTGGAAAAACTCTTCTTGTTTTTGACTATCCTCACGGCTACAATCAGATGTCACAGTGTGTAGCATTACACACTAACACAGGGTTTCCCCTGCTGTTATAAGGTTTAGGTGCAGTAGCTAAGCTGAATGAATGTAACTAAAAGACTTTTCTCAGACCTAATGATTGTAGTTGGACTTCTTTAGCAAGTTTTGTCTTCAAGCATTTTGAGTGTTATTTATGTATCATCTGCTCTAGCTTTTCCAACGTTTCAGACACAGATATGGTAATAACAACGGTCCTAAGTGATGTGAAAAAGAAACGCAAAACCACCACAAAGAGACACAAACTGACGACAAAGAGACGCCAAATTACCACAGAGACAGAAAACAACACGAAAGGAAACACAAATGACCAAAAAGAGACACAACAAGACTACAAAGAGATGCAAAAAAACCTACAAATAGACACAAAATGTATGGGGGGGAATTTGAGGAAGGACGCCTAACACCCCTGCCAAATACGCGCACCTAAAGACCGTTTTATGCTTCTGCATCAACTCCACGTCGTAGCTACGGCGTCACTCCTACAGCGTCGTGACCCTTTCGGAGTTCTGCGTCGGGGTTGCTTTGCATCGCGGTGCATTTCACCGCCGTAACGCTAGGGGGTGTCGCCGTAGACTGTCGAGTGCCAGTTTATGTTATGTTAGCAAGCAAACTTTAGCACATCTGCCCACAAAGTACTGCTTGCTGGCGAAGTGCTAATTTCAAAACGTTACTGACATGTACACACTTTACAAATGGATGACCCCGTCGTTGTAACCCAAATACAGTATGTCTGAGTTTATTTGCAAAGCTGATGTCAGTGAACTAGCATGTCGCTACTCCCCACAGTAGGCTGCTTGAAACACCCACTATCAACACACAGGACCAGTTGACCAATCACAGTCCTTGTAACTTCGCCTCGACGCGAGAAGTTACAAATATTTGGAGGTGCGCGTCGAGCTACGGCGGAGGGCTCGGAGGGGGGTTGGTGGCGACGCTGAGGGGTCTGCGGGGGTACGCCGTCGATTCGACGCAGAAGCATAAATTAGCCTTAAGTTTTCCACAAAAGGGAAAACACTGAAAGACACTGTACCTGCTGCAGTTTCCACAGCTTGTCCTCTCTGAACTGGAAGTGCAACACTTGGCTGCTCTTTGCAACCTTCAGGTTTATGTCCTGTTAAGAAAACGCAAAACACATTAACAAGGGACGCATTTAGCTTAAAAAGGTCCCATGGCATGAAAATGTCACTTTGAGGTTTTTTAACATTAATATGAGTTCCCCCAGCCTGCCTATGGTCCCCCAGTGGCTAGAAATGGTGATAGGTGTAAACCGAGCCGTGGGTATCCTGCTCTGCCTTTGAGAAAATGAAAGCTCAGATGGGCCGATCTGGAATCTTCCCTTTATGACGTCATAAGGGGAAAGGTTACCTCCCCTTTCTCTGCTTTGCCCGCCCAGAGAATTTGGCCCACCCATGAGAGAGAGATAGACATCATGGCTTGAAAACAAGCAAAGTAGCAGTTGGTCAAGGCCACACCCCCACCCTCCACCTTGCCCCCCCCCCCCCCTCTCTCCTCCCCAATAGCATTTAAAGCTACAGACACAGAAACGGCACATCCTAAGGAAAGCTCATTGTGGGACTGGCTCTAGTGGCTGTAATTCTGCACCAAGGAGTGCAGAATTTCGGGAAAGAGACTTCAGATACAGTATTAGGGGACCACTAAGGCCTATATAAAAGAGACTGCAGATACAGTTTTAGGGGACCACTGAGGCCTATATAAAAGAGACTTCAAATACAGTATTAGGGGACCACTAAGGCCTATATAAAGAGACTTCAGATACAGTATTAGAGGACCACTGAGGCCTATATAAAAGAGACTTCAAATACAGTATTAGGGGACCACTAAGGCCTATATAAAAGAGACTTCAAATACAGTATTAGGGGACCACTAAGGTCTATATAAAAGAGACTTCAGATACAGTATTAGTGGACTACTGAGGCCTATATAAAAGAGACTTCAGATACAGTATTAGGGGACCACTAAGGTCTATATAAAAGAGACTTCAGATACAGTATTAGGGGATCACTAAGGTCTATATAAAAGAGACTTCAGATACAGTATTAGGGGACCACTAAGGTCTATATAAAAGCATCCAAAAAGCAGCATGTCATAGGACCTTTAAATTAAGTTTCATTTTCATGAGGGGAATTTAGCCTCGATGAAAACTAGCCAAACTCACAGCCTGAGTCAGAGCCTCTCCCTGCAGAGTCAGCACCCCCTTCACTTGATCCATGCTGCAAAACAACACATGCATTTTGTTAATTCAAACATCACCAAATGGAACAATAGGAAACAGGTAAGGGCAAGGGAAGGCTTTACAGTGTGTTAAGGAGGGAACCTAATATGAAAGATTACAACATGAAGGAAATGACTAACCATTCATCCAGTGTCTCAGCATATTTCAAACTAGGGCTGCACTACTGTATAGGAGGGGAAACATGGGATATGCGAAAACGTTGTTGAATATGGCGATAACGATATAACTTGCGATAAATAAACTGATATTAGTGTACTCAGTTGTGCTGCTCTCAGTATTTTGCTAAAATACAACACATCGCTTGTTGGATTTAAAACAAATTAAAGGAAATAATTTCCAACTGTCTTTTATTGAACAAATTAAACATTGAATTGGATATAAAAGGAACCACTAAAAATTAAAGTGCAGTTTTCTGCTGATATTTTCTTTCAACTAACACAAAAAAACAACAACTCTGAGTGTCTTTTGTGATGTATTTATTGCGCCAGTTGATGTTGCGATTTCAAACCAGCTATCTCCGAGCATCTGACAGTCACTTCCTCCACAGGAAGACATAAAAAACTGCACTTTAAAATGTAACTGTCACTTTTTTCAGTGCTGCCAATTGTATACTCAATTCAATGCTCAATTTTGTTTTTAGTTTTTGGAAATGATTTCCTTTCATTTGTTTTAAATCCAACAAGCCATCTCAACAACATTATCGCACATCGAAAATTGTCCTCGTATCGTGCAGCCCCAGTTTCTAACAAAATGGTCGGAGGTGGAGTATTACGTTGAGCTGCCGAGAATGAAGTTCTCCTGTTTGAGCTGAGTCTCCAGGCCCGGCGTCGGCGCGGAGAAACGTCTCGATGCCTCCTGTTGATGGCAGAGCAGATTTACTATTAGAATCAAATCTTAAATCGCATAGTGAAGGATGCAGGGCGGATCATTGCTGGTGTCCCGCTCCCCTCACTCCTGGACATTTACCAAACCCGCCTCAACCAGCTTTGTGGGTGACCCCAGCCCCCCCCCCCCCCCCTTTACACAGCCTCTTCAGCCTCCTGCCATCTGGGAGAAGGTACCAGAGCATCCGAGCCTGTTCCACCAGACTGGCAAACAGCTTCATCCCCCAGGCAGTCAGGAAGCTCAACATCCTCCCCTTTCCCCACCCCCATTTGCCACATCTCCCAACATTGCAAAACCAGCCATTACGCATGACATGCCTTTTTCTACCCATCAATATGATTGTATCTAGAGAGCCAAAGTGTGCCGGAATTAATCTATTAATCAAATACTGTAGTTCTGCGCAAAGAGCATGTCATTGGTAAAACTTTATTTCTATTGCACCTTTCACAATGGTTAAAATGCGCTTCAGGGGCGCCCGGATAGCTCAGTTGGTAGAGCGGGTGCCGATATATAGAGGGTTACTCCTCGACGCAGCGGGCCCGGGTTCGACCTGCGGCCCTTTGCTGCATGTCATTCCCCCCTCTCTCTCTCTCTCTCCCCTTTCATGTCTTCAGATGTCATGTCAATAAAGGCCTAAAAATGCCCAAAAAATAATCTTAAAAAAAAAAAAAGCTTCAGGCCTACAGTAAAATAAAACGATCTAAAGCCATAGAAATAAAGGCCGTATAAAACACTATGATACTGAACATGAAGACCATAATTAAAACCATGTGCTCCGCCACACGGAGGCATCGAAAACAGCACCAGTGTAAATATTATTTCTCCCGGTTATCATATTATTTATGAGAATAAATTCCATAACATGCCAATATAATTACAGATTATTTTTTGCAAATATCTTTATTTGAATATACGATTGTAGCTTGTTTTATTTTGTCTGTTTTTCACCGCAGATCGATCAAACAGCTGTCTGTGTAGGATATTAAATGTAAGAATGGCTTTGTGCTTTCTTCATATTATTAATGAGAGGCAATATTTCCGATTTATTTTACACAGTGGTCTCAGTTTCACGCGTTTCATCCATCAGCCGTCGGTGTCGCCGTTTCTCACTTCCCCGTTTCTGGTCGTATGCCAGGGTCAGTGTCGCCCGGTCAGTGAAAACGGGCGAATCTCAACAAAGCTAATAGTTGACGTCAACTCCTCAACTCCTAGTCTTTTTCACGCCCCAACATTTGCATAGGCTACATCACAGACCTGAGGTCAGCTTAGTCTTCTGAATCTAGGTCACACAGATCTCCAGAGGTCCGCTATTCAATTACTAAATTCACTTCTGAGACTTTTTTATGCGAGAAATCTACATAGAGGTCAAATATGGGCCGCTTAACAAAAAAACTGATGGCTAATTGCAAATTTTGTCCGACTGTGTGTCGCAGTTCAGCAGGAGCTCAGCAGGCTAACGTGACAGCGGCCAGTGCTGCCTCGCCGCCTGCGTGTCCTCCTTCACAGACCCCGGCTCGCTGTGAGCTAAATGGATCTCCGTCACGACCGGAAGCCCCCGGCGCTCCATACCCGCGCAAAGTCACCGGTTCTGGGTTACTGGACTACCAAATGCCGAGGCCCTGACGGAGCTCCAGGGCCTGCAGCTAGCCGCGATCTTTACCCATAGGATTGAAGGGACACCAGCAGCTAACGAAACCCTGCATTAAATTGAAATCGGACACAAGCGTGTAAGACCGTAAGACCTTAGGGTAGCTGTTACAGGGAGGAAAATAAGTATTTGAACACCCTGCTATTTTGCAAGTTCTCCCACTTGGAAATCATGGAGGGGTCTGAAATTGTCATCGTAGGTGCATGTCCACTGTGAGAGACATAATCTAAAAACTAAAATCCAGAAATCACAATGTATGATTTTTGTAACTATTTATTTGTATGATACAGCTGCAAATAAGTATTTGAACACCTGTCTATCAGCTAGAATTCTGACCCTCAAAGACCTGTTAGTCTGCCTTTAAAATGTCCACCTCCACTCCATTTATTATCCTAAATTAGATGTACCTGTTTGAGGTCGTTAGCTGCATAAAGACACCTGTCCACCCCATACAATCAGTAAGAATCCAACTACTAACATGGCCAAGACCAAAGAGCTGTCCAAAGACACTAGAGACAAAATTGTACACCTCCACAAGGCTGGAAAGGGCTACGGGGAAATTGCCAAGCAGCTTGGTGAAAAAAGGTCCACTGTTGGAGCAATCATTAGAAAATGGAAGAAGCTAAACATGACTGTCAATCTCCCTCGGACTGGGGCTCCATGCAAGATCTCACCTCGTGGGGTCTCAATGATCCTAAGAAAGGTGAGAAATCAGCCCAGGACTACACGGGAGGAGCTGGTCAATGACCTGAAAAGAGCTGGGACCACCGTTTCCAAGGTTACTGTTAGTAATACACTAAGACGTCATGGTTCGAAATCATGCATGGCACGGAAGGTTCCCCTGCTTAAACCAGCACATGTCAAGGCCCGTCTTAAGTTTGCCAATGACCATTTGGATGATCCAGAGGAGTCATGGGAGAAAGTCATGTGGTCAGACGAGAGCAAAATAGAACTTTTTGGTCATAATTCCACTAACCGTGTTTGGAGGAAGAAGAATGATGAGTACCATCCCAAGAACACCATCCCTACTGTGAAGCATGGGGGTGGTAGCATCATGCTTTGGGGGTGTTTTTCTGCACATGGGACAGGGCGACTACACTGTATTAAGGAGAGGATGACCGGGGCCATGTATTGCGAGATTTTGGGGAACAACCTCCTTCCCTCAGTTAGAGCATTGAAGATGGGTCGAGGCTGGGTCTTCCAACAGGACAATGACCCGAAGCACACAGCCAGGATAACCAAGGAGTGGCTCTGTAAGAAGCATATCAAGGTTCTGGCGTGGCCTAGCCAGTCTCCAGACCTAAACCCAATAGAGAATCTTTGGAGGGAGCTCAAACTCCGTGTTTCTCAGCGACAGCCCAGAAACCTGACTGATCTAGAGAAGATCTGTGTGGAGGAGTGGGCCAAACTCCCTCCTGCAGTGTGTGCAAACCTGGTGAAAAACTACAGGAAACGTTTGACCTCTGGAATTGCAAACAAAGGCTACTGTACCAAATATTAACATTGATTTTCTCAGGTGTTCAAATACTTATTTGCAGCTGTATCATACAAATAAATAGTTAAAAAATCATACATTGTGATTTCTGGATTTTTGTTTTTAGATTATGTCTCTCACAGTGGACATGCACCTACGATGACAATTTCAGACCCCTCCATGATTTCCAAGTGGGAGAGCCTGCAAAATAGCAGGGTGTTCAAATACTTACTTTCCTCACTGTATATAAGTGGCGTGACGAAATTCAAACTGTAAATATATTATATTTATACCGAAAGTGTAGCTAGCTAGCTAGCGAGCCAGCCGCGATCTTTAGCTACCCATAGGATTGAATGGAACCATTGGAGACCTTAAGGAACAGTGTGAAATACCCTATATAATCATTCTATCACCCCTTTAATTGGGGTTTATTAACCCTTGTGTTGTCCTCCAGTCGACCATGAAGTTGTTGTCCTTCCGGGTCAAAATTGAAAATGAACTTCTTTTTTTGGCGCATTTTCTGACGTTTTAGTCACATTTTGTCCACACTGTTGGCGCTCATGGTCAATACACCTAATTTATATAACATTAAACCAGAAATTACAAATTATTTTGACTAAAAGTTAAGAACAGACAGGATGTTGAGTGGATCACAGACGGGTATCTGTCAACGTTTAGTCAGGACACTGTTTTGAAACCATTTTTAAAAAAAAATGTTTTCCAAGTGCTACAAAATTGAATAAAACACCCAAAAAGCAATGAAAGTAATCATTAACTTTACCTGTGACATACATCGATGCATCCATGTTATTTTTGGGCAATTTGGTTGAAAGAAACCCATATTTCTGATATAAAAAAAAAAACTTTGGAAAAGGGTCACATTTGACCTGAGGACAACACAAGGGTTAACTCAAGCATAATATAAATTTTTCAAAAATAACAGGTAAATGCATAGATTTCTGTCAAATAAGGTAACACAGACTAATTGCCTTTCACACACACACACACACACACACACACACACACACACACACACACACACACACACACACACACACACACACACACACACACACACACACACACACACACACACACACACACACACACACACACACACACACACACACACACACACACACACACACACACACACACACACACACACACACACACACACACACACACACACACACACACACACCTTGATGTGTAGAACTGGTGGAACGGCCCTTTAATATGCACATGAAAGCTTAACTTTTACCTTGAGGACATCCTGGAGCTGCTTCAGGACAGCATGCACTTCTTCTTTAAGCAGCCAGTTGAATTCCTCCTCCTACCAAATAGTCAAAAGAAACATTCAACTAAACAAATCCAGGACAATAAGCAACGACGACAACACCTGCACCATTATTACGGTTTCTATTCCTTTTTGACATTGACTTATAAATCCCTACACTGTATAAACAAAACAAAAATTTAAAATTAAAAAAAAGGAACCTAATCTAGTCTAATCAAAACCTTTATGTCAGCGGGTGACTTCTGCTCTTCTTCCCTATGCTGTCTATGCATAGTTGACTCTCTGTCTCAGAGGCAGTTGAGGACTACCAGTACCTGAGAGTCCACCTGGAGAACTGTGTTTGGAAGACAGAGACCCTGTAGAACAAGACTAAGAGCTGATTGAACTTTCTGAGGGGATTCTAGTTTGTTCTATCACTCGGGAAGGCTTTCTGATAGGGATGTCCCGATCAGCTTTGTTGACCCCCAATCCGATCCAATTTTTATATTGAACATCTGCCAATACCGAGTCCTGGTCAGATTTGTGTATTTGCTCAGATAATAGAGCTGCACACCGTTTCTTTGTTTACAAAACTAAATTAAGTAAACAAAGCAACTAAAAAATGTTTTAAAAAAGGTCCTATGACATGCTGCTTTTTGGATGCTTTTATATAGACCTTAGTGGTCCCCTAATACTGTATCTGAAGTCTCTTTTATATAGGCCTTAGTGGTCCCCTAATACTGTATCTGAAGTCTCTTTTATATAGACCTTAGTGGTCCCCTAATACTGTATCTGAAGTCTCTTTTATATAGACCTTAGTGGTCCCCTAATACTGTATCTGAAGTCTCTTTTATATAGACCTTAGTGGTCCCCTAATACTGTATCTGAAGTCTCTTTTATATAGACCTCAGTGGTCCCCTAATACTGTATCTGAAGTCTCTTTTATATAGGCCTTAGTGGTCCCCTAATACTGTATCTGAAGTCTCTTTTATATAGACCTTAGTGGTCCCCTAATACTGTATCTGAAGTCTCTTTTATATAGACCTTAGTGGTCCCCTAATACTGTATCTGAAGTCTCTTTTATATAGACCTCAGTGGTCCCCTAATACTGTAGCTGGAGTCTCTTTTATATAGACCTTAATGGTCCCCTAATACTGTATCTGAAGTCTCTTTCCTTTCCTGTAGCTTTAAATGCTATTGAGGAGGAGAGAGGCCAAATTCTCTGGGCGGGCGGGCAAATCAGAGAAAGGGGAGGTAACCTTTCCCCTTATGACATCATAAAGAGAAGATTCCAGATCGGCCCATCTGAGCTTTCATTTTCTCAAAGGCAGAGCAGGATACCCAGGGCTCGGTTTACACCTATCGCCATTTCTAGCCACTGGGGGACCATAGGCAGGCTGGGGGAACTCATTAATGTTAAAAAACCTCAAAGTGAAATGTTCATGCCATGGGACCTTAAAGCATAATACATTTAACTTAGTGCAGCAAGCAGGGCATGAAATTGGCACCCGCCCACCCGCCAAATGCGGGTAACTTTTGTGATTGGCGGGTGAAACTGTCAATCTACCTGCCACGTTGGCAGGTAGCCAATAAGACAACACAACACTGAGCAAGTGTTGTTGTTGTTGACCAATCACGTAGCCTATTGTTTTTGATAAGCAAGCCCCGCCATTTTCTTGGACGTTCGAAACAAAATGTGGCGGCATATAGCTGGCGTGAAGAGGTCGCCGGCTGTAGAGCAACAAAAAGAGGATGAGGAGGACGATTCAAAAAATAAAAATAAAAAAGACGTTTTAATACTAAGTGGAAAGGGATGGCAAGGTTCGCGACTGGTTGGTGTACGACGTCACAACAGAGGAGATGCACTGTCGGGATTGTCGTATGTATGGCTCGGAGAAAGCGAGGTCAAACCCATTTGTAATAGGGACAAAAAACTTGAAGTTAGAGGCAATTAAGGACCACGAGTCCTCAAAAAGCCACTTGCACACACTCAGCTGTAAAGTGGGGACGACGGCTTCCCCAGAGCAGATAGCTATGAAAACAGCACAGTTGGAGAGGATGGAGCTCCTGTTAAGGAACGTCCACACAATCGGAAAGAAAATGAGACCCTTCTCCGACTACGTGTGGATGTGCGAGTAAGTACCAACCTGCTTTAACGTTAGTAGATAACTAAAGTACAGCACAATGCAATGACTGCTTTGTTATCGTTACAACTTAGCTGTTAAAAATAGTTTTTTGATATAAATGTAATGTTTATTGTTAATCTAAAATAAAATAAAAAATGTTGAACCTGGATACACTACAGTGACTAATGGATTGCAGTTCGGTGGATTGCAGTCATTATGAAGGTCTAGTCATAAATGAGATTGGTGAAGTTGGTTAATAACTTGACAGCACTTTAATGTGTATTCTGTACAAGTTCAAGAACCATTCTTATGCATTTTCTGAGTCGTTCACCTTTTATTTTAGGCACAAAAAATTTTTGGCTGGTAAAAAAACACTTTGGCAGGTGGATTTCAAAATCCACCTGCCAAAGTGGCTGGTGGCCAAAAAAGTTAACTTCAGGCCCTGGCAGCAAGTGAGTCTTTTCTCTCAACACCAAAACAGTTCTCTTTAAGATCCCAGCAAACCCCCCCCCCCCCGACCAAAACATATACAGTCTCACGTTCCCCGCTGGACAACGAAAACTAAACTTAGTGACACGTCTTGTGCTTGATAGTCAATCTTTGATTTTCATCTTGTGTTTACCGGTGTCGGCTCCAGGGAATACGGGCCTGAAAGCGTGGTGGTTTCCTGGTGGAATCACGGAGGAAGTGTGGAGAGTTGGAGTAATGTGCTTCTGTAAAACGGAAGACTAAGACTTCGGTAAGACTTTTTACTTGTTGCAGAGGGATGGAAACACACAGTTGAGTGGCCGCGCCAGTCTTGGTTTGACAGTGCCGGCATCCAGGCAGTCTGGCGGTGCGTCTGTGGCGCAGGGCGTGTGTGATTAAAGGAGGCGATCACTACAAGCTGATGTACACGATCGGGGTAAGGTAAACGGGGTGAATGCTGCTCCCTGATCAGTTAGAAAATGCCATAATTGGCTCCGATCCATTACTGTGATCAGGATCAAGACAATCTACTTTAGACTGATAACGCGTTCCATTTGTCCACGGAAGTCGGATTTTCCGAGGTCAAAGTCGGAAGCACGCCCCCTGATCTCGGATTTCCGAACTCGGAACTCAGACAACCAGAACTCAAACAACTCAGAGTACCCCGAGCTAAAAATCCACCATGGCTGCCCCGTGCATCAACAGCAGTGAAAGCTGCAGTAACATACAGTTGTCAGCACTTCTGTCTTATTTGTGTCTCACTAAATCAGTCGTACACACAGTCCTGTTCATCTTCTATCTGTGGACATGTTATGTTGTTTGTATGCACAAAAAAAGGGTAATGCGTTGTTATAAACTGGCATTGCTAACAGTGGCTAACCTGGCTAAAGCTAATGAAAACAATGGAAATCAGACTTATAAATGTCTTATAAAGTCTTTGTAGTGTATTCAATTGAATATAGGTTGAAAAGGATGTGCAAATCATTGTATTTCGTTTTTATTTACACAACATCCCAACTTCATTGGAATTTGTAAATGAATATCCGTGACTCACTCAGTCAAGCCTTAAGTTCAGTGAATGTGTGTACAAGTGTTCAATATTACAGAAATATAAATAACATTATGAAATAGATATGAATATAAATAAATACAGACATGTGTAATGTTTAGTATATCTCTTTCACAATCACAGAGATTACTACATGTTATGTATATTTGTTTACTGTGGGTTTATTTGATAATGCAGCTTTTCCTTAGGGTTTCCTCTCTTCCTATCCTATCTGTCAATTCTAGACAAACAGACCATGTGATTGGCTGTTGCTTTGGTCTGAATTAGCAGACAACCAATCACAGAACTGGCTCTGGCCTGTTGTGAAATAAAAAACAGACTTTGGAAAAGGACATTTTGAAACAAAAACTGCTGAGGTAAACTCTGTTTTTGTGAAAAGTGGTATGTTGTAATAACATCTCATAATATTTTAGCCGGGTTAAATATGTGTACGAGTATTTCACAATCCCGTCCGTGGTAAGATATTGTTCTTCTGTATGTATCCATATGATTTATTTAATTAGATCTTACATATTCATTTGACTGAGCACGTTAACTCCATTGGTGCACCAGGAGCATTTAAAACGGGAAACCTAACTTTGAAATAGCCTTTAACTATTAAAGTTAACCCATGTCAACTTATGACTATTTTCCGAGGCATATCATAATGCTTAATGTCATTACAGGAGAAAATACACCAGATTTTAGAGACTTAGCTTGGAATTTGTTCGTATATCTGCTTTGAGTATTGCTGAAATGACACTTGCGTGTGATTTGCAGCAAATACAACGTGCAAATATAGGCCCTATAGGGCAAACAGGGACTGTAAATATCTTTAACGTTAGTCATGATAATGTGTTAAGGCCATTATACATGCTTAGTTTGTCTGGGCCCGTTGTCAACATCATCACAGAATGACTGTGACAGGCGCGAGCCCTGGCTACAGCACCTGCATTGTAGCGCGCTGATGCTACGGTCCCTCTCGGCTAGCAGCAGCTACACAAGCAGATACGCTACTTACGCCCAGGCTAGCTATAGATACATTCTTTTCAAATATCTGGTGTAAATGTTGTATTAATTAACCGACGGGTCAGCCAGAAAAGCAGCTAGCCATACAGCCAAGCCAGTAATGTGTTGTTTCCCTGCCTAACATTACTCGCAGAGGCAGAACAGCTTACCAACACAGCTCTTTCCACTTGACTGGCAGCAGACATCTTGGGCAGCTCGGACAGAGACCTCTGCGAGTTGAGCATGTTGTGCAGGACACAGAAGCAAACACTCGGTAAACACCTTAAAACACTATGCTCTCCTTGGGATGAAGGTCTCTCACTAACGTTACCTACTTGATTGACGGAGGATATGTTGCCTTCACGTGCTGTCGGAAACAACGCAAGCGCTCACAAAGGACCCAAAACAGTAGCAAATAGGATATAAAAATGACCGTTTGGATCAAGACGCGACCTGCATGCTGACATGTAAAAACGTAAGGGACTGGGGTCATATAAACATCACATAATATATGTTCAGCTGTGTATGGTTTAGTTTATTTGCTCCTCTTCATAAAATCGGTCGCGTGCTGCTTGTCATTTTAAGAAAAATAAATATATGTATGCTGACTGATGCATTTTGTTATACATTCTGACATCTTACTCCGCAGCGCTGTGGTGAAAGGCCTATGAGATAGGCCTGGCATTGCGAGAGTAATTCCGACCAAACCACATACCGATTGGAATGTGTTGCTCTTTACGAGAACCACATGAATGCAGCATTAGGCTGGTCACACATTCACTATTAACCTGGCCTCACCCACTAGTCCTTATTTGGGCATACAACTTCCACAAACATTGCCTTCCCCTGTCACTGTCATGCCGAACAAATCCCACGAAAAGAACTAAATACTACCAAGTATTGCTGTGTGTGTGTGTGTATCAACGCCTGATATATCTTCTTCCTCTGGGCCACGCAGCTCCATCGTTGTTAAAAACATATCAGTGATCCACACTATTGCACGCCATTGCCATGAAAACCCACACACACCTCCTGCTGCCCCAAATACTCACTAGAACACCAAATGTGGATTCATCCACTACTGAAAATAGTCCCCAACAAATGCACTATTTCAACATTTGTTAAAATAGTGTCCAGCTGTTTGAGGAAAATACCAAATCTTTTTTTTTTTTTTTTTTTTCAAAACATGAAGCTATGCATTTGTGACTTGTTTAAAAGATGTATACATTTGAAATAGGAACCAATGGCTTAGGGCCGAGGGACACAGACAAGGTCAAGTTAACAAGTCAAATTTAAGACCTATGTCACGACATTAAAGTACAACGAAATGCAGAGTCCCAGAAGTATACTTGCAAAGTAAATAAATGTATTCAAATTTAAGAAAGGCGACACATGAAAGGAATAATAATCTGGGCGTAGTAGTGATAATTTGCTGTATATGTACATATACTGCAAATTATATTTGGACTATCGAAAGAAAGAACTACAACACCATGGAATAAAAATAATATTTTCAATGAGCATATAGCGTTACACAGATGTAGGAAAAGTAAGACCTGTTTAAATTTATTTAAGACCTAGAACACAATGACAGCAAATTTAAGGATTTTTAAGGACTAAAGTTTTGATTTTTAAATTTTAGACTGGTTTTAGACCCCGCGGAAACCCTGTAGGAAAGTAAAAGAAATATTGAGATGCACTGAGAAACCAATTGTTGGATTTGAGAGGTATTAAAAGACAATTCCGGCGCAAAACGAGCCTAGGGGTTAATAACAGATGTGTAGCCACTCTGTCGTTCTCTGGGACATGTTTTCATGCTAATCCAATGTGTTTGGAGCTTGAAAACAAGCTAGCGCGGTCTGCTGATTAGCTTACAACGCTAGTATTCGGGGTACAGGGAAAGGAAAAACAAATCGTTATTTATACCACTAAAAAGGCTCAACATATCACCACACTTCAACGGTAGCATAATGAGGGTCCCTACATGTTAACCCAAGCATTGAGAACTTTTAAATGTACAGACAGTTTATTAAAAAGATAGATTATAAAGACAGTCACGTTCTCGTATACAGGCGGCCGCCGTCTTGAGAGCTATTGTCTTTCTAAACTATCTTTTCTTTTTGACTGTACACTTAAAAGTTCTCAATGCTTGGGTTAACATGTAGGGACCCTCATTATGCTACTATTATTATTTTTTATTTTTTTTTATTTGAACGTGTAAAAAAAAATATATATATATATATATATATATATATATATATATATATATATATATATATATACACAGTATATACATACATACATACATACATACATACATACATACATATATAAAATCAAAATGACAGATAAATAAGGACATGTACTTCTCAGCATAATCTACCAAAATTATTATAAGTAATGTTCAAAAAGGAGTGGGAAGAAGTTCATAAACAAACTTTTCTAGTACCACCCCCTTTCTCTATTTTTATCCTTTAGTTAAATACACAACAATTCAACACAATTCTTCTTTACATACACCGTTTATCTACCTACCTACAGCTCACATATACCCATGCATACACAGGCACAGATGCATACACATTTTTTTTTTCTCCCCTCTTTCTTTTCCATTTATGTTCTTCCTTTCCGTCTATCTATAGTAAATCAAATAACACATCCATACTAGCCCTAGTATATAGGTCCAGGACCCATACAGTCAGTATACAATACCATCACCTCGAGTCCTTTTCGTATCCATTCAATATATTCATTTTAAATAGTCTCTTGAAATTACTCATTGTTGTACATGATTTCATCTCTTCACTGCAGCTGTTCCATACATTAACTCCTTTGGTTGTAATGCAGTGATATTTAGCATTTGTTCTTATATGTTTCTTTTGAAATACAGACGTTCCTCTTAAGTTATGCTTGCTCTCTCTCATTTGAAACAACCCTTGGATACTGTTCGATAGTTGTTGATTATTTACTTTGTACATCATTTGTATAAAGTCAACAATATCTCTGAATTTTAGTGCTTTTAATTTGATAAAAAGTGGATTAGTTGATGCTCTATAAGTGGTTTTATTTACAAGTCTTAAGGCTCTCTTTTGAAGAATGAAAATAGGTTCAATGTTCGTTTAGTTTGTTTTCGTGTTTCCCCACACTTCCAAACAGTAAGTAATGTACGGCAGTATGAAGGAACAATACAATGTATACAATGAGCGTTGATTTAATAGGTAATTGGTTTTATACAGTATGGCAATTGATTTGGATATTTTAGCCTTAATATAGTGTATATGTTGCTTCCAACATATTTTTTCATCGATTATTACTCCCAGAAATTTAAGTTCTTTTACTTTTTCTATTTCAATGTCATTTATCATAAGTTTTTTTGTGTAAAGTTATTGCACGATTACCAAAAATTATAAATGTAGTTGTACTTAAGTTCAGTGTTAGTTTATTTGCATCAAACCAACTCTTCATATTTTTTATTTCATTTTCCACTGTATCCAAGAGTTGTTCCAAGTTTTCCCCAGAACAGATTCAATTAGTGTCATCAGCAAATAAAATGGTTTTCAAATGTTTTGACACCTCCCATACATTATTAATATACAAGTTAAACAGCAATGGTCCCAACACTGACCCCTGGGGGACCCCACAGGTGATTTCCTTTAACTTTGATTTATGGTTTTGCAGTTCAACATATTGTTGTCGATTATGTAAGTAGCTATTTAACCAAGAAAGTGCAGTCCCTCTAATTCCATATTTGTATAATTTCATGATCAATAAATTGTGGTCTACTGTATCAAATGCCTTCTTAAGATCCAAGAATATCCCCACTGCATATTTTTTTTGTTCTATTGCTGTTGTTATTTCTTCTACAAATTGAATAAGTGCATGTGAAGTTGTCCTATTAGCCCTGAAACCATATTGCTGATCACACAGTTTATTATGTTTAGTAATGAAGTTATCGAGCCTTGTAGAGAATATTTTTTCTAATATTTTTGAGAATTGGGAGAGCAGTGAAACAGGTCTGTAGTGTGAGAGTTATGTTTTTCACCAGCCTTGTATATTGGTATCACCTTTGCCAATTTCATTTTATCTGGAAAGACTCCAGTTTTCAGAGATTGATGACATACATACGTTAGAGGGTTAACAACACATCCAATAATACTTCTGACCATAAACATGTCGATGCCATTCCAGTCTGGACTTTTTACTCTTAAATGTTTTAATAATCTCAATCATTTCTTTTTCATCAGTTCCCTTAATAAACATAGATTCATTAATATTGACATTCTTGCTTAGCACTTCATTTATAGTGCCAGTCTTTGCCTCAGCTAACTCTGGACCAACTCCAACAAAAAAATCATTAAATTAATTTGCAGCCAAGGTCATATCCTTAACCTCAGTTTTGTGTCTCCTGTTTTGCCTTTTTTATTCTTAATAATTTCATTCAACACCTTCCAGGTGTTTCTTATATTGCTTCTGTTGTCCTCCAGTAGTTTACTATAATAATTCTTTTTATTCTCATAATTCTGGTCAGTTTGTTTTTATATATCTTATATTTCTGTTCTGCTTCTTTTGTCCTCTTCTTTAAAAACTCTTTATATAACGCATTTTTCTTCTTACATGCATTTAATATTCCGTTAGTTAGCCACGCTTTTTCATCAGCTTTCTGTTTTACTTCTTTCTTTACAAGAGGACAATTTTTTTCATAAAGTGATGTTACAACAGTCAAAAATGAATCATAGGCTTCATTCGCATTTTCTACGTACACTTTGCCCCCCGTCTTGTTTCATGAAATCCTCTTTGAATTTATTGATGTTTTCTTGAGTTCTGTGTCTGGTCATTGTGTATATTGTGTGTCTTTCCAGGTCTTAGTGCAGCTATGTATGTTTGCAAAAACTGGCAGATGATCACTGACGTCATTTATTATTAGTCCACTTTCAACTATATCAATAGTCAATAGCATTGGTAAATATATTATCAATTAGTGTAGCATTATTTGTTGTAATTCTGGTTGGTCGAGTGATTGAGGGATACAACCCGATACTGTATATCAAATTAATGAACTCTGTAATTGTATTGTGTTCTTGTGGGTTGAGCAAGTCAATATTAAAGTCTCCACAAATAAAAACATTTTTTGTTGTTGTTGCTACTACTGAATATTTCTGTAATGTTTTCCTTAATGTCAATATTTGATCCCGGTTTCCTATAAATACAGCTAATTAGAATGTTTTTAGATTTTTCCATTTCGATTTGTACTGTGATGCATTCCATGATTGTATCTAAAACAAGAGACATTTTATTAACTATTTTACATTATCTTTTGTCAATATACAATGCAACCCCCCCTAATCCCTTTGATTGTTTCCTGTTGATGAAAAACAGTTCGTATCCCTCAATCTCAACCAAATCCAGATGTTCTACAGTGAGCCAAGTCTCTGTTATGGCAATTGCTGTGAATTTTTTTTTAATATTTTTTTTTAATTTTTGAAAGATTTGCGATAAGACTCCTACTGTTAACATGTATTATTGATATTGTGCCATCCATTTTTATGTATTTTCTGAACTGCTGAACTGTGTAATATTCACACTGGCTGTGAGTTCCAATGTAAAAGTTATTATCTGGATCAATGTGATTTTCAATATCCGGTGGTTTATGTTCTGTGTATTTGAAAGTTTCCAAGTTCAGTTGTTCATATGTAGCAGATGAGTTTCTGTCCAAGTTTGTCATGATCATTGTGTTTGATAAGTTCAGTTCAGTCTGTATCCAGTTACCTTATGTAGGCCTATGTTGCTCTTGATTCATTCCTTCTTCAGATGTATCCAGCTTGATGATGTCCCTGATGAGAAGCACTGTTGCTGCCTCAGGTGTCGACCCATGTAGTTTGATGAATATTTTACAGTTTCTTGACCATGTTGCCTGGATCTTGTTTTGTTTTCTGAGTATGCGTGCTTTCCTGGCGATTTCAGCATTTTTCTTGGCGAGGTGTTCGTTGATGTAAACTTCGGTCCCTTTTAATTTCCTTCCCTGTCTGAGGAGTGCCAACTTTTTCCTTTCTGTTCATGAACCGGATTATTATCAATGGAGTGGCCGTTTTGTTTTTGCTTGGCAGGGTATGACAAGCCTCAATGTCCCCGCTGTCCACATAGATGCCTTTGCTGTCCAAAAAGCAAATCACCGGTTGTTCCAGCGACTCCTTCTCCTCCTCAGAGGCTTCACTCACTCCGGCAGCGGTGTGCCCAGCGTCCGCAGCCACCCTGGCATAGTTCCGATGTTTGGTTCTCAGACCGCTGATAACCACATCATTAATTCTGGAGTATTGCTCGAGGTCAGCAACTCGAGTCTCCAGAAAAGCGATCTCTCGGTCCTTCTCCAAACTCTGTCTCTTTAACGTTTGTATTTCACCCATCAGATCCATGATTTTCTTCTGTTGCTCTGCAACGTTTGAAATCCCCGCCGACAAAAAGTCCAGCGATTTCTTAATCTCCTCCACCTCATCGGGTAGGATTGTATTTTTCTTAGGCGGCATATTCCAGCTTCCTTCTGGTTCCTGCAACTCTTTCTGTGCAGCCAAAATGGCCAAAAGTCTGCTGCTTGCTACCGTTAAAGTGTAGTGATATGTTGAGCCTTTTTAGTGGTATAAATAGCGATTTGTTTTGACTTTCCCTGTACCCCGAATACTAGCGTTGTAAGCTAATCAGCGGTCCGCGTTAGCTTGTTTTCAAACTCCAAACACATTGGATTAGCATGAAAACATGTCCCAGAGAACGACAGAGTGGCTACACATCTGTTATTAACCCCTAGGCTCGTTTTGCGCCAGATTGTCCTTTAAGTGTCAAATAGAAATCTAAGCAAATTAACAGTCCAAATAATATTAACTGAATGAGATGGTAAATGGACTATATTTACATAGCAATTAACAATTTGCCTCTCATTCCTATTCACACACCAATGGTGGCGGAGCTGCCATGCAGCTGCCAACACTGGATCAGTAATAAAACATGCATGCATGTCAATAATCAGTAGAGGATTTATTAAACAGCACAAAAGTCTCCAATACTTCCACATGTACACAAAATCATAAATATCCCCCAAAACCAAAGTTACACCCTCCTTCCAACGGGATGCAATAAGCCAGATTATATAAACCACATAATAAACCATTTACACTTGAACTCAACAGCCTACAGTATTAAGAGACACAGATGTTAGACAGTCGCTCGTTGTTTTCATTAATCCTGGTTATTGTAGATATAAAAGAAACCCTATGCAACCTATTGTGCTATTTGCATCCATCTTCTAAAAACGGTTCTTTTCAACAGTGTGTAAGGGGCACCAAAATCCAACACCTTTATCATCCGTTTGGATATTGGATTCTATTAAACAAATGTGTTGCGTTTGAGAAACTCATTTATATACAGTTGAAACTGATAAAAATAAGGGCCTTAAAGAAATAAAACACAATGGGCTTTTTTTTCCTGCAATGAAGCAAATACAATTTTCTGATGGTGCCTATTCCCCTTGCTTTCTTTGTCTGTGTGTCATACTGTATGGTTATAGTGGAAGAACAGCGGGGTACTACCAATGAGGATATACTGTAGAGTTGCGGTCATCTTTGTCATCTTGATTTACCCATTTCTGCACTTATTTGCTGACACCAGTTGTGATAAGAGCCCAAAATAATACCCACATCATTCTTGCATTATGGAGTTGTAAAAATTCAAATTGGACAGAAAATGAAGAAGGCATACAACCCAATACTTACTCTGCAAATATGTTAACAGGCGCCTAAGCTATAACTTCACACATTGTGTTGCATCACTATTTAGTGGTGGAAAGAAGAGCGCTCTAACAGCCACCAACAGATTAGTCTATATCCACAACGTTCCACTTCCGGTGCCGCTGGAAATTCCGCCGGATGTCCTTCATATCTGCCGGATGTCCGTCCCCTTCCTTTGTGTTGGCGTTCTAACCTCCGGTGGATTTGTGAGGACTATGGTTAACTGCTCCTCAGATCTCTGCAGGGTAAATCCAGACAGCTAGCTAGACTATCTGTCCAATCTGAGTTTTCTGTTGCACGACTAAAACTACTTTTGAACGTACACGTTCCACCAAAACAAGTTCCTTCCTGAGGCTATTTTGCAGAAGCACCGTGGCTCCATCTGGCATTTAGCACCACCCATGACTATTGCGATTGGTTTAAAGAAATGACAATAAACCAGAGCACGTTTTTCTCCCATCCCAGAATGCTGTGTGGACTAGCCAGACCTTCCTACACAGCACTGTGGAGGAAGGTCTGGCAATGCGAGACTACCAACAGATTAAAGCCATCTATTGTTCTATCAGATCTAAGAACTCAGCCGTTTCCCCTCCTCAGGTATGAACCTTCTTCACAGCAGACATGTTGACCTTTCAGTAGGAAAAACCCAGCTGAAATTGATAACCTCAACGATGGCTCAAGTCCATCAAGTGTCCCAGTAAGCTAGTTCAGTGAGTCAGCATGCACAATACCAGGGCCTCTCCTGAGTGGAATGCAGCCATCATTAATGGGTTTGAATACACCTGTGCTTTTCCTACTGTGACATGTCAACATGTCTGCCGTGAAAAAGCTCTATACAACACTCCTGGTTGACTTTGCACAACTGTGCCAGGTTTCTGTTGCATATTGTCATTTGCATCCTTATGTAGGGGGGTGTGTGTAACACTACAGAGCGTAGTAGAGGTCTTCACAGGTCCAAAATTCTGGACCAAATCCAACGTTTGTATGGACGCAATGATCATTAGACCTGATCCAGAATGTGGCGGTTCCAGAATAAACTTGCAAAGACGCTGGAAAAAGAGCATTAATACATGCCACTCCTGCACCTCACAGTTCACTCCCATTATGACAGAACTGATAAGTCTGCTTGGTTCCACTCGGTTATTAGACCTATTGACACGCAGACACCTGCAGTAACAGAACCGGACCCTGTCCGACCTGATTAGACAGATTTCTAGAACCCACCCGATACGTTTATGAGGCAGATCAAACATTTGAAAGTTAAAAATATCCTCATTTTAAACAAAGTTGGGAAAAAAAAAAGATCCTCTAACAAAACTTTTATTTTTAATAACACCTCTTTACGTTTGTTTACTATAGCACTGTGCTCAATATATGTATCGAGCGGGACATTTTGCAGCATAAAACTAACTTTTTAGTGCTCTGACTAGACAAAACTACGTAATGGAGACACACCGCTTTGCGTGCCGCCATTCCTTGTTGATTATCAGCCGACATGTAGAAGGACGGGAGCTTGTAGCAGTTGAGATGGCCAATTTATCGGTCAGGTTCCAAACCTGAATTAGCTCTGTTTAGTAAGAACAGAGGGAAGACCTCTACTACGTAGTCAAGATTGCCCCATCATGTGAGCCCCCCACCCACCCCCTTATTAAACCTGAAATCTGTTTGAGGCCGACCTAAGAAATAAATAATGAAATGGAGTCTACATTAACATTAATTGTACATTTCCATATTTACCAAAACCGGTTAGCTGAAGAAAGAGTGTCGAGTGTGTGTGTGTGTGTGTGTGTGTGTGTGTGTTGGGGTTATACTGATGTAACAGTTTATCAATAATTGCATTCCAACTAAAATCAGCTACCAACTGTGGAGCTGAAGATGGATTTATTCTATGGCTCTACATTTCAAGCCTTCCAAAAGTGAAGAAACTCTCCAACCACTAACCCACTTCAAATGGTTTCATTTTACCTCCAAACTACCAGCTAAAAACACGATTGACATGGTGCTTAATTATTTTATCAGTTAAAATGCAACTCAAAAAGTGGATTCATCTAGTTTCAGAGTTATATATTAAAAAAGAAGAAGAAAAAAAAACAGTTTAAATGAGAGCTCTTCCAAACACAAGAACGAAGGGTTTTCAAAAGTCTCGGTGAGAAATATCAATTATTACTGCATTTTAAGGCCTCAACACATCTGTTGCTCTGTCATGAACCTGTTAAAGAAAGATCATTAACACCAACGTAAAAGCATAAATCATCTCAAATAGAGAAACAAGCCATGGCCAACCTGCACCAAGAAGACCTAGAAAGAAACATAAATAAATACTAGTATTGAGAGACTTGAGGGGTTACAATATTAAGGCAATGCAGTGGCATGTTCTTGGTGTTTTCTCTCATGGAATTCTGGACATTTAAAAGAAAAGCAAAGATCACACTCAATTAAATATACTCATTTGCAAATAAAAAAAGAAAAAAAAAAATTCTTCTTTAGGGTTTATGCATCCACAAAACCTGACAGCGTTTTCTCTGGCTTGAGCGGGACACCCTGCTCTTCACAGCTGCACTGGAGCCCCCCCCCCCCCCCCACCCCCATCCCCATCCTTTGGCCTGCTTTACTTCCACCATACTCCAGAAACCAGACAAACTGCCCCTACAGCAAACTGCAGTAGTACAACCTCATTTCAAAAAACACTCTTTACAGCATATATTCCCCAGTAGTCAGTGCAATGCTTAAAAAGGTTGCCTCTAACAAAAGGAATCACAATCCCATGACTTGTGGGCAGCGAACGTGGCTGGCGCCGTGGCAAAAATGAAATAAAAAGGAGAATTTAAAAATAAAACTCATTACATGACAAGGGGAAAAACTAGAAGGGATTAAAGACTGCGTGGTCCAGAGGAAAGCTCACACCTCGCTCTAGTGAATGTAGGCTCTGTAGACGGCAGATATGTCATTGTCTGACTGGTCCAGTGCCTTAGCCCTCTTGTAAACCTGCGAAGGAACAGCAAAATAAAAGAGTTTCAGTTGGATTGCGCATGCCTCACTCCTTTTGTTATGGTAGCATTTATTCATGTATTGTTACAAAGGAGTCAGTATTGCTGCAGGTGCTAGATGGAAGAAAGGCTCAGTAGACAAGAGCTTTTCTGTACACAGGGTGGAACGGTCACAAAACTCACGGGTCGGTTCATATCACAGTTTTGGGGTCATTGTGGGGTAAATTTGGGGTAAATTCTGGCTAAGAACATAAGGAACAAACATTTATAGTGAAGGTTGTAGTGAATAGGGTTTATAATTAGTGCAAACCAATTATTATTAAATTTTTTTTTTTTTTTTTTTTTTTTTTAAATGGCTACATTATAGACTAAGGCCATCAACACAAAGTGAAGCATAACCCTAAACCTAACCAGCACTAGACTTCTTTTTAAAATACAGTAGCCTATATGAGTCCAGTTTGGAATGGAAATATTACTTTTTACACTTGAAATTAAAGTGAAGCACTTTAAATACAGTGAAATGTCATAGCCTTCCTAAATTAATGGCCCAAGTCATTTTTTCAGAACCAAATACTGAATATATATTTATTAATAATTTCACTCAAAAATGCTGTGACAATAGATTACTACTGACATACTATTAACAGTCTCTGTCAACTATGCCACATAAGAGGAATAAATGACGTAGGCTCATTTTTGAACATGCCTTTGTGACTTAGGCAATTTTAAACCTTCAACTCTGTCAACAGTGTGTTCACATGCACAGAAACCATCCCTTACCAATCGGGGACGAGCCCTCAATCACGCAAATAACTTCAGTGATCGAGTGGTAGTTTTTGTGCTTCTTGAAGTGGCTGCCATTTTGAAAAGCTTGTAAAATTGCCTAAGACATTGTTTTTTGACTTAGGCAAAATAAAAAACGGCTTGAGTCACACTCTTGACATTATACTAAAAGTGTACAATCACATGACCTGTTCAACTGAGGATGTAGGCAAGTTTACCAGAGGTGGCCAGCACCACGAGGAGATCATTTCACATATGAACAAAACACACACAGTACACCGTTTCCAAAACAACACTGCTCTGTTCATTCTTTCTATTTTCATGTTCCTCTGCAAGAAAAATACAGTTGGGATGTCCTGTGTTGCTGAGATGTCGGCGGACATTAAAGCGGCTCAGATAACATTACTTTATTCATATGCTGAAATCCTGCATCCTCCATGACTGCATATCTTTCGCTCAGTGCTTAATTTTGCTTAACTTAATCTCTGAAGCCATCATGTAGACTAATGAATCCATTGCATTTCTTGGGAAACGTGGAATGTACCTAGGAGTTTTCCGGTCACCAGTGCATTTTATTGCTGTAAACACTTTTCAGTACAAAGTAACACTATTTCTAAATTGTACCTCATTGGCAGCAGCAGCCATTGGGGTTGGATGGTTGGCCATGTCGCCCATGGAGATGGCTAGCCTCAGGTCCTTCTGAATATGTTTCAAATAGTAGTCTGGCTTAAAGTTGCCCTGTAAAATATCTGGAGGCAGAAGGAGGAAAGGTTTCTATTAGCCTACTGTAAATTCCACACATATTTTTGCTTGAAATAGTCAGTGTTCATGTAACCACTTTTCTATAGCCACAACCCCAAAACTTTACCATGTAAGACTGAAAGAAAATGAACTAGTAAATACAGCTGACAAAAGACAACCAGTAAGCAAGGTTCAGGTAAGTCGGTAAACAAACAACTTAAAACTTCCTTTGTGTGGACTTACTTTGGCATTTCTGGTCCACAAAGGTGCTTGCCATCTGGCCCTGGCACAGGATGTCCAGGAAGGTCTGCTGTGATTGGCCGGTGGCCTGGGCCAGGGTTAGCCCCTCTGCAATGGTGGCCATGAAGCTGCCCTGCACCATGTTGAGGATCAGCATCATCCTCGCTGCATTACCCGCTTCACCTGAAAACACATACACCCATTTGTAAACTTCTATAAAAGTGGAAATATACATCAGTCCCCACACTGAATCTGACAATCATCCTCAGTGTGTCTGTGCCTACATTTCTGTTGGACTGAAATAGTCCATTTATTATGTTGGGTAGCCACAAATTAAGTCTATATCCACAACGTTATACTTCCAGGATTGCTCCGTTGCTGCTGGAAAATGGACCGATTTCACTCATTTAGGCCGGATATCCGTTGCCTTGGGCTTCCTTTGTGTTGGCGTTCTAACCTCTGGTGGATTTGTGAGGACTATGGTTAACTGCTCCTCAGATCTCTGCAGGGTAAATCCAGACAGCTAGCTAGACTATCTGTCCAATCTGAGTTTTCTGTTGCACGACTAAAACTACTTTTGAACGTACACACGTCCCACCAAAACAAGTTCCTTCCTGAGACTATTTAGCAGAGGCACCGCGGCTCCGTCCGACCCAAGACGATTGTGACTGGTTTAAAGAAATAAACCAGAGCACGTTTTCCTCCCATCCCCGATGGCTATGTGGAGAAGCCAGACTCTCCTCCAGCGCGCTTTGGATGAGGGTCTGGCAAAGCAAGACCACAGATACGATAACTTGCAGTTAAAGCTCTACCCATGAATGTAAACATAATGGGGCCATTTGACCCCCATCTGGCTGCTCAAGCATTCTGAAACAGAAGCATAAATCGCGCTTTAGCCCGGCACTGTCCATGTTAACACACTTCACCTACCGGCATCTCTAAAATGTTGTCTCATTTGTTTAAAATCACTGTTTAACAGAATGCTATGTGCCAGGCTTTTTCTTAGCAGTAACTTCCTCCAACAGTGGACCCAGAAGGTGTGTCATACTGAACGGTGAGCTGACTCTCAGAACACCCTACACACCCAGGAAGAAGGAGGTCTTGCCCATGGCCTGGAAGCAGCTGCTGCAGTCCTCGTAGACCGTTCTGTCGCCAGCAGCCAGGATGACCAGCATGCCATCGTTGGAAAGCTGCTGGCTTCCCGCCACCGGAGCCTCCAGGAAACGTCCGCCCCGCGATGTGATCACCTGGCATTCAAACATTCAATCATTTAACAAAGCAATGCTAACACTAATCCAACAGTAACTCCCGACAGTTTGTATTTCAGATGGAGAAGAATAGCAACAATCACGTTGAGGGGTTGGGATAGTGCAGGGTAATCCCTACCATTATAAAGGCACCCAAGCCGTTTTGGGCAGCACCTAAGCAGAATGAATGTAAAATCAAAGCATCAAAACTAACTAAATGACTTTTCTCAGATCTAATTATTGTAGTTGGTCCCGCAGTTTTATTATTCATTAATGTATTATCTGCTCTGGCTTTAACAACGTTTTAGACACAGATGTGGTAATAATAATGGTCGAAATGATGTGAAATTGTGAGAAAAAAAAAAAAATTTATTGAAAAAAAAGTAACGGGTTGGTAACATTTTCTTGAGGGAGGACTCCTAAACCCCCCCCCCACTAAATACGTGCACCCAAGTCTTTCACAAACCTAGGGAAAAGGTGAGCATTGTGGCTACTTTGGTGTGTGGGTGGGCTATGTTTGTGCATACCTGTGACAGTTCTGAGATGGTCTCTGGGTCTACAGTGGACATCTCTATGTAGCATTTGCCTGGCCTGATTCCCTGCAGCACTCCACTGGGTCCCAACACCAACTGGAGAGCAACAAACACAGACGGTTTTGGGGTTGTTGGTTTTTTTTTTACCCATAAGCTAGTGATGTCACACTTCCACAGGAAGCTATTTACTGTAGTTGAGATGGCACTCACATCCCTGGCAGCCTTTGGGTCAGAGACACAGGAGAAAGTGATATCACACGTGGAAGCCACCTCTGCAGGAGTCCGGCCTAACCTGGCCCCCTCCTGGATGAACAGGTCACACTGGAACACAGAGGCACAAGTCACTTTCTGAATTATCAGCAGCATGCCAACACAGGATATGCACCCAATCTTTTTTTTATCATGAATCACAACAGGGTTGCCAACCTGAGTAGATGTAATGCAGATTAGTGACATATGTATTGCAGAATTGAGCAATGCCTCATTTTTTGGAAACCAGTAAATCTAAAATGGATCTAATGTGATTTTTTTAGTAGTATAGTTAAGTATTTATTGAAATCTTGTGAACAACTAATATACCATAATATATACACCATTCCCATGCTTCAAATTATACCATGATTGAAATTTTTGGCCATAACGCCCAGGCCTAATGTGAGGTGTAAGACACCATCCTATTTATAACATGCAGGTGGTCAAATATGAGCAGCAGCAGATGATCAGAAGTTTTAAATGAAATATATATTATCACCAGTCAAACACAGCAACAGGGCCCTGGCGTTAATGACACAACATCAGTAAGGATCTTAAAGTGGAGGCTGCAGTTGCCTGTGTGACAGTGACTCGGTGTTTCATTACAGTACCTTTTCTGCTGTGCGGTTCCACACTGTGACAACATGACCCATTTTCAACAGGTTGGAAACTATACCGCTACCCATCAGCCCCAGACCCAGGAACCCTATCCTGAAGGGCAAAGTCCAAAAAGAACAAACACGAGCAAGCCAAATTAGCCTCCGTATTGGTCTCAGCTAAAAACCGAAGAAACCCAATGCTTGTTGTTGTAATAAAAATCAATAATAGCTATCCTAGGTTAAACGCAATAAGTGATTTCGACAATGTTGCGGTGAGGATGTGTAAATACCTTTTATCTGTGGGTGTGATGCTGCCATTGATGGCTGTGCTGTCGGCTGCTTGGATAGAGGTCGACCCCGTGTCCTGCACGACCAAAAACCAACATTGTCTGTTTCATACTGAAGGGAATGAGACCTTACCTAGCTTTGCTATGCATTAAGTAAACCAAGAATATCGGGGACATGTTGTTATGGAAAACACTACAGTTACAATCAAAACTGTAGAAGCTAGAATTTATATTAAAAGTAAACTATGAACATTTTGACTTGTCAGTCTTACTAAAATTCACTAGTTAGTTTACCTCTTCAATGATCTTCAGGCGCTTGCTAATGGGCTCCATTGATGAGGCAGGCTGTGGGCAGTGAGGAAACAAAACAGACAGAGGTGACCAGAATGTTCTCTGACAGGCTAGGCCTGCACGATTGGGGGAAAAATATGAATTGCAATTTTTGTAAGCTTAGAATTGATATCACGATTCTCTGCCACAATGTTTTTTCCTCACGAAGTGTAATGTTAATTGCACACATGAACCATGACAAAACAAATTGGCAGTACCAAACAGATTGTTGTTGGCACCTATAGCACATTGCGCATCACCACAAGCCTGTAAACACACAGGCTTCAATGAAGAAATTAAATAAAAGTACATACTGGCCATACTGGTACAGTAGGCTACCAAAAATAGTGACATAACACTGTGAACTAAATATGGCCCTGATACAGGAACTCCTTGAACATGTCTTAACATAATTAAAACATGTCAATGTCAAATGCTTTCAATAAATTAATTGAAGTCATTTAAAAATTAAATCACGAACAGGGGTGAATCGATATCGCGATTTTATAACAATTTATGGTGCAGGCCTACTACCAGGGATCGACCGATACGGTTTTTTCAAGGCCGATACCGATAACTAGTTGTTAACGAAAGCCATATTGGAACCGTTATGCAGTTAAAGTGAAAATTAAAATGAAATTTGGCCAAAATGAAGATTTTGGAACACAAGAGGTAAACACTGCTGCTGGAAAACTCAGCTTGGGTGTGTCCAGAGGGGGGTGAAACTCTTATCACTATTGATCAAATCAAAGCCAAGCGGACACATTCAGAGGAGAACACAATACTTGAGTCTCAGATTGGGCTTCAAAACAAGATCAGACTATTTGAAACCCAAAACTACAACTACACCAGGAAAAAAAGAAAGAAAAGAGAGCAGGCTTCCTCTTACCTTCTCAGACTGGCTGAGTAAGAAGTGATGGAAATGTGGGTCGTCCTTCACAGGCTGCAACAGGAGAAGAGTTCATTGTAAGTGGTCTCTTTACATACTGCATGTACTGACCAGGCAGAATATAGAGTGCAGAAACCATCTAGTCTACAACACACCATGCTCACACAGGGCCTCTCATGGTCCTTGTACATACTGCCATGGATGCCGGTAAGAAATTTGGGAGCGATTCAATCCATGGCCTAAAAAAGCCAGATTTTTCCCTGGAGTGTTAACGATGAAAGCCTAATCAATCAAAATGCCTGAATGTTCCGAGTTTCCCAGAGAAATTTGGTTAATTCTCTTAAAACGCAGCAGGAACTCTATAACCAGTGAGAACCCTGCATATGTTCAACTGCTGCACAAACCATTTAGGTTAAAACAACACAACAGCGTGTCAGCCACATTGTTTGACTTTTAGAATTATCGCAGAAACACAGGACAAAAGGAAGAGTTTGCTATTCAAAAGAAGTAGAGGTGCGCCAATAACAGTTTTACCACTGACACAGAAACCCCGTTTCCACCAGGTTTTTAAATCCACCCCGAGTGATCCGAGGCCGCGGTCAGCTCTAAAGTACAGGTGTTAACGCACCCAGGACCCATTGAGATCCGATCACTAGAATCCACATTCTGACGTGGTGCGGTCTGTATACGACCACGTTCTCACAGCAGGGTGTACGGGAGTGTGTAAAGTATTTCTCACGTTACATAAACCGCTCAAGAGCGAGTCATGCGTTTCACTGTCGGTGATGCGTCTGTGTTTTTGTTCCGGTGCTGCCCGGATCTTAAATCTGCGGCTGTCTGGAGCTCTGTGCCCCCGCTGTCAGCAGCACGGAGGGCTCCAGGGGCCGCAGGTATACAATAACTTCATTTTTAGTTTAGGTTCCGATAAATTCTTCACAGTAATAGTCCCCGGTTATTTTGTTGTTTAAAAGCTTTTATTACGAAGCAGCTAACGCGACTCCCAGAAGCGAACATGAAACGTAAATAAAGCAGAAAAAGATCCAGTTACAGGCTACAAACATGGCGAGAGCTGAACATACGGAGACCATTGAAAATGTCTCTCTCTCCTGCACGGGCCCCGTTAGACATCTTTATTTTTAGGTTCAGAAAATGTAGGAGACGTGTTATAAACACAAAGCGGTCACGCAGAGAAAAGTGACATGCCTCTGCACACAGACGAGCTGTAGGCAGCGCCTTTTGAAAAAAAAGTCTGGAGGGTAGCAGCAGCTAGTGGTGAGAGCTCTCTACTAACAGACACACTACTTACAAAAATACTGTGTGTGTGTGTGTGTGTGTGTGTGTGTGTGTGTGTGTGTGTGTGTGTGTGTGTGTGTGTGTGTGTGTGTGTGTGTGTGTAAGTGTAAGAAACAGGTCAGAAGGGAAAGGTCCGCAATTGCTGGTGAATAAAGCCAAAGCTTAAAGTCAGGTAGAAGAACAGCAAGGCAGGCTTGTTGGAAAGGGGGGGGGGGGGTTCACCTACACTGCTTTCCCACTTGAATCCTGAGCCAGGTCCAGCCCCCAGCCTCTCAATAGTGGACGGCTCGGGGTCAGAGTCAGTTAAGTCCTTGAGGAGGAGAGAGACACATGTTGACCTTCTAAATAAAAAAAAAAAGGTGAATTTGTAGAGGTCCAGGTCTGCCGTAGCGGGGAATGTTTTTCTGTTATATACTGTATGGACCGACAGTGTTGAGGACCACCAAATCAAATTTCCTTCACCTCCACCGTATTTGGATGGAGAGCGAGATCTCAGACGGAGAGGTTATCTCAAAACCTGGACAAATAGAGCCAAACTGAGCTGCATGTTTAGCTACCGCTAGAGGTAAGAGAGATAACATGTTTGCTATTCGTCCAACGAGTGGTATTGTTACAACCTTAGCTCCACAGCCTCCACTGCTTGACATGTCCTACTGGAAGGTGTCAGAATATGGAGGTGGAAACGTAGGTTTACGAAGTGAAGTTAATTAAACGGACTTAATGACAGCTGGGTTACGTGAAACCAGACATTGAATATACCAGAGGCCTGTACTACGACTCAAGATCAACATGCCCTGGATTTCTTCCAGTTACCCGCTTCACCTAACCTAACAACCGCGGTCCCGCATAACCCGTGTCACGACGCTGGTTAACAACTACTTCAATCAACCCAGGATTTCCCAATCCAGAGACGCGCACGTTCACATAAAAAGAGGGGGGTTTGCACAGCACGACCAATCACAAACATCTACCAGAGCCGCATATTTTATATAAGAAGAGCAAACTATAATACTACATAAATATGAAGAACACTGACACAGTTTTACAGGCAAAACGCAATACAGTCGCTACAGCTGCTTCCTAAAACAGGAGGAAAGCTGGCAAAAAATAGCCAAGGCTGTAAATGTGTAACTCATCGCTTATTAATATCACTTCCCCATCAGTCATGCACAAGATCTGACCATAATTACATTTGTGCTTTCCATAAATTGTGGTTGCTTTAGCCTTTTATTTCAGGTGCAACCCTGGCAGTGGGAAGCCATTGTGAGAGCAAATAACAAATATAAAAACATAATTCAAACCGATGTGCACGTTGGCAACGCCCGCCTGATCTTCTAAGAACGGTGACGCCGTTATCAATCGAGTATTGATTTGTCAGTAGGCAGTGCTTTTACACCAGTTGATCTCCAATCTCCAACATAACGCTCCCGAGTAGGTTAGGTGTTCAGCATAAGTTACCACGGCGACTGAACCCGGTAACAAGTGATCCACCATCGTGGTACAGAAAACCCTGAAGTTACCTCGTTAACGCCGTATCTTGCTTCGTAGTACAGGCCTCTGGACTGCAAACTCATCGGGGTGAAAAAGGTGACAATGATGCGAACCCCTGGAGGGGACCAGGGACATACTACTCTTGATTTTGGAAGGGGGAAATTAGGTAGACAAATACACTGGTCGACTAGCGTAACACCACTGTGTTCATATAATACTATCGATCCTGGCCAACGTCAATTAAGCATGCATGTTGCTTCCCCTAAAATCCAGGGGCTGCCAGATGTTGCTCCCCTCCTGTCCCTCGCTCATTTTCAGGTTGGGGTGGACGACCAACGGTAGTCGGGCCTGCTTTAGTTGCTTGATAAAATTGATTGCGATTGGTGGTTTGCTGTGCGTGCAGAGCCCATGCACCATTAGTGTTACGGTTCCAGCTTCGCGGCCCTGAACCGTAGCCGGGAGACCCCCTGGCTTCTTCAGGCTAACGCAATTAGCTTTAAATTCAATTGCGTTGCATTAAAACCAGGTACTTTATCGCTTCTTTGCGGCGAACAAAAACACTGACTACTGTTGCTTCACTACCCATGGAAAAGCATGCTTCACTGCGTCTGCAGCACATGGTATTTTTCTAAACACACACACGGGAGAGCCTCCCTCTCCGTAACAATCCCCGCCAGACTATCTCACATACACACGTTGCCCACATGGCAGGGCTCGACGATAACGGTTGCCCATGTTCAACCAGATTGAGTCTATTGCCGAACCGTTTCATGGTCTCTGGTTGCCCCCTTTGGCAATTTTTTTTTTTTAAATATATAAAACAAATCAAGACTTACAAAACCGGAAAATCTTAATTCACAAAAAAAAAAAAAGATACAGGCAACGCAATTTTCTGTTCACGTTAACGCCGTGTGTTAAAATCCGGCGCAAATGTGTCATATTGGCACCCGGTATCTAACAGACTATTATCCATAGTGTAAGCCACAGTCTTCACTCTGTATATTAGATTCAGCAAGTCGAACATAGTCATACTGAGAAATCCAGAGAGAGTTGTGTGGAGCTGATAGTCTTAATTAGCTTTGTAGCAACTCATTTGGCAATGGCTTGAAAGTAACAGCAGTCATTAATATCAAAAAGTTACACACTAAAGCTTTAGTTTAGCAGGGGTGTGATCACTTTAAATTGTAAAGTACAGGTTTAATGCGGACAATTTCATCAGATTGCTTTAGGTTTGTGAAGGTGAACTGAATTAAAGATCTCATTCTCAAGTTGACATTCCCTACAGGCAATGAAAAGATATGTGCATGGCTCAATGCACAAAGAAGAGAAGGAGGGGGTTCATAACAAATTAATCGTTTGTAATGCCTCCATCTCTTTCTTCACTTTTTCTGGTCCCCATTTCGCTGCGTTTTGTCTTTCCTAAACAGCTTAAATTTTGAGTAAAACTACTTAACAGGACAATGTTTTAACTTGTCAGTGTCCCACTGACCTTCTCGGAGGGGTCCTTCAGGGCACTGAGATCCTCATCGTCCTCCTCCAGTATTTTCAGCGGCTTATTGGGTGTCTTCTTTCCTTTCGAGTCTCCTTTGCCATCTAAGTTCTGTTGAAAACACAAGATTATCATTTTGTGCTACTATTTTTTTTGCACGTCAACACATTTCTCAGCGGTCTTAAATGTAGGATGGGTCTGAAATAAGCAGGTTACATGTACACCGAGCAAAAGGGCGACCAGATCACCAAAAGAGGTTGAATGCACTCATACTGGTGGGCAGATGGCCTCAACAGAGACCACGTGTCCACCTGAATAAACATTTGCCGAGACTAAACGCGACACCCAGGAGCATTTCAGGAAGGAGTCCAGCCAGCCCAACACCTACTGACTGGACAGGCAGAGTGACCCAGCAGACGAGCCAGGCACTGGGATTACTCTGAGCAGCATGCATGGGAATGAATCAATATATTTGACTATTTTTTTTCTCCCCTTTTCCTTGATTGTTTTTTGTTTGTTTTGTTTATAGAAATTAAGTCACTAATAGTGTCTGAAAAGTCGCTAAACCTAGCTAGAAAGTCACCATGTTGGCAACACTGTGTGTGTGGCTGCTACATTAGCCAGTTAAGTGTCTGATTAAGTACGTTGTTCTAAATGTTTTTGAAGGTGTTCCTCCAGAGCTTATTTTGGACTTGCGTGTGTTAAAAATGTACATCTTTTTTGACTCACAATGAAGATTTTACACACCAATGACACAACGTGTGCGAACGTGGCAGTACTGTGTGCTAGAGCTGCCACTGTGTGCACGGCGCGCATGTTGTGCACGTGTGTGATGTTGTGTGTGATGTTGTGCGCCTGTGTGACTTTGCCGCCTATGCTGCTGGGTGCATGTCGTAAAATCAGGCGGCACGTGTGAAAATTTGACTAACAAAAAAATGTGATAAATAATATTGACACAAGGAGAATTTTTAATTTTTTTTCCCCCCACTGGTTAATAAACTTGTGTTAACACTGGCGTAACTGGACATTTTTACAATATCTGCAGAGTGCTGACTTTTATATCTTTCCGGACGAGCTTCCGCTACAGAGCCGGTTGGTCTGTGGCGCAACTGCCCCATGTTCTGGCTGCGAGGCGGCCGCCAGAGTTTACAGGTCGCCTCATTAACGTCATCAGGTTCCCTTTCAGCAAATAGGCAAAATAGGCTTTTGCTTTGACACAAAATCCTCTGGCATCATCTTCTTACTGCATGACTCCTGCTACTCCGTGCTGCGACTCTGCTGGTGTACGGAGCAGACATTTTTGAGTTCATAATTCGAGCGTCCATGGTCAGACTAAGTATTGATAACATGCTTAGTATTTTTCAAAATTAGACATGAAAATAAATTAAATGGTCAGTGGGGGCGCTGGGCAAATAATGTAATCGGTATATGCCGAACACTTTGAAATACCAGAAAGACTACTGCGTCAAGCCCATCAACGCATCTCTATTTTTTGGATGAGGGGAAAAACACAAACCATCTAGAAGTGCTAGGTACATCTCAAATGCTGGATGCACTCACCTGTTCTTTACCCTTTGCTTTCTTTAGGAAGTCTTCCACTGCATCGACTGCCTGTTGGAAGCGTTTTCCTTTGTTTATCTTAATCATCTCCTCTTTGTGGGCATGGTAGTGCTTCAGCTGTTCTACTTTGATCCAGGCACTGGACGGGTACACACAAACACGGCTCTTACACATTTGATGGAGAAGGAAACGCGAGGACAGTCAGTCAGAACAGGTACCTTTCATTATGCATACTTACTGGTCTTCAGTTCCAAAGAATTTCACAAAGTGGCATTTTTTGCCCCTGGGCTTTTTCAAGTCCTTGGGAGGGCTTACTACCTGAAATGTAAATAACGATTAGTAGTCCAACAGTAGCATTACATTTGCCATGCAACTGTCACGTTTGCACTCTTTACCTTCCCTGGCCATGGCGGGTAACGACCAAGCTTCCCCCTGAAAGAAGAGATACATTTAGCCCTGATGCACGGCTTTCTTGCTAGTAAGGACACATTACAACAAACTCCGTGAATCTGATCATTCTGATGCTTCCTCAAGTCCAATTTTGTCATCACTTTGGCATTGGTAGTCCACAGGTTACAGCAATGGCAGAGTGTCCTCTCTCACTCGCGCACAGTTTATTGGTTGTACCAGTATGGTTTAATATAATAGAATTTATATCTATGGTATTTTCGGATTGCATCATCACATTTTGTTGTGAAAAAAAAAAAAAAAAGTTGGTTCACTAGAGTTTTGGCGCTTTTCCATTACATGGTACCTGCTCGACTCTACTCGCTTTTTTTGGTTCGTTTCAAAAGGGACTATATGTGATAACGACCTTGAAGACGTAACGGGAGAAAACAAATAGCCTAACGTTAGTCGCTGCCTGAATAGCTGGAGTAACGTTATTTGTTGTTTAATAGTCTTAAGAAACAATGTGCCACAACATTAATATGTCGTCATGCGTGCTGCCAATATACAAGGCAACTAACGTTAGCCCCAGTCCAGTTTCTTGTGTATGCAATGCTGATAATACCACCATTAAAAACACAAACTGGTGCGACAAGCCAACATGAGACCAACAGTTTCGCGTTATTGTCGACACGAGTAACGCTAAATTAACTAACGTTATCTGGGTTAAATTGACCCAAACTCAGACTAAAGAGAACGAATACATCTATTTTGATAAACGAAAGTTGTGTTGGGAGAAATAAGTTCAACAGTTAACACGGAAGACGAGCAAACGTGAAGCTAACGTTCCCTACAGTTTACAGTTAACGTTAGCTAACGTTAGATATCCGCTTAAGCTACGGTGGTAGCAAAGCTTTTCACAGACCACAACATTTCAACAACATTGAAAAAAATAGGTATTTGGCGAAGCTTTACAGAAAACCCCCTCGGCGCAAGAATTAAAATGTTAACAGACTGGTTTGTATCTGGGAAAAGTACTTCGTTTCGGTCTAAACCTTTTCTGAAGCTTGTCCGCTAGCTATCTGCTAACGACGGCTGCTGGCTGAGTCAGCTTGGCTAGCAATTTGTTTGGGTTGACCATCAACTAAAATAGGAAGCGAACACTTCCATTAATTACTTCTGGATAACGTCGAAATTAAACATTAACGTCACACTACCTCAATTAACACTACGTTGTGAAACGCAAGACCATTTAGCAGAAGCAGAGGAGTTGGACAGTGTTTAAAGGTTATCTCACCACACTAGATCCCCGATCCTCAGATGCACCGTCGCCATCTTACAACTTTAATAAAACGTCGCACTGAATGAGGGGAGAAGACAACACACACCCACTGATCACGTGCGAGGGCAAGCCCTTCCTCTCTGTGCAACATCCGCTGCTGTGTTTATTCATATTTTACGTTGAAAACTAGTTTCTAGCAAGCCTGAACATCAAATATATAAACAGTGAAGATATTTCAAGAACTGAACTTCAAAAGAGAAGGAAATTAGATAGTCTAACTTTAAACCAAAATTAAAAAAAACAAAAAAACATTTGCTGTGGTAATTCTACATGCGCTCACAAATGAATGAGTTTTTATAGTTATATTATGTGGTCCATATTATATTTGAACTCAACATTTAACGAGCTTTAATTTAAAATAGCTCTTCTTCCTCCTCTTTATGGTTTATTGGCGGTTGGCAAACCAACTTAAAGGTGCATTACCGCCACCAACTGGACTGGAGTGTGAACGAGAGATTTAAAAAAACAACAACAAAAATCAATTTCTCTGAGAAACTTAATAATATTGTGATATACCTTTCCTGCTGTTTTCCCCAAAAGCCCTGACAGTGAAAAGGTGTGGTGGTTTCCCTTATGAAGTGTCTGAAAAAAGGTGCTCTCTCTGGGTATTGTATTTCTTGCAATGAATTAGTATGTGTTCACCATGTTTCTGGCTGGTTACAGTATGGGCATTTTCCAGTTACATTTTTTTCTCCTATTTTATGTAATGAATAATCTAACCTGTATGACCAATTCTGAGACGAGTAATGCTATTTTCTTCCCTACGTTTAAAGCCCACCTTCCTCCCATCACCAACATGTCTTTGTATATTGCAAAGATGCCATCCTTTTTTTGAGAGGCAGGTTTAATAAGTCACAATGCTAACACATTCAGGCCTTGATGTGATAATACAAAGGCAGTATATTAATATGTAAGAAAAGAACTTCTAACTTATCAGAATCAGAAACATGTTAATTGCCACAATAAGTTACACTTATGTGGAATTTGCCTTGGTGAATGGTGCATAGGCTACATAAACAAATAAACAAACAAACATATTAAACATATACAGTACAGTTATGTTGTAATCTTGTTGTTTTGGCCATTTTCTTTCCCTTGTTTTTTGGGATTTTCAGTAGAGAGGTGACAAGAAGTCAGAATAGAGAAGTGAGGGTAAATGACACACAACCAAGGGTCACTGGCTGGAATCAAACAGCAGGACGTTGCCAATATAATAAAGCTTACTAGGATAACAGGACCCCTGTTATGGCTAATTTTTTACATTTCCCATTAGCACTTTGGAATGTTGTTTTAAAAAAATGCTGTATCAATAAAGTCTCTTATTACTATTACTATTAGCATTTCCTGCAAATAGTGAGACTACAGGGTCATCACAAAGTCTTAAAGTTGTTCTGATTGTATCAATGTGTTCTTTTTAAGATATTCAATGCTTTGCATCGGATGCCCATCGTCAACATAAATCTCCATAATTAAATGTTAATTTTCATCAGTAATACCATGAAAATATAGACATAAAAAGAGTACACAAAAAAATCTTTCAAGTTTGATTTGACTTTTATTGAAGCTTAGAGTGCACACATCAGTTACAGTAAACCTGGTAAAAAAAAACACAAATAAATGAAACATTTAGTATCCATGTGAATTTCAATGTCAATATCCAATAAAGATATGCAAAGATACTGTATGTTCTCTACCCTGGAACCCAAGTAATTAAAGCTCAACTGAGCAAACTCGTCCTACCACATAAAATGCTCATTAGTTGGCTGTAATAGTAGTAAAATCAATCCATATATTTATGCCAGTACCAAATAATTGAATATGCATGAGACAATAAATACACAGTGCATTTAAGAATCATGGATAAAGTAATGCCAAGTCACCGTAGTATTAAAGTCAGAATGGAAGTACAATAAAACACAAGCAGATTGTTAAACAACAGAGATGAAACAAATCCTAAATGCGCTTTATTAGCGTGATTACATTCACTTCTTGCCCGACACCATAACACCAAACTCCTGAATGGAAATTTCTTTGTTTATGTACTGCTGAAGCTGGCGATTTGTAATGTGCCCAAGACGCAACGCATCATCGATGGAGAACTTTTTGCCTGATTTTCTGTCATGAAGAACCGAGGATTCTCCTTTGGGGCCCTTGACCGTGATCTCCTCCCAGTCACACTCCTGACTCTGCAGGTTGACGAACATCTTCCAGTCAATCAGCCCTAGTTTGTAGGCCTCCTCGGGTCGCATCTCTTTGCCTGACTCTGGGTCGATGACCACAATAGACCGACGGAGATGGCTCTCCCTCTGTTCCTTCTTCATTCTCACTGCCACCAGGTTCTTCTGAAGCCTCTCAATCTCCTCATCCTTCTGGGTGGTTATGCCTCTGAGCTCTGAGAGTTCCCTCTGCAGTGAATCAAGCCTCAACTCCAGGTTCTTTCCATCCTCCCTTGGTGCGGACTCAGTGATAAGCCGAGTCTCTTTGCTGGTGATCTCGATCTCGGACCGAAGCTTGCGAATCTCATTCTGCAGCCTTTGGTTTTCTTGTTGCAGACGGCTACTTTCATCACGGATGTAGTCCAGTTCTTTAGAAGATTTTGTGTTTGAGAACTCCAAGTCAGAAAACCTGGAAGTGAGGGTGGCAATCTCCTGGTCAAGCTCTCTCCTTCTCCTTTTCTCCTCTTCAAGAGTCATTCTTAGGTTCTCAATCTCAATCTCAGCCTCTGGGTCCCTTTCAACTTGGACTTTCTCAGTGCGGACAACTCTTTCCTTCACATCTATTTTCTCCAGGGTGATCTGCTGCTGGATGAGAATATTCAACTCTTTCTCGAGCAGAGTGCGTTTGTGCCTCTCTTCATCAAGCTGTAGTCTGAGGAGGGAGTGTTCCTTCTCCTGTTGGGGATCCTGCTGCAGGACTACCTTCTGTTTGACAGTCACCTTCTCACGGTTCTCTTTGTCGCGAATCTCCAGCTCATTAAGTCTGACCCGAAGCTTTTGGATCTCCAATTCTGCATCGCGCCTTGCCCGGCGCTCACGCTCCAGTTCTTCCAGTTGCAGATCCAGGTCAGCCTTTTGTCTCTGCAGTTGGGAGAGTTCCGATTTCAGGCTCTCCTTTTGTTTCTGCTCACTGCTGATGTTTTGTATGAAGCTGTCACACTCTGATCTGAGGAGAGGATCTTGTTCCACCTTGACCACTTCTTGCTGAACAACCTTCTCGCGGATCTGAGACAGATCCATTTTCCTTAGTCGGATCTTCTCTTCGTGGGCTGACCGTTCACTCTCAAGGTCAAGACGTTTCTTCTGTTCGTCGGCCAGTTTCCTTTTGAGAGTCTCAATTTCCTCCTTAGTCCTGGGGTCTTCTCTGTACTGAAGCACTTCATTGACCACCTCTTTAGTCTGCACTTGGGGTTTGGTGTCCTTCCATCTTTGAATTTCATCACGCAGCTGGTGGATTTCCATCTCAGATTTCTCAATCTGGTGGGTTTTATCTACGATTTCATTGCGAAGTCTCTCCAGTTCTCTTTCTGTTTGTGGATCTGTCTTGTATTTGATGACTTCTTTGATGATCTCTTTGATCTCCACTTGAGGTCCTCTGTTCCTCAGCATGGTATGTTCCTCCTGCAGGGATCTAAGCTGGAGCTCTGCATCTCTAAAGCGCCTCTGTTGCTCTACAAGTTCCAGCCGGAGATTGGCCACCTCATTCTCAGCCTTGGGGTCAGGGCGGACAATCTCCCGCACCTTCTCCTGAATAACAACCTTGGACTTCTCTTCCTCCAGGCTGGTAATTTTCCTCTGGAGGTCAGCCTTTTCTCGCTGTAATGATCTTCGTTTGGTCTTCTCGTCTTCGTACTGCCTTCTGAGGTTTTCTACCTCCCTTTCAAAGGTAACATCTTTCTCGACTTTCAGCACCTCTTTGATGGAAATCTTCTCCTCTGCCATTGCTTTCTCCTTCTCCATCCTTCGAAGCTTCTCCTGAAGAAATTGCAGTTCATCCTCCAGCTGCTTCCTGCCGTCCACTGCCTTCTGCTTCCTGTCAAGGAGCACTCTGTACTCTGTTTCAAGTTGGGGACAATTCTGGACTTTGATCACCTCCTCTTCCGTGATCACCTCCTGTTCCTTGTTCTTCTCCTCAGCTAGGAGTGTCACCTGCTTCTGTATCTGAATCAGCTCATTGTCTTTCATCAACTTGTGCCTTCTTAGCTCATCCAATTCCTCTCTAAGCTTGCGCATCTCCTCCTCCTGACCACGATCTCTTTCTATGCGCAGGACCTCCTTGACTGTGTATTGCTGTGCCCCTTCTTTCATCTCTGTCTCAAAGCCACGCAGCTTCAACTTTAGCACCTCAAGATCATTCTCCAGGACAACGGTAGAGCGGCGCTCCTCTGAGAGTTTCTGCTGGACCTTATGGACTTCCTCATCCAGCTGGGGGTCAGCAACCTTTTTGATCAGCTCCTTCTTGACAATTGTGTCCTGGGGCTTCTGTCCTTCAAGGACGTAGATGTCCGTCTGGATAGTCTTAATTTCTCTCTCTATCTGCTCCCTCCTCTGGATCTCATCTTCCAGCTGCTTCTTGATTCTCCAAGGCTCTTCTCCTGGGGCAGCAGCATGGACTGACTGGACATTTTTAGACTGGATCATAGTGGTCTCAGGTTGCTATAGAGAGAACATCATTATTATGTGTTGTTGTTTCTAATCTTATTATTATTAGTAATTTTTATTATCATCATGTCAAATATTTCACCTGGTTGAGGAGACTTTGGGCGAACTCCAGATTCTGAAGCTTTTGCTTGTTGACAGCATTCACCTCAGTAAACTTAGCCTCAATAGCAGATTCCTGTAAACGGTGAAATAACATGATAAGAAAAGCACATAACGTAAATCCTTAAGTCACTTCAATGGTTCACAACCTTTTTAGCTCATGACCCTTTAAATTCATCATGTAAAAATTCTTGCAAAACTATCCGGTGATTCGTAAAAAAAAGCAAAAGATGAAAGAAAAGTCTGGAAAGTGCAATACTACATTTAAAGTACCCCATTAAATGTGTGTTAGTGGATTCAGCGGCTAATCTATGCGGAGAAACAGATAGCACAGTTTTACTTATAACTTAGGCACGTGCACATACTTGAGCCTCATTTGGTGGGAGAGGTTATGGAAGGCACGGATGAAGTAGACAGGGACAGGTTGTATGTCTTTTTTTTTTCTTCTCCCGCAAGGGAAATTACTTCATTTCTTTTTTATGCTGTTTACTTTAAAGTTCTTGCTCATTTCACTAAAGTCACCTACAAAAGGTGTTCTGACTGAATTGACAGTGACTTGTCATTAAATGTGCAGTAGGTAAGACTTATTAAACTAACTTTCTGTTATATTTGCTGAAACTGACCCTATGTTCCAGTAGAACTACATGAAGCAGGTCATTTAAAAAATAATCCAGCTCCTCTTGCTCCACCTACAGCCTATAGTGAGATTAGCAAAAATCCACCGCTCCCTGTTCAGATGCACCAATCAGGGCCAGGGGGGGTGTCTAACTGCGTGTCAATCACTGCTCATGCATTCTCCCTTGTGGGGGGAGGGGCTTAGGAGACCGTTTTGGGCTTTAGCAGAAAGGGGGGAGGGACTGAGAAGTTGTCGATGTTCAAATTTTTTGGCTAAGTCCTGGATCTTCTCAATCCTACCTACAGCACCTTTAAGCTTGGCTGCTGTGCCTCACCTCTTTCTTCTGTGAGTGTGGGGCAAGGTAAGGGGGTCTTGTGTGAAGTCGATCGAATGTTTATTGAATGCATTTGGATGAGATAATGTATGCTTATGTCTTATGCATGTTGTATGTTTTTTTGTGTTCATGTGGGATGCATGGCCATTTTTTTTCTTCTCTCGAGTAGCTAAGATGAATTTCTCCTATTGGAGACAGTAAAGGCTTATCTTATCTTACCTCTGCCTTGACTGTCAGTGCAGGGGATTCCAGTCTGTTCCTCTTGAATGTCTGAGGTACAAGTCCATCCTCGAGGTCGAGGATGGATCTAAACTTCTCTGTTTCATTCTCGTAGTCCTGAAAAGAAGAATTAGTTAACCATCAATCAAGCCTTTACCTTATTGTGTTTCTGCAAATTAAAGCTAGGGACGTGATGGTGAAAGTCAATGCAGAATGTCTTACTTTGACAGCTTGTTGGTAAAGCTGGGCATTTTTGGACACGTTGTTTAAGTCAGACTCCTTTCTTGCAATATCAGAAAGCAAGTTCTGCAGAAAACAGAGAAGTTGTTGTAAGTGGGTTTTTTTTCTACAGCACCACTGACAGAACAGTTCTCCTCGCCAGGTAATATGCATATACAGTATGCGTATGAATGGCCCCGTTGCTCGTCACTCTCACCCTCTGATTCTTCAGCTTGGTCTCCACTTGTCTTATGTCATCCGTTTCACGGGGCTCGTAGTTTGGGACACGAGACAACCAGCTGTTCAGATTGTCATAATCATTTTGGTAATTTTTGTATGCCATCTTGGCTCTCTGCAAGCTTTGAGACCTGCAACACACAGCAAAAGAAATCATTATACAGATCGAATGTATAGTTTATATATGTGTTTTTGTGATGTGATGCTCAGAATTTCTTCCAGTGATTATCAATGCACAGACCTAACCCTAACCTTACTTTTTTCTTCGTTGTGTTAAGCCCCTGACACACTAACCCGACGGCTGACCGTCGGTAGAAAAGGCAGTCGGCTCCCCGAGGTCCAAAAAGTGCCTCAGGACACACCGAAAAGACGCCGACTTGAGCGTATGCTCTGCGCGTGCGCGAGACGCAATACAAAAAAATTAAAACCGGAAATGACAACGTGTCACGTGGGTCTGGTTTATCCAGCCGATAGTAATGGCGGCTTGTTCAAAACATGATCTCGTATTTTACGAAAATAGGTTTCTGAAAACATTTTTAGAGAGAAATAGGCCGTGCAGTTGCTGAATCTGTCTTCATTTCAGATCGACAAAGGTCAGTTTAAAAGATTTTCGTCAGATTTTGAGAGGCGTTCGTCACTCATCCCGCTCGTTATTTCCGGGTTAGCGCTCCATCAGTCAGATTGGTGGAGTGAGTCCAACTGCCCGCCCTCTGACCCAGCAAGTCAGGTCGGCCAAAATGAAGGCCGACGGCTCCTCCGACGGACGACGGCACGGAACACACCAAACAGACTCGAGTTGCTGACCTCGCCAGACTGTCCGATGGCCGATTATCAGGTTGGTGTATCAGGGCCATAAGGAAGCAAGCTTTTCATTGCATGGTGTAAGTTGTCTTTACTGTGCACACTCACCTGGTGTCGGTCTGCCTGGTGAGGTTGTTGTAACGCTTGTTGAGCTTCTGGACGTCTGCCTCTTGCCTCTCGATGTCGGGGCAGTGCTCTTGGAATTTGGTGGCCATGGTGTCACAGCTGCTTTTGGCCAAACGCAGGCTCTGCTCCGTGTCAGCGATAACTGGCCTCTTGGACCTCAGGTCTGATGAAATATCCTACCAAGGAAGCAAGGCAGATTAACTAAATGTACACAGTTATATGTTCTTCAGGAAAAAATAATGCAGACAAGTCAATGACAAAATAAGTTTGTGGAGGCTTTCTTACAATGAGAATGTATCCAGCACTCGCTACATTTTTGATTGGTGCAATAGTTCCACTAACCTTATACTGTATATTTGGTAATAAAGGCACCATCTTTTTACTTGTATACATAAGGGACATAGTTGGATAAATGTGTTAGACAGAAACAGAGTTTACATTCAGTGTTTGTCCCTAATGAAAATCTTCCACATAAAACATTTTCAAAGCAGATTTTTTAGAATTTTCTTCCTTCCTTGCCTTTTGTTGACACATTGCTAAGTTTCTTGGCCCGTTACTGCCAACAAATGTTCATTGTAACAGCACGAAACCTTCTGCAGGAATGTGTATGGGGCCGCCCTCACGTGCGTTCATGTGTGTCCTCATGTGCACGCACACGATACAAACTAAATGGGGATCTGCTGATCAATTCCGTGCTCCATAGCACTACTAGTGATAAAAAACTCCATGGTGTATCTTTAATGTCCCATTTACCAGTATGCCCGTTTTTTCAGTCAGAGTGGGATAACATTGTAATGTGTGCCAAAGAATAAAAGAGCCTTCTTACTGCCAGTTCCCGCTGTGTTTTCTCCAGTGAAGTGATGTCAGCTGGAGCAACCTCCTCCCTGGCCAGCTTGTTCTCATAGGTGGACAGTAACGTTTTTCCATTCTGAAGGGAAGTCTCCAGCTGGTTGGAATTCTTCAGTCTAAAAAAAAAGAAAGAAAAGAAAACGCAGTTATTAGGTGAGTAGAAATGCATATAATTCAACACATTTTTTATTAACTACACACTTTGAACACATTTAAAGCAGATTTTAAAGCAGAAATAGAAACTTAAGGAACACCGCTCTCACAACCAGCGGTGGAAGAAGTATTCAGATCCTTTACTTCAGTAAAAGTACTAACACCACACTGTAAAAATACTGTTACAATGTTAAAAGTGTGTAAGTATCATAAGAAAAGTATTAAAAATAAAGAACTCTTCTCCCATTGTAGAAAGTGTAAAGGATCCAAACAATTAAATTATTATATATTATTTCATATGTGTTTTGTGAGCAAAAATCTTTATTTGTGAAGTAACCACAGCTGTCAGATGAATGTAGTGGAGTAAAAAAGTACAATATTTCTCTCTGAAATGTAGCGGAGTAGAAGTAGAAAGTGGCATGAAAAAAAAAAGACTCAAGTAAAGTACAAGTACCAAATATATGTACTTAAGTACAGTACTTGAGTAAATGTACTTGGTTGCAGTCCACCACTGCTCACAACAATCACAACTAGCACAACAGATGAGTACATATGAAGCCCCATACTTCTCCTGAGAGCACTGCAGAAGCTGTTCGACCTTGGTGTACTTCTTGTTGGTTTCGTCCACCTTGCTGTTAAGCTGAGGAGCGCTGGCACAACTCGGATTGGACACCAAGAAGCTCTTTGATTCCTGCACTTTAGAGGACTTCTCCGGCTCAATCTTACTGACAGCAGCAGCAATGTCCTGAAGGGAAACATCTCGGTTGGTGAGTTGTAAAAGGCATGAATACTCTCTCTAAGCTTTTGAGAGTAACAGAATTTGAGACCAACAACAGAATGAAGTGGAAGTCATTACTAGAGCTGTTCCGATACCGACACCAGGATCTGAAAAGACTCCGATACTGGCTAAAATGCTGGTATCAGAAAGTACTGGAGTTTAGGTCTGGGTCTAGGTGTATTGGCAAGAATCTGGCGATACGATATGTATCACGATACACAGGTCACAATTCAATATAAAGCAATATATTTCTATACTGTGCGTAAGGCGATATATTGGGATTTTATAATCAAACAAAGTATAATTTTAGAAAAAATAATATTTAAAAAAAGTACAGATGAGCCGATACCAGTATCGGTATCACATCACATCACATCCATACAGGGATAGTAGTATACAGTTAAAACATAATAACATATATGACACACTGGTATCAGATCGGTACTCGGTATCGGCCGATACGCAAGTTCAGGTATCAGAATCGGTATCGGGAAGGAAAAAATGGTATTGAGCCATATCTAAAAAAAAGTCATGATGTTCATAAAAGTCAAAGAAGTTTACTTTAGGTAAACAATTCAGTACACAGAAAATCAAACTGCCAGTTTGGGATTGTGGTTCCCAGGTTCTTAGTGAGCTAATGTTGATATGCTAAAGTAGACCAACGTTCAGCCATAGCTACGTTGTTAGCTTCTAGCAAAAAGTCAGGCACTGCTAGCCACTGTTAGGCAAGGACACTAGTGGTGTGTCTCAGCATAGCCATCTAGTGGTAGGGGGTTAAGCACAACATAAACGTCAACCACTGTCTTACATGAATATTTTTGAACGTAAAAAATTTAACCCAGAAGAAAATCTACTTGAAAGTACTTTATTTAAGTTTTTTCCGTACTGACTGACTTTCAAACTGGATGGTAAAAGAAAGTTGTATGGCGTTCATTGTGTTTGTTAATGTTTGTTCAAGAGTTTTTCCTGACAATCATATCACATCCATACAGCGATAGAACTATAGCTGTTAAAACATAATAAAATATATGACACACTCAAGGGCGTAACTACACCTATCTAGGGAAAAAGTTTGTTTCAACATTTTTGGAGGACAAATTATAACCGGGGTGTGTGGGTCGTCCCCAACGCTTCATTTCCTGCATTCTGGTGAATTTTTCCTACAACAATTTGTGCCTTTACTGCATGCAAATGTCTTTATTTATGTAAATATGAATCTCATTATTAATTAGTCAATCTGCTGTATTGTTCAAAACTTTCTGCGGATTGAAAACATTGCACGTGTTTCAGAATGGTTTTTTTTAAAAGAATTATGCACATCTTAACAACAAATATTTGATTGCCACAGCATTTAAACTCTTTTAAACTCATTTAAAGACTTCATTACCCCAGCCGGTTTGGATTATTGGCCCATCCTCCCTGTATATAGACAATAGACAGACTGGTATCGGATCAGTACTCAAGTTCAGGTATCGGAATCTGTATTGGGAAGCAAAAGATGTTATGGGACCATCTCATTACCCTCATATCCTGCAGTCGGTCAGCGCTGTCCTGCAGCGGCCTGTTCTGCTCCAGCGGCGGGCGCACTCGAGCATAAATGCCCTTCTCCTGTTTGTCCAGGTCACTGACCACTTTGTCCAGACCGGCCATCAGCTGGCGACAATGCTGCTCCTGCTTGTCTGAGGACGCAATCAAATGTTGAGGTACTTGTACTTTACTTAAGTCTTTTTCTTTTCATGTCACTTTCTACTTCTACTGCGCTACATTTCAAAGAGAAATATTGTACTTTTTACTCCACTACATTCATCTGACAGCTTTAGTTACTAGTTACTTTACACATTAAGATTGCTGCACACAAAACACATGTAGTTTATAAAATCGGATGTATTCAGAATTGGATATGTTCTGTACCTGTAGCTGTGCCACTTCCACTCTGCTTCTTCAGCTCCCCGAAGCGTTTCTGCAGAGTGGAACTGCTGGTGGCCATCTTCTGCTTGACAGTTTTCTGCTGGCTGGCCAGGCTGCAAGCACAACATGTAAAAGAACTGTTAAAGCTGCACTGAAATGAAATATAATGTAGTTTGTCATCCAGTGAATGTTGTACTGTATGTATTCATCAGTGTTGTAATATAACAAAGTACAAATACTTTGTTACTGTACTTTAATAGAATTTTCACGTATCTGTATTTTACTTTGTTATTTATATTTCTGGAAACTTTTTCTTTTTCTCCACTACATTTCTTCTCCTTTTTTGCAAAATTTCTTTTCGTACGTTGGAGTGAAAGATTCTTCCTCACAAAAAAAAACTTCTATTTTTTACTATAAGGAAGCCACAATACAGTTCATAATCAAAGTTTTTACTTTTACTTCTAATAATGAAGTACATTTTACATCAGAAAATGACTTTTGATTCTTAAGTGCACTAAATATCAGATACGTTAAGACTTTTACTCAGGTAATATTCTAAAAGGTGACTTTGACTTCTAACAAAGTCATTTTCTGGTAAGTACTTTTACTGAAGTTGTGCTTTCAAGTACTTTATACAAGACTGGTATTCATATACACTCACTTGTCGGAGATAGCCACTGCCTCGGTGTCAGTGGGGGGGATCATAAAGCAGACGGCCGGTGCAGTGAGTTTATGTCCAGCTGCATCCTTCACGTCCCATTTGGTCCCATTGTTCCGGAGTAAAGTGTACCGCTCCCCGCGCAAAATCTGCCCCTGTTCACATCCAAAAATTACAATCGGTCATCTGTAACACTGGAACACAAAGCTGCTCTCATCCTAAACAATCACATTCTCAACATACAGCAAACACACAGCTTTCATTAAAACAGGGTTTCTGCAGGTTTCACCAAGTCAAATTTAAGACCTTTTTAAGACCTTTCAAAGACCATTATGAATGAAGTTTAACACTTACAGCGACATCAAAAAAAAAAAAAAAAAAAGATGGTAGAGTAAGGAAACATCGTCTGAAATAATTCCCTGATTTCCTCATTGGCATTATAGGACTGGTGTCTAGATGGGCTACAATATAAGTTGCATATTGATCTCATGTAGTCATAATACAGCTAATTATAATTGGACTAGCGACACAAAGAAGTACAACACCACAGAATTAAAAAAGAACATTTTAATGAGCAATAGGGGTAGGGAAATTAAGACCTGTTTAAAGTTATTTAAGGCCTAAAATTTGATTTTGAAATTTAAGACGACTTTTTAAGACCCCGCGGAAACCCTGTTAAAATGTGGTTGACAGATTTATTATTTGAATTTTAATATGAATATCAGAATTAATACTTTGGGTTATTTTGTTGTGGGCTCTGGCTAACTATTATGTGTTATCAGGAGTCTGGCCAATCAGAGCTCTTGTTGCTCTGTTCCATAGACTGTAAATAATAATGGACGTAGCATCATTTTGAAGCCAAGAGTTTGCATTTTTGGTCGTCGCCATCTTGGTATTTTGGAGCCAGGAGTGACCATATTTGGACAAAAGGGCGGAGCTGGGGAGGATGACACGTCTAAGCCAGTGTTGTGTTTGGTTTCAATGGTGCTTAGCTAAGCTAAACGCTAAAAAGCACTGATTTTCAACCCTTCTGACGCGAGTCATCCAGCGAAGTTTTACTGGCGGGTAAACACGGCCCTCCGGGTACTGGAGCCATTCAGACTTTTCCTCAAGTTACCAGCTAATGCTAGCGCTAGCTAGCTATCTTGGATGGCAGAATGATGAAAAGGGCATTTTAGGCGACCAAAATGTTCCAATTAACTTTGCTGAAGTGAAAACACACAGTGAGAGGGTCAAAGATTAAGATGAAAACACGCGGACAACAGCAAAAAACAAGTCAAGGTCTATTTTAATGTCCACAGTGTTAGCATGGTTAGCATTGCTAAGCCTCTGTCCTGATTGACAGGTCCTAAAGCATCCCCTGCTTTATCCTCTATTTTAAATTAAATGAAATTTAGATGCTTTATTGAAGAAGTCTTCTATAGAAACATACTTCTTTTTGGAGCCAGTGGAGTCCCCTCCTGTTGGAGATTAGATACAATGCAGCTATGAGGAGCTTCAGCATTGGCTTCACTTTTCAGGCCCGGAAGTTGCCACTTGCTCTGTTCAGGACTTGGACTCGGTTAAATGTTTCGGTGGCAACAAATGATGGGATGGCATCGGGTCAATAAGTTATTGGAAAAGCAAATCTGAAAGCCTTTTTTAACATAAATGTTGCAATTCCATTTTAAAATGAAGCTATAAATAATTGAAATTGAAATGAAACACCCTAAAAGAGGTTGTCTGAATATGGATCCCCAAAGTGTTCAATACATTAATGAGACATTATTAAATAAACAATCACGTTAATTAAAATACATTAATTAACAAATAATTTGTGAAATAATGTAAGATATTATTAAACACTATTCATTTCTATTTAATTGAAAGATTTTTTACTTCAAGATTACCTTTTTCAAAAGTCTATATACTGTATACAATAACTTGAACTTGGGACTAAGTCTATATATTTAGTAGGGCTGCAACTAACGATTATTTTCATAGTCGATTAATCTGTCGATTATTTTCTCGATTAATCGATTAGTTGTTTGATCTATAAAAATGTCAAAACATGGTGAAAAATGTGGATCAGTGTTTCCCAAAGCCTAAGATGACGTCCTCAAATGTCTTGTTTTGTCCAAAACTCAAAGATATTCAGTTTACTGTCCCAGAGGAGAGAAGAGACTAGAAGATATTCAGATTACTGTCCCAGAGGAGAGAAGAAACTAGAAGATATTCAGATTACTGTCACAGAGGAGAGAAGATACTAGAAGATATTCAGATTACTGTCCCAGAGGAGAGAAGACACTAGAAGATATTCAGATAACTGTTACAGAGGAGAGAAGAGACTAGAAGATATTCAGATTACTGTCAGAGGAGAGAAGAAACTAGAAGATATTCAGATTACTGTCCCAGAGGAGAGAAGATACTAGAAGATATTCATATTACTGTTACAGAGGAGAGAAGAAACTAGAAGATATTCAGATTACTGTCACAGAGGAGAGAAGATACTAGAAGATATTCAGATTACTGTCCCAGAGGAGAGAAGATACTAGAAGATATTCAGATTACTGTCCCAGAGGAGAGAAGAGACTAGAAGATATTCAGAGTACTGTCAGAGGAGAGAAGAGACTAGAAGATATTCAGATTACTGTCAGAGGAGAGAAGAGACTAGAAGATATTCAGATTACTGTCCCAGAGGAGAGAAGAGACTAGAAGATATTCAGAGTACTGTCCCAGAGGAGAGAAGAGACTAGAAGATATTCAGATTACTGTCACAGAGGAGAAAAGAAACTAGAAGATATTCAGATTACTGTCACAGAGGAGAGAAGAGACTAGAAGATATTCAGATTACTGTCACAGAGGAGAGAAGAGACTAGAAGATATTCAGATTACTGTCACAGAGGAGAGAAGATACTAGAAGATATTCAGATTACTGTCCCAGAGGAGAGAAGATACTAGAAGATATTCAGATTACTGTCCCAGAGGAGAGAAGATACTAGAAGATATTCAGATTACTGTCCCAGAGGAGAGAAGAGACTAGAAGATATTCAGATTACTGTCACAGAGGAGAGAAGATACTAGAAGATATTCAGATTACTGTCCCAGAGGAGAGAAGATACTAGAAGATATTCAGATTACTGTCCCAGAGGAGAGAAGATACTAGAAGATATTCAGATTACTGTCCCAGAGGAGAGAAGATACTAGAAGATATTCAGATTACTGTCCCAGAGGAGAGAAGAGACTAGAAGATATTCAGAGTACTGTCAGAGGAGAGAAGAGACTAGAAGATATTCAGATTACTGTCAGAGGAGAGAAGAGACTAGAAGATATTCAGATTACTGTCAGAGGAGAGAAGAGACTAGAAGATATTCAGATTACTGTCCCAGAGGAGAGAAGAGACTAGAAGATATTCAGAGTACTGTCCCAGAGGAGAGAAGAGACTAGAAGATATTCAGATTACTGTCACAGAGGAGAAAAGAAACTAGAAGATATTCAGATTACTGTCACAGAGGAGAGAAGAGACTAGAAGATATTCAGATTACTGTCACAGAGGAGAGAAGAGACTAGAAGATATTCAGATTACTGTCCCAGAGGAGAGAAGAAACTAGAAGATATTCAGATTACTGTCCCAGAGGAGAGAAGAGACTAGAAGATATTCAGATTACTGTCACAGAGGAGAGAAGAGACTAGAAGATATTCAGATTACTGTCACAGAGGAGAGAAGAGACTAGAAGATATTCAGATTACTGTCCCAGAGGAGAGAAGAGACTAGAAGATATTCAGATTACTGTCCCAGAGGAGAGAAGATACTAGAAGATATTCAGATTACTGTCCCAGAGGAGAGAAGATACTAGAAGATATTCAGATTACTGTCCCAGAGGAGAGAAGATACTAGAAGATATTCAGATTACTGTCCCAGAGGAGAGAAGAGACTAGAAGATATTCAGATTACTGTCCCAGAGGAGAGAAGATACTAGAAGATATTCAGATTACTGTCAGAGGAGAGAAGATACTAGAAGATATTCAGATTACTGTCCCAGAGGAGAGAAGACACTAGAAGATATTCAGATTACTGTCCCAGAGGAGAGAAGAGACTAGAAGATATTCAGATTACTGTCCCAGAGGAGAGAAGATACTAGAAGATATTCAGATTACTGTCAGAGGAGAGAAGATACTAGAAGATATTCACATTTAACGAGCTGGAATCAGAGAAATCTTATTTTTTTTAATACAAAATGACTCAAACGATTAATCAATTATCAAAATAGTTGGCGATTCATTTAATAGTTCATTGCACACCTAAGCTTAAGAGCTCCTTAGTGGAAGTGCAGATCCCCTGTGTTCTGATCCTCAGGGGTATTAAATAAGATACGCAGAGTCTTAGCCTGGGCTCTCTTCTGAAGGGATTTAAATACATTACACCACAAAACCAACAAGTTACAGGCCTAGTATTTAAAAAAATCAAAGCAAAGGAAGAGTGCTTAGTCATGCACTCTTATAGCATCCTGGAATAGAGCACTGATAGTCAGTGACAGAGAAAGAATGACATAAAATAAAGATAAATGGTTTTGAGTTGAAATGGTGTCACTGCAGCACAGAAAGACAATTATGTAGAAGGCAAATAGCAAGGACAATAGCGACGGTGCCCTTGCAAAATAGATGACAAAGATAGCAGATGGGGATGAGAATGCCTGACATCGATCCCAGGCTTTATACCCGCACTGTACACCCGGTAAACCACACTAACTAACTAAACTTAACCTAATCGTAGTTTTAAAAAATCCTTGTTGGTGCAACACCCTATTAGTGTCCTACGATGGCCTGAACACTATTTCAGAAGCTTTCCCACCCTCTGGGGAAGCACTAAAGACAAGAATAGTAAGTAAGTAAAGGGTTTGGGTTTTTCATATTTAGGAATGAGCGACAAATGAAATGCTTTCAGCAACAACCCACTACATACGTCGTCTGTGTCGAACTCGCACAGAGCCTCAACGGGCAGCAGCTTCGGGGCGTTTTCCCGGCGGTACTTCAGAGGCGAAACCTGCAGACTGCGCTTCTGGAGAGCCTTGACCCGTTCATCAAAGTGGTCCATGGCCTTGGCTTGGTCCTACACACAAACACACACACAGCAGCATAATTAAACTGAACTGAAACTGATTTTCCAGTGTTATAGAAGGAGTCCGTGGTACGGTGAGTTGTAAAGAAATACTCACATCAAGATCCCTGATCAGACCCTCCATCTGATACACATCTTTGAACTCGGGGTTGTACTTCTGGTTGAGCTCTGTGTCCAGCCGCTTCATCAGGTCCTGAGTGTCACGCGCTTCCTTGTAGTACTGGACACACACAGAGATACACACACCACACAGACACTGGTGAGCTTTATCTGTTTATACAGCATGTGTGTGTGTGTGTGTGGTGCTTATCTGTCCTCTGTGTCTAACCTTGTGGTACTCATCCATGAGTTTGAGGTGGTTTTCCTCACAGATGAGCAGGTTCAGGTACTCCTTCCAGTCAGCGTGGACTGCCTCCATATGAGCCTGACAAACAACAATGTGTGTGAGCATTTGATCAGTAAAAATACATTGAAGTCATTTTATATTCAAAGCACATTTTTAACAAAGCGCTGTACAATTTCCAAGGCAAGGTTAAAAATCAACCGTGTATGAACATGCAGCACAGATATGGGGAACAAAATGTCGGTACGAAAGAAAAAATAGAGATAAAGATTTCAGTTGTCCAGTTGTCCAATATTAAGAAGAGCTGTTCACACTCTAGGGGCAACGACGGCAAGGGCTAGATCCACTACTTTGATACTAAAGAAAACTTCTGGAGTTATCAAGAGGATCTTTTTTCTATGATTTCTAAGCATATGAATGGACGTTCATTTGTGATGGACATCTGAGATAATATCCTTGGAAATCGTAAGTCTCACAATTTTAGAAGACTGGCTACCAACAAATAAGGAATGTCAGTCGTTTTGATGACACGAAAGGGATGGATGACCTTTCACAAGATCATGGTGCAAGTGGAAATCCGCATCTGGAGGAAACTGGATCTAACCACCAAATGGAATGTCGTTGCGGGCCAAAAATAATCTCTTTTTTTTTTTTCTTCAGCTTGAGATGACATTCAGCCTTTTTCAAGTCTAATCAGCATAGCAGTGAAAGAACATGTTGTCTTTATGACTAATTAGTCCAAGAGAAGGCATGTATGGGGAGAAAAGAATAGGCTCTAGAATGAATCCTTGGGGAACCCCAAGGGATTCAGTATGGATTTGGAAGCCCATGAACACGTGCAGCAAGGAAAATACATTAAAACATTAAGAATTCATATCAATTTAGTAGATGGATGAGCCTGTACCTCTATTACATTCTTCCCTGGATGCTCAGAAGCAATCAGCTTCTCTCCATCGTCATTCACTTTGGTGATGGTGGCCTCCTTGGACTCCAGACATTTACTGATGAAGTTCTGTTGGGGCAAGACAGATGTGCTGAGTAAACTGTGGATCTTATTGTTAGTTATTTGTTAGTATACATCCTTGTATGCACTGATGCTCAAACACTGAAGCACATTTAAATCCCGCTCCCACCAGAGGGGAAAAGAACTATCCGCTCTCCATTGATTTTGCTCTCCTATTGCGTGAAGTCGTCTCCTTGTCAATTTCGTCTGCTAGCAAACAACAGAAAAATGCCTAAAGGCTGCTGCGTGCTAAATTTCACTACCAACAATGTAAACAACCCTTACTTAAGTTTTTTTAAGCTGCCGACCCGAAAAACTGAGCTTCAATGAAGACAAAAGTGGAAACACACTTGAGGAATCAGCAGGGAGAATGGAGAGACACTAAGCTAACATTATGTCCAACGTTGCGTGTGTTATCTTAAAGATAGTTAGGCTAAAACTGACATTAAAATATTTGACTTGGTAACAAAATGCTTGCTGCAAACGTAACGTCCGATATAACATTATCTTAGTGTCTCTGCATGTACTCCACTTTTGTTTTCATAAAAGCTCAGTTTTTCGGGTCGGCAGCTTATAACAACTTAAGTCATGGGTTATTTACCCTGTTAGTAGTGAATATCACCACACAGCAGTTTTTAGGCATTCTCTGTTGACGAGGAGGAAACCTTCACGCAATACAAGTCAATAGAGAGCGGAGAGTTGTTTTCCCCTCCGGTGGGCGTGGCTTTCAGAGTACAACGCGAGGCGCTCTGTTTCTATCCCTCAGCTACCTCATACTGCCTCTGGCGAGCAGGGTAGTCCAGGTTGGTGTCGCTCCAGTCATAGTTGACCCTTTCCTCGGCCTGCTGGTCCATCCAGTACAGTTCATTGGTGCAGCGCTGCATGTAGTCCCGCAGGCTCAGCAGGTTGCGCTGACGAGCGCTGGAACTGGCCTAAACCAGGGAAGGAAAAACTTAGAGTTACAACCACAACCACACGGTATTAATGGGGATTGAGTCAAAATAAACTACCGTGTGTGTTTATGTGTTGATGTAATGAAGGAACATATCCAAATATCAGACTTTGGAAACACACAGAATACTTATATATTATACTTATATATCTATGTTAGTTTGGGTCTGCACATGGGATTTGATGACAAGGAGAAAAATATAGAAAATCATCGTGTTTTAAACGAATGTAATGCAGATTTTATTCAAAAGTTTAAAAAATGATACTGACAGGTGAAGACATATTAGGTGTGTGCTCATTATGATAGGGTAAACTTGCAATGAAGTGTTTTGTTTGCAGACAAAAAACTCCCTAAAGGGCTGAGGGCAGGCTGGTGATACGAGATGGAACAGGTCTTACAGTCACAGGTTATGCTCTTTAGAATGACACACACAGGTGCACAAGGACCCATTTATTATCTATACACACACACAAACACACCAGGGTGCTCAGAGAGTGAATGTGTGTGTGTCAGGGTTTCTGCAGGTTACACTAAGTCAAATTTAAGACTTTTTAAGACCATAATGAATGAAATTTAAGACCTACAGGTATATCGCGACATAAAAAAAAACCAGTCAGATGTCAGAGTTCTGAAACATCATCTGAAACAATTCCCAGATTTCCTTATTGGCATTATAGGACTGGTGCCTAGATTGGCTGCAATATAAGTTGCATATTGGTCTCATTTGTAGTCATAATACAGCAAATTATAATTGCACAAGCGACTGTGTGTGTGTGCGTGTGTGTGTGTGTGTGTGTGTGTGTGTGTGTGTGTAGTAGTTATTTACCAGTAGTTTGTTGTACTTCAGCTGGAGACTACTGACGTATTCCTGAAGAAACAATGAAAACAGGGAGAGTGAGGACATCACTAACAAGATGAGCGTCATGGGAATAACATATTGCACACCACTATAACAAATTCTGATTAAGTACTTTTAATCATACAAAGCAATTGTGCAATTTATTTTCAATATAAACAATGTAAAAAAAAACAACCAATAGCAACTACAAAGTAGGTTCAGTGTTTGTTTTGTGGTTGTTTTACTCATGTGTTCCATCCATCTTCGTCCGCTTATCCCGTATCGGGTCGCGGGGGTAGCAGCTCCAGCAGGGGGCCCCAAACTTCCCTTTCCCGAGCCACATTAACCAGCTCCGACTGGGGGATCCCGAGGCGTTCCCAGGCCAGGTTAGAGATATAATCCCTCCACCTAGTCCTGGGTCTTCCCCGAGGCCTCCTCCCAGCTGGACGTGCCTGGAACACCTCCCTAGGGAGGCGCCCAGGGGGCATCCTTACCAGATGCCGAACCACCTCAACTGGCTCCTTTCAATGCAAAGGAGCAGCGGCTCTACTCTGAGCTCCTCACGGATGACTGAGCTTCTCACCCTATCTCTAAGGGAGACGCCAGCCACCCTCCTGAGGAAACCCATTTCGGCCGCTTGTACCCTGGATCTTGTTCTTTCAGTCATGACCCAGCCTTCATGACCATAGGTGAGGGTAGGAAGGAAAACTGACCGGTATATTGAGAGCTTTGCCTTCTGGCTCAGCTCTCTTTTCGTCACAACGGTGCGATAAATTGAATGCAATACCGCACCCGCTGCGCCGATTCTCCGGCCAATCTCCCGCTCCATTGTCCCCTCACACGCGAACAAGACCCCAAGGTACTTGAACTCCTTCACTTGGGGTAAGGACTCATTCCCTACCTGGAGAAGGCACTCCATCGGTTTCCTGCTGAGAACCATGGCCTCCGATTTAGAGGTGCTGATCCTCATCCCAGCCGCTTCACACTCGGCTGCGAACCGATCCAGTGAGTGCTGAAGGTCACAGGCCGATGATGCCATCAGGACCACATCATCTGCAAAAAGCAGCGATGAGATCCCCAGCCCACCGAACTGCAACCCCCCTCCACCCCGACTACGCCTCGATATCCTGTCCATAAATACTACGAACAGAATTGGTGACAAAGCGCAGCCCTGGCGGAGGCCAACTTTCACTTGAAACGAGTCCGACTTACTGCCGAGAACCCGGACACAGCTCTCGCTTTGGTCGTACAGAGATTGGATGGCCCTGAGAAGGGACCCCCTCACCCCATACTCCCCCAGCACCTCCCACAGTATCTCCAGACGCCTTCTCCAGATCCACAAAGCACATGTAGACCGGTTGGGCATACTCCCAGGCTCCCTCCAGGATCCTTGCGAGAGTAAAGAGCTGGTCCGTTGTTCCACGACCAGGACGGAATCCGCATTGTTCCTCTTCAACCTGAGGTTCGACTATCGACCGAACCCTCCTTTCCAGCACCTTGGAGTAGACTTTACCGGGGAGGCTGAGAAGTGTGATACCCCTGTAATTGGCACACACCCTCTGGTCCCCCTTTTTGAAAAGGGGAACCACCACCCCGGTCTGCCACTCCTTAGGCACCGTCCCAGACTTCCACGCAATGTTGAAGAGGCGTGTCAACCAAGACAACCCCTCCACACCCAGAGCTTTAAGCATTTCCGGACGGATCTCATCAATCCCTGGAGCTTTGCCACTGTGGAGTTGTTTAACCACCTCAGCAACTTCCACCAGGGAAATTGACGACAATCCCCCATCATCCTCCAGCTCTGCCTCTACCATAGAGGGCGTATTAGTCGGATTTAGGAGTTCCTCAAAGTGCTCCTTCCACCGCCCTATTACCTCCTCAGTTGAGGTCAACAGCGTCCCATCCTTACTGTACACAGCTTGGATGGTTCCCCGCTTCCCCCTCCTGAGGTGGCGAACGGTTTTCCAGAAGCACCTTGGTGCCGACCGAAAGTCCTTCTCCATGTCTTCTCCGAACTTCTCCCACACCCGCTGCTTTGCCTCTTTCACGGCAGAGGCTGCAGCCCTTCGGGCCCTTCGGTACCTTGCAACTGCCTCCGGAGCCCTCCGGGATAACATATCCCGGAAAGACTCCTTCTTCAGTCGGACGGCTTCCCTGACCACCGGTGTCCACCACGGTGTTCGTGGGTTACCGCCCCTTGAGGCACCCAAGACCCTAAGACCACAGCTCTTCGCCGCAGCTTCAGCAATGGAAACTTTGAACATTGTCCACTCGGGTTCAATGCCCCCAGCCTCCACAGGGATGCACGAAAAGCTCCGCCGGAGGTGTGAGTTGAAAGTCTGTCGGACAGGGGCCTCCTCCAGACGTTCCCAATTTACCCGCACTACCCGTTTGGGCTTACCAGGTCTGTCCAGAGTCTTCCCCCACCCTCTGACCCAACTCACCACCAGATGGTGATCGGTTGACAGCTCCGCCCCTCTCTTCACCCGAGTGTCCAAAACATACGGCCTCAGATCAGATGACCTTTGGCCTAGGGTGCTCTGGTACCAGGTACACTTATGAGCATCCCTATGTTCGAACATGGTGTTCGTTATAGACAATCCATGACTAGCACAGAAGTCCAACAACAAACAACCACTCTGGTTTAGATCAGGGAGGCCGTTCCTCCCAATCACGCCTCTCCATCATTGCCCACGTGCGCGTTGAAGTCCCCCAGCAGAACGATGGAGTCTCCCACTGGAGCCCCATACAGGACTCCATTCAAGGTCTCCAAGAAGGCCGAATACTCCGAACTCTTGTTTGGTGCATATGCACAAACAAGAGTCAGAGTTTTCCCCCCCACCAGCCGCAGGCGTAGGGAGGCGACCCTCTCGTCCACCGGGGTAAACTCCAACATAGCGGCGCTCAACCGGGGGCTTGTGAGTATCCCCACACCCGCCCGGCGCCTCACACCCTGGGCAACTCCGGAGAAGAAAAGAGTCCAACCCCTATCCAGGAGTACGGTTCCAGAACCGAGACTGTGCGTAGAGGTAAGCCCCACCAGATCTAACCGGTAGCGCTCCACCTCCCGCACCAGTTCCGGTTCCTTCCCCCACAGAGAGGTGACATTCCACGTCCCCAGAGCCAGCGTCTGCTGCCCGGGTCTGGTCCGTCGAGGCCCCTGACCTTCACTGCCACCCATGTGGCAATGCACCCGACCCCAGCGGTTCCTCCCACAGGTGGTGGGCCCATGGGCTGGAGAGATGGATGCCACGTAGCTTTTTCGGGCTGTGCCCGACCGGGCTCCGTGGCAAACCCGGCCACCAGACGCTCGCCAACGAGCCCTCCGTCTGGGCCTGGCTCCAGACGGGGGCCCCGGGCTTCCTCCGGGCAGGGTCACTCCATCCCTTCCTCGATCTCTCATAGGGTTTTACTCATGTGTTGCCAATGCTATTTAGTTAGCATTACGTTATTTTGACATTTTTGTGACTAATACATATTTTACAAATATAATATTTGTACTATATGTGTAATTGTTAACTAACTCTGTGTGTATATTTCTTTTTTTTCTTCTTTTTGAGCGGAGCTGCTCAGGAACGCAAAATTAATTTCAGTGTAACGTGGCAATTAAGTCATATTGTATCATATCGTACTGTATTGTATCGTATCGTATTGTACCGTACCGTATTGTACCGTATTGTATCGTATGGTATAGTACCGTATTGTATCGTATCGTACCGTATTGTACCGTATTGTAGCGTATCGTACTGTATTGTATCGTATTGTATCGTATGGTATAGTACCGTATTGTATCGTATCGTACCGTACTGTATCGTATCGTACCGTATCGTACCGTATTGTAGCGTATCGTACTGTATTGTATCGTATTGTAGCGTATCGTACCGTATTGTATCGTATTGTAGCGTATCGTACTGTATTGTATCGTATTGTAGCGTATTGAACCTTATTGTGCCGTACTGTAGTGTATCGTACCATATTGTATCATATCATATCGTATCGTACCATATTGTATCGTATTGTATCGTACCGTACCGTAGCATATTGTATCATATTGTACTGTATTGTATCGTATAGTATTTTATTGTACTGTACCGTATTGTATCGTACCGTATCGTACCGTACTGTATTGTATCATATCGTACAGTATTGTATCATATCGTATTGTACCGTATTGTATCGTGCCGTATTGTATCGTATCAAATCGTAAACCAAAGTTTGGGTCACCATGAATTATCAAAATAAATCCTGACATCTCTCAGTTGTTCTCATGGTTTTGTGTTTGTACCTTGTCTCCACTGGTTGAGATGTGAGGAGCCAGAGCCTCCACCTCGCTGTGGAAGATATTGTGTTCCTCCACCTCGTTCTCCACAGATGGCAGGTCCTGGCCAAAGCCCTTATTCTGCAGGTTGTCCTGGGCAAGGAGACAAAACGACACATGTTAGTCCACACTCCACCACATGTTAACAACCTTGGGCTTAAGTTGGTCTGGCTACTGCTGAAGTTAACCACCACCCACCGTGCCTAAGTCTCTGGGAAATATTTTTGTATGTATTTTCAATATGTTTTTTAAACTACAGTTACATTGGGACGGCTCGGTTGGAAACTTAGACATAGTCTTATTTTCAAATCTCCAAGGTTTTAGCACTGACTTAAGATGGTCTCAACATCTGTACAAGGCTGTGGATTGATGAGATAGTGTGTGCATGAAGTTTGCAAAAAAAATTGATACATTAAAAGAAAACACATGAGATGATTGACTTAACAAGATATATTGAGATGTTTTTTTCCAACTTGCTTTACTCCTCTGCATTATACGGTCCTAGATAAGGCAGATATCAACCAGCATCAACAACTAATGAGTGTGATCTTTCTGGAAGATCATCATTGGGCTAAAGTGCTGTCAATCTGACAAATTTGATTTCCTGGGAGGGTGATCTACAAGAGGAAATTTCAAACGAAGAGTGGATTGCTGCATGTAAGAGTGCTCAATCTCAAACTGCTAATACAAGGCTAAATTTGATGCAATACAATTGGTTAATGAGAATATAAATTACACCAGAAACACTACATTTATTTAATCCCAGTATTCCAGACCTATGCACAAGATGTGGGGAAAAACAAAGGAAGTGTCCCAAAATAGGAGAATTCTGGGAAGAAGTTTAATACAGTATGTATAGGTACCTATATAGTTATATACTGTAGCTATTAGCTATAACAGTTCATGTATTCTTCAATATAGATGGTTAAAAGACTTCATATATATATATATATATATATATATATATATATATATATACACCTCACTCTTTTACTGGGATGTTGTAAGTATATACGTACAGGTCTTTTCTTTTTTTATGTATGTATGTGTGTGTATGTAAGTATATCGCCTGTTCGTATGTGTATATACATATGTATGTATACAGATTTTATTTATTTTCTTTATTTTTACTTTTATTTAGCTCTTTGTTAAAAATGAAAACTCAATAAACACATTGTTCAAATTTTTTTTTTGGATTTCCATTGGATCAGAGTACTGTCACTTTGTTGCCGGTTCTGCCAATCGCTGCCTTTCCATTTGGTAAATGGATATCTAGTTTAAACACACATTGTATGGCAACTGTGTACTTTTGTGTACATTTTGAGGCCAGTTTAGAAGTAGAAACATATTGAACTCGCTGTAGAGCACTAGGTGCTGTAAGAAATAAATTGTGTATTTCACTTTCTTTCGGTTCTGTTTCTGTTTCTGTACAGCAAGGCTTTCTTTGTTGAAGTTTGGGGCAACTTTATTGTAAGTGTATTACACTTTATTTTTATACGGTTCTGTGAAAAAAATTCTTCCCAGCCCTTGTCACATGACCAATTCATGTTTCCATGATGACTATCCAAATTTTTGCCTTAATAGAAAATGTGTATTGTATCTGGATACAATATTTGTTGAAAATAAAAACAAGTGAAATTAATAATGAATGTGATGTGTTTTATTTAGCAACATTACATTGTGTTGTTCTATCCTAGCCGATATTTTCTATATTTCTAAGCAGATTTTCTAGGCTGTAGTCTGATAAAATCCCTTGGGCCCCCCTTGACTGATTATTGGCCACCCCACTTAAAAAATCCTGGAATCGCCCCTGGTCCACAGTGACAGTGGCCCCCTATGGGAGTGTAAGGTACAGTATGCTTCCTACCAGCTTCTCATCCATGATGTTGCCCCAGTTGATGCTGGGCCGCCCCTCACTGCGGACCAGTTGGTAGATACGGTCATGGTCGTCTTTCAGCTTCATTAGTTTCTCACGTAGCTGCTTCATGCTGAATAAACACACGCACACACACACACACACACACACACACACACACACAGAGAATTACAATATTTCTTTCTGAACGGGGGTTTACTTACTACATCTTTATAAATACATAATTTAAGTAGGTTATATATGTTTGTACATTCTTTAATTTGTATTATTTTATCTTTATTTTTGAATAGTTGTTCTTGTATTCTATCCTATTTATTATTTCTCATATATTCACTATGTGTGCCGTGTGTTTTATATTGTGCTGCACTGAAATCTCCCAATTTGGGATTAATACATTCGATCTAATCTAATGTAATCTAATCTACTCACTCTTTTTCTATCATCTCAGCCTGCGGATGCTGTAGGCGCTTGGCGTTGATGGCATCCTCATCCAGGCTGTTGAGCAGCTCCAGAGAGTTGATGATTCTCTTGTTGGTGTCATCCTGATACAGTGGCTGCTTCCCCTCATTGATCTTACTCACATCCTGCACAAAAACACATCGGATGGAAGAAAGTCAATCAGGTGTGTTACATTTTCTTTTGTATTTTTCTTATTATGAAGACTTACAGTAAGAACATCCATCTTAAAAGGAAATGTCTGTTCAAAATCCAGAATTGTTTAGGTGTACTGGTGACAACAAAATGGAGTGGTTGTTAAAATTGAATGTATATAATTTGGCGATCCTCGTCTCTAAAGCAATTATATATATATATATATATATATATATATATATATATATATATATATATATATATATATGTGTGTGTGTGTGTGTGTGTGTGTGTGTGTGTGTGTGTGTGTAATATATGTTGCTACTCTGGTATCTGGTCCTTGGTTGCAAAAAAATGGTGTCTTGTAAGCCTGTTAGGGCTGGGCTTTTGTTTATTGCATGACACAATAGTAAAAATGATTAATTTGTTCATTCATTCATTAAAGCCTCTGAACACCCACACAGGTTATTCCAGTTATTTCGGCTGATTAGGCCTCTGCTCAGGTTGAAGGTGGGCTGGAGCTCAGATGGGAATTCATCACGTGACAAATCTTTTCTACCAATAAGAATGATAAAGGTGTAGTTTGTTGTGAGACTCAGTCTTTACACACCCACGCAGACGACCTTTTCCCAGGTTAAATGAAAACACTTGTATGGGTGTCCAGGGCCTTTAAATGCCGGTAAGTAATGTGTGAGGCCTTTGGGAGACTTTGTTGTCAGGTTGTACCTTGTTGAGGTTCTGCTCGATGTCGTAGCAGTTCTTCTCCACTTTGTCAGCATTCTTCTGCAGCTTGTCGATCAGAGTGCTCAGCTCTGTGGACGGAGCGCTGGAAGACAAACACAGAAATGAATCCACTGTCCCCCACCATGATTATCATCAGAGACATTTATGTCACAGAAACCATTACTGTATTAGTCTATATATCCACGACGTTCCACTTCTGGGATTGCTCGGTGGATTTGTGAGGACTATGGTTAACTGCTCCTCAGATCTCTGCAGGGTAAATCCAGACAGCTAGCTAGACTATCTGTCCAATCTGAGTTTTCTGTTGCACGACTAAAACTACTTTTGAACGTACACATGTTCCACCAAAACAAGTTCCTTCCCGAGGTTATTCTGCAGAGGCGCCTGTTGCTCCGTCCGAAGCGATACAACCCTCCTCCACCCCATTCACCACCAGTTCTAATCATTCCCAGCGCCCAGAGTTCCTCCATCAGAAGCCCCGCTTCACATCACATCCATCCAGATCTTTAGGCTTACTTTATCCATTCATCACCTACACCAGTGTCTAGACTCCATTGGGGGGATGTTCCTATATATCCACAGCCTCTATACTCCTTATAATAATCGCCAAAGACTCTAACATATCAACCTATCATGCACTATGTTCATTAAACTTATTTCACTCTTAAATGAAGTCTCTCCTGATTGAAATGAAGTGAACGTGTCAATCAAAATGTCAGCATTAACACTGAATATCTAATGTAGCAAATTCTTTAAAGCCTCCATAAGCCCCTCTTTTAATTTAAAAGAACATTAATTTCACAGCAATCGGCCTATTACATTTGAGATCATTTGTGAGAAGGTTTTAGTCAACTCTACTGTAATTCTTTACTGAACTGTCAGAAATAGCTTCTCGTGTTTTTTTTATGACTTGGCATGTTATCTGTACACTTTTTAAGCTATCCACGTGTATGTCTACGCTCTATAGAGCGGGCGTACACATACGCGCCACTTGCCGTGCTATCACAAGAAGAACCTGTTATCACTAGAAGAAAGGTATGGTTGAGTTTAGAAAAAGGCGACCCGTTTGGGTTTAGGAAATGAAAAATGAAAAATGGGGTTGCCTTTAGTAAAAGAAGAAAGCAACAGTTGAGTTTAGGAAAAGTCATGCGGGTCACACGCGGGACAAGGAAACGTGGGTGAAAGTCCTGTTCACACGCAATCGCAAGGTAATATTAGTCAAAGGAGGCCAAACAGCGTTGATAAACACGCTAAAAAGCCAGTATGCTTCTTTATAATGGCATACGAATTGGCGTGTCATACATACGCTGTTTCATGAGATCAGTCTGCAATGTGTCAGATACATATTTAATCAATGTTTATGTAAATATACAGTAAGTATCAGATCAGATACCTGACGTTAAAAGACTGATCAGGGTTGGGGTCAGGGCATCCTTACTGTAATATTCCCAGCTAACTGCATGGTGATCTGGACAGTAGTTTGAAAGATGTTGCATGGACAAACCAAACTGAAATACTGTACTTTGCAACTGTTAGACCTTGCTGCAGGTGGGCTAAAACGCCTTTACTGATCTGTGTGCAGTGGTGGAATGCAACTAAGTCCATTAACTCAAGTACTGTACTTAAAATGTCCAAATGTTGAGGTTCTTGTACTTTATTTTAATGCCACTTTCAACTTCTACTCCGCTACATTTCAGAGAGAAATATTGTACTTTTTACTCCACTACATTCATCTGACAGCTTTAGTTACTAGTTACTTTACACATTCAGATTTCTGCACACAAATCACATGTAGTTTATAAAATCTGATGTTTTATTATAAAGTAAACTAGCCAACAATATAACGGCTACAAGTCCAGCTGAAATGATTAGACCATTAAACACACAGCTGGTTGGATCCTTTACACTTTCTACAATGGGAGGAGAGTTCTTTACTTTTAATACTTTAACTACATTTTCCTGATGATACGTGCAGACTTTTACTGAAGTAACATTTTCAATGCAGTAAAGGATCTGAATACTTCTTCCACCACTGTCTGTGTGTAATGTAACAACAGAGTGTAAACATGTCATTTCCCCTCGGGGATCATTAAAAGTATGTCTTCTTCTTCTTCTTCTAAAACTATCTACATACTCTGCACATTAGATCTGTTTCAGAAAGAAAGAATAACACCGTTCGTGGTTTGGATTTGTTCCCAATGACAAAGCAACCTGAGTCTGTCCCAGTGTACACTGGTACTGTACTACAGTAAATCATAAACGGGCACACCCCCGTACAGCTATGAGCTAGTTTTATAGCTATTAATGACTTGATGAGCCCTAACTAGACTACTTCTATTCACAACTGTATTGCCTATGAGATCTCCATACCATGAATATGACTCATAGCTTTTCATCATAATACGGACACACCTGTGCCAGAATTTGATCCGACTGACTGGATGAAAATATAACTCATTATAATATATAACATTATGCAACTGAACACATAGTCATTCATTTGTATGGACACAGCAGCCACACTGTCAAAAAAACAACCATTAATCCCAGAGATTAGCATGATGTTGGGCTCTCCGAGTTAAATGAACAACTTATTGGTAACGGCAAGTTTTTGCCTTGTAACGTGCAGCAGACACATCTAGACCGATCACTGACAAGTATCACTCACTGCAATGTGTGCCAAAGTGCATGGTATCACCATAGGCGTAATTTACAGGGAGGATGGAATAATCTATTCTGGATTTTTCTGAAGTTTTTGTTGCTATTTTCCGAGTTTTTGTCGCCTTTTTTGATTTTTTTTCTCAATGTTTTTGTCTCTTTTTTCGAGTTTTTAGGCGCTTTTTTTGAGGGTTTTTTTCTACATTTTTTCCCTCTCTACATAGCTGGAGATCTCAAACCCCCCCTCCCACCCAATGTTGGGGGTCACTCATCGTGTATGTATGGAGTGTAGAGTGTTAATATGGAGCACTTGAATCAAAGTAAGCATGGCCAGTTTCATTGGCTGATTTGAACTTATCAAAGATATAAAGTGTCTACATTTACGTCGAGTGATACCTAACAAGAGATTGCAAGTTGGGAATATAAAAAATGTGTTTGAGGGGATTCAGAAACAGTTTCTCCATTTCATAGTTTGTCCACCAGAGAGCACTGACAAGTTTATGTGTTTACACTGTAACCACGTTTTACACTGATACTAGTAAGGACAGTAATGTTACAGACTAACTACAACATAATCAAATACTTCGGTGTGTGTGTGTGTGTGTGTGTGTGTGTGTGTGTGTGTGTGTGTGTGTGTGTGTGTGTGTGTATGTATGTGTGTGTGTGTGTGTGTGTGTGTGTATGTGTGTGTGTATGTGTGTGTGTGTGTGTGTGTGTGTGTGTGTGTGTGTGTGTGTGTGTGTGTATGTGTGTGTGTATGTGTGTGTGTGTGTGTGTGTGTGTATGTGTGTGTGTGTGTGTGTGTGTGTGTGTGTGTGTATGTGTGTGTGTGTGTGTGTGTGTGTGTGTGTGTGTGTGTGTGTGTGTGTGTGTGACAAACACAGAGCAAAAAAAAACGTCATGTCTGTCAATTCAAACCCACCATCCATTGCCTCACACACACACACACACACACGCACACACACGCACACACACGCACACACACGCACACACACACACGCACATCCACACCCATTCGCCATTTGTACAGAAGTTACACAACATCTGCTAAATGCACACTGGACACACTGACTTTAATGTCACATCCCATGCTGGTTTTCAAATGAAATCCTATCAGAACAAGTTTGAACTGGTATGTACTGTAGAGTTCTGCAGTTTGTCTGTCGAGGCCCATCCAAATTAAACACACACCCTGAGGGGGTTTCTGTCACGTTAGAACACAAGCTCATGATAGCAAACACATACACTTCTCTTCTCTCACTCAAACTTCAAACCAACAGACCACAAATTACATGTTTTTGGATTGTTTCTTCAAACATCAATACATAGAGACAAAGGGAACATCAGCTGGTTGTTAAATGTAAGGCATAAACACAGTTCCCAATACTATTTCCTTGCATATTTTTAAAAGTTTAAAACCACCGGTTTGTTATAAAATTCGCAACAGATGAGATCTAACCCTGCCTTTTCTTGTGTTTAGCAGCCCCACTGACTGTGTTTAAAGTAAACAGCCTCATATTACATAACTACAAACCGTTTTCTTGATTCCCAGAATACTGCTTTTTAATTATAATGCAAGCGTCTGAAAACGACGCTACGGTAATTCTACCTGCTCTATTGTGTTTTCTGTTCTCCAAACATGTTGTCGATCGTTTCCAGGGCGGCTCGCTGGCTCTAATTCTATGTTTTGAGCGTGGTTATGTTGATTCTGGGAAGGACCTGGCACTGAAGCGTTAGTTTGAGAAACACAACTCAGATGTTCCACAGGGAGAGGGTGAAATTAGTACCAGAAAGCTCCAGCAAGTCATCCAGGGTGTGGGAGGCTGCTGCTGTCAGTGAGCGTCACAGCATAACATGAGTCCTGCTCCGTCTCAGCGGCCTGATCTCAAGCCAAGTCCAGATACATGGGCCGATTATGAGACAATGGGCCCCTGGGCTGCATATTGTGGTAATTTTATGTCTCACTGTGTTTTTGTTTTTTTAGGTATTTTTGTAGTGATTTTGCCTCTCTTTCTAGTCATTTTGCACCTCTTCAGGAATCTATTTGCGTGTCTTTGTGTTTGTTTTGCGTCTCTTTGCGGTTGTTTTACATTTCTTTGTGGTCATATGACATCTTTATGTGGCCCAGAGGGCCCCCCCTGGCTGATTGGGTCCCTGAGCCTGTGCCGCAGTAGGCCTGTTGCATCCATGTCTAAGGAGAGGAAATGAAATATCTTCCAAAACATACAGTGCCTCCTTGCTGCCTGTCTTGTACTTTCTCTTACCCGACTTCCTATGAAGAGCAACCTTGTAACAGGCCTAAACTAGCATTTCACCCTATTGAGGTAGGCACTAATCCCCGGCTCACTGACAGCTTGCCAGATCGGCCTATCTGAGATCACAGCGCTCGTGCACCAACTCAAACTGAACAGGAAGAGCAGCATGAAGAGAATAAAGAGGGTGGAGCTGCATGTTTAGGATTCCACCACTGCCTGTTATTGATTATCAGAGTACAGAAGTTATGTGTGATTACAATAATGACTTATCTTAACTATGGCATCCTCGTTGTCTCACTGCCTGATGAGTAGAAACCAATAACTACAAAATGCTAATCAATCAAAGCTTTGGTATGGGCTTTATTAACTTATAACTGATAACTAGCAAGTGCCTCCCGCATATATTGTTATGTATTTCTTCAATTTTTTTTCTATTTTATATTATGCCTCTTGACTTTTGCACTGTATTTATTACTATGCACCAAAACAAGACAAATTCCTGAACATTGTACACAAGGAATATGTCCTTGTCGTGTAAACGCTTCTGATTATGTAACTGTTTCTGATTGTTTAAATAAATGAGATGCCAGTGCATAGCACAGTATAGGAGTCCTATGGCGGAAGATAAGAGCATTCCTTCTGCACTATGATACCATTGCACCTTCCTGCATTTTTTTCCCACACCGCTCATTTAAACATGCTACAATCTAATACAATCTTTACTGTAAGGGCACACTATTGATATCTTCCTTTGTGTTTTTGTAGTATGTATGTGTGCGTGGATGTCATATGTCTGTGTGCCTGATGTGTAGGCCTATGTATGGTGTGTATAAGCTATTGGACGCCTTTGTTTCCTTCTGGATAAATAAAGTATCTCTATCTCTATCTCTATCTCTATATGACAGTGGGAGGAACACAGCTTACACTGGAGAATTACTGAAAAACAGATTAGGTAATCTTTTGGTACTCGACACCACAGGGTGTTATTTTTGAGGCCCCTGGTCCCCCTAATAGGCCTATAGCTGAGTGAGTGAGTGACAGGAAGCATTATGCTCTCTACTGTCTTTAAAAGCATTCCTCCCTCCAGAGAGCCTGTTCAAAGCGGGACATTTGGTTGAGATGAAAATGAGCAGCCTATAGGGATAATGATCCAGCCTGAATATTCACTTTCATCATTTCCATGGGTGGAAAACCAGACGGATTTCACCTTCACTACTCAAACACAGTGACAAAGAGTAACCGTGATAGGGACTGGGCTTGGTGCAGTATATGATGGGAGAGGCTGCAAGCAATTCCTCACACATTGTCTTCCTGGAGGACAGCAGAATACTTATCTAACCAGTTACTACAACTTTACTGCACGACCTAATCAACCACACCCTCACTGGAGTTAAAGCACACATTATGCAATCCAATGTACAATGTCGATTTTTTTACATGCAGCGCATACTGAAGGACACCAGCTCACTGAGATAACGGGGTTCAAACGACAATAAGTCGTGCACCAGAAAGGACATGTTCTACTTGGCCAACAGTCAACCTTTATCAGTTTGTATGAAGCAAGTTAGTCCATGTTCAGCATATGGTCCTGACCATACTCAGTTGAAAAAATGTAATAAATAACAATGACATCTGCACTCTAAATAAACCATGGTATATATACAAAACCTGAGGTTTTCTGTGATTGAATGCGATATTATGTTTAATTCGGCAGGTGTGTAATCAACGATACATTCATTATATTTACGCAAGTCTGATTTAGGCCTATTACATAATGTTACTCCCATAATGAAGACAGACTGAAGGATTAGATAAAGTTAGTACAGGTAACGATGGGTGACTTTAGCGCAAAGCAAGGTCACTTTAAATATATATATATATTTTATGACGTTTGGCAGTAGGTCTAAAGATAACGTTACATTGACTTGAGATTATGAGCTATAAAGTACAACAAACCAGTTCCGTAGTTTTCAAAACTAGCTAAATTGTGTCCAGAAGGCGCCATAACTAGTTGAAAAAGCAGCCTCGTACTTACCTTGTTTTTGGTTGCGTTATAGCGGTGGACTTGGACTTTTTCTTGAACATGTTGACAAGTCACCTGTCAGCGGCTTCCGACAAGAAAACAGTCCCAGCAGGACAGGTGTATCTCGGCTGTGTGTGAGTCCTGTGCTCGTTCCGCTGCTCCCGCTGTGTGTGGGTGTGTGTGTGTCAGATATATCCACACAGCCTTCTCAATGTCAGAGCTTCCACTCCCAAACACACTGTACCACCACTGCAGTTATAACCTGGACCATTCACTATTAGTTTTCACACCCAACCTGTGGAGCCTGTCAGCCAGCCAGGCAGGCCCCGCCCCTCAGCTAGCCTCCCAGCTATTCACAGCCAAACCCGCACACACACACACACGTAGGCTAGGCTAATATCTCTTAATGCAAAATAAATATACAGTATGAAAATAACCACTGCGTCTGAGAAGTAAGCCTATGAACTAAATACTAAATAACATGTCCAGAAAAAGATTTTTTCTTTAAAGAACAGTAACTACTGTCACTGCTTGCACATTTGTATGGCACAGAAAAACCAAACAGATGTGTGTACAAAACAAAACTATGTAGAACAGGGCGTGACTACACGGTATTGTGTACAGTTAGTGTGTTGTAGTGTAACAGCTTTATGGAGGTATCATTACAGAGTAGGAGAGAAGTATGACATGATTGCATATATTATTTAATCACCTATGAAATCCATTAGGTCCGTGTGTGTGTGTGTGTGTGTGTGTGTGTGTGTGTGTGTGTGTGTGTGTGTGTGTGTGTGTGTGTGTGTGTGTGTGTGTGTGTGTGTGTGTGAGTTCTAATGTAGTTGGGGGGTGTGGCAGCAAGGACTGGACTGGCTGAACCAGTCTCCATTGTGTCCTCCTACTAGTAATGTGAATGTTGTCTGCATGTGTGTGTGTGTGTGTGTGTGTGTGTGTGTGTGTGTGTGTGTGTGTGTGTGTGTGTGTGTGTGTGTGTGTGTTTCAGTCATTATAAGGTGTGTGACAGGTGAACTATTTCCTAAGTGAACTAGGGGACATCTAAATAGATTACACATCCACAAAGACTTGATGACTCAGCTCCGGTGCACTGAGACTTAACACTGTCATTGTGCTACTGTGGCCTATGACCAGCCTTTGATCATTTAGTTAGTCTATATCTACTAACTATCTCCACTTCTGGGATTGCAGGGTCTCTGATCTCTCCAGATCTCTGCAGGGTAAATCCAGACAGCTAGCTAGACTATCTGTCCAATCTGAGTTTTCTGTTGTACAACTAAAACTACTTTTGAACATACACATGTTCCACCTAAACAAGTTCCTTCCTGAGGCTATTTTGCAGAGGCACCGTGGCTCCGTCCGGCGCTTAGCACCGCCCAAGACGATTGTGATTGGTTTAAAGAAATGACAATAAACCAGAGCACGTTTTTCTCCCATCCAGGAAGATGGATGATGTGTAGACTAGCCAGACCTTCCTCCTTAGCGCCGTGGAGTAGTATTAATTTTGATTTTCATATACTTTTAACTTTCAAACCAATGATGTGCCCATACAAACTTTTTTCACACCTGAAAATGGAACTTAATTGAGAGAAAAAGATGTGTTTTGCACTTCCATAAAGTGGGTGGACTCGCAAGATTAAAAAACAAATCTTAAAAAATTGAGCAGCAGACTTTATGGAAGTCACTTTTATGGGTCAAGCTCCAAAAACACTGGATCCTACATTTCCCATAATGCAACTCAACAGTGTCTTTCTGCTGCGTTCCATTTACCTCGGAAGTCGGAGGTCAGAACCAGGGATGTATTATAATAAATGGATACTGGATTCCAAAATGGCGCATATTCACTTCAATGGAGTTGCTTGCCTAGTGCATACGCCAAAAAAAATTCTAAACTTCCGGCTCTACTTCTGTGATATGCGGCCCAGTGAATATGCGCAGTAGTGAACTTCAGGGGGTGTTCCAGTTGACATCCGACTGGGAAATGGGCACTTCTGACTTCCCCGTTCAACTGGAACCAACCATCAGCACAAGCCTGAGTTAACCTTGATGACATCATCAGGGCATGCCTCTTCTACCGCTTTCACTCCAATGACCGGGGTCAGACCAGGGTTATCTGTTATCTGACCCGTGTTCAACCCTTATTTTGTCAATTCGAACCAAGCCAAACAAACATCTTAACATCAATAAAACAACCATTAACAGACTGACCTTTCTGGATTGTATTGCATCACTTTCCCAGAACACCAACACAGCCCATCTTTGTCTTGTAACGCAGTGACATTATTAGTTTGAATCAAGATTCGTTACTTTATTGCCATTTCAACATGATTGATTGGAATTTGTCTTTGTGAGCTCACTCAAACAAAGACAGGCAAAGAAAAATAGTACAGCTACTCACTCATAGACCACATAATAACAAATGGGAAAATAAAATCCAACACATGAGAACATAGATAGATAAAACACTAGCACCTGAAGGGAAATTAGCAGCAACATCAAACGACCCATTAGATAAAGTGCTTTAAGTACATGAAGGAAAAAAAACTGCCCTATTGCATAATTAATCGAGCCTGCTGAGTGCCACAGAGTGCAGTTTGTAGTGTTAAGGGTGCAGATAGCTTTAGGATACCTGTGCTGTTTGAAATCTGGATGTTCTGGTCTTAATGCTTTTTAGTTTCTTTCTTTGATATAATGTTGTGTTCAGACTGACATTAGCGCTAAGTAATAAAACACAGCCATTCATTCTTTTCAGGGAGTCCACTGCACTGGAACAGCTGTAGAGCTGTTCTGTCAAAAAAGTTGCTCAACTTTTGACATAAGCCAATGTCATCTGGCAATACACTGCATTGACCAATCAAAGACATGCAAGTGTTCATTCCTCGTAGATTAAGATTTAAAGATCTGTATCCTGAGCTGCATACATCAAATATTCACCTCCCATAAGTCAAAAAAGATAAAAAAGGATTTTTTGCCAGTTATCCACGCAACGCCGGCCCAGGTTATTGTTTGTTACAGCGGGTAAGTCAACACTTTTAAACATTAGCAAGCATTGGGGCGACCTCTAGCTCACCTGGTAGAGCACATTATAGTCTGTTTTCTCTACATGCAACAACATCTCTGGTCCGTGTTAAAATACAACACATACAGTAAAGTACATGCAACCCCTTCCCCAGGTTTAGCCTCAGCCTGTGCTTACCTTGCACTCTCATTGGCTGTAGCTCCCCATCAGAGTCCTGACTGCTCCAGATATTTAGCCTGCTAGATAACTGGAATGCGTCTGCCAGGCACCACCGAGCCTCTCATCTCACGATTTTGAACAGTTCACACATCACAGAAGCACTGAGCCAACGCCGATTTCCCCCCACTACGGCGCTTTTATCGGGGATACATTTTCTGTCACAGTCCTGTAGTGGGAAGTTACCATTAGGTCCTATAGTGTCATATACTACCAGTATCTTCACTCTAGCTTCAAAACATGTATTTGCTACACTGCCTAGGTCCTCACCTCTGCCATGTTCAGCTTCGCCTGTCATTCCTGGTGCTTCGTCATGCTTTTCTTTGGCCAGAAATGTTTACATTGCCTATTTGGTCCTCTCATTTTCTTCTTCTCCCTGTTCCCTGGCTTTTCTTTTTTTAAGAGCTCCTGATTTTTGGCTGCAGTTACATCTTTACATTAGCAGTACATGTGTGTACTCAACGCATTCTTGTGAACGGGTTCCTACGATATTGTACGAAAATGTACACACCCCAATTCATATGATATCCTACAAAATTAGCTCTGTGAGCTGTCGCCCATATCAGCAGCAGTTAGCCCACAAAAGGTGACTGTGAGCCGGCTACAGGGCACCGTGAGATGACAGTCCTTTCAGGGACCGTGGCAGTTGAGTTTAGCAGACAAAAGGGGAACGTCCTGCGGCGGCAACAGTTAAGTTTAGGCACCAAAACAAGTTAAGTCTTTGTACTCTGCTCACTGGCTTGATAGCTCTGTGTTTTATGACTGACCCATCCACCCCGACCTCCCTAGACGGTCCACAGCGATCTTATACAGCAGCAGTCAATGTGGTGCATACAGCAAAAAAATACATGGAATACTTTTCATAGCTATGTGTACAAATGGTTCATGACAACAGCCTTGTTTACTGCACATCTGACAACTCGACCACACCATTTTCACAATAACAGTGGGGGGGTCGGGTATCAGATGACAAGTCAAAATGTGTTTTAATGATTAAAAAGATAGATTATAAAGACAGTAGCGTTCACATATACATATCGTCGTTCGACTGGTCATGACTGTTTTCCCAAGATGGTGCCTGCTGGTATATGTGAATTCTACTGTCTGTGTAAATTATCTTTTTAATAAACTGTCTGTACACTTACAAAGTTCTCAATGCTTCGGTTTATATGTAGGGACCCTCATTATGCTACCGTAGAAGTGTGGTGCTATTTTGCTATTTAGCCTTGTTAGTGGTATAGAAATAGCTATTTCTTTTTACTTTACCCGTGCCCCGACGACTAGCTTTATAAGCTATCAGCGGTTTGCGCTAGCTTGTTTCAAGCTAGAGACACACTCGTGTCGATATGAAAACATATCCCAGAGAACGATCGACTCGGTACACATGGTGTCACTACCCGATGTGAGTCGAGTGCAGATGTGAGTTGCGCATGCTCAGATTTAAACGGTTTACAGCATAATGCCAAGGGATCCGGATCCGGCAAACTTTTTAGCTATCTTTGTTTGATTGCTAACGTTAGCTCAAAACGCTATTCAAGTGACAGCCTTCGTTGTGGTTGATTGCTAACTTGTAGCCAGCAGTGAACGAACTTCGTTACGTAGGTCCATTTTTATTGTATTGACATTACAGAAGTCTCTCGCTAGCAGGTAGGCTACTTCAGCCTCTAATCTAGAACTGACATCAGGGATCATGCCGTGAAAATGTGCTGCCTTACGCTAAATAATAAATGACTGCTATGTAATGTACCTATCTCATTATTCTGTGGCTAACAGAAAAACAGATCTGCGTGAAGTCGCAAAGTGACGCACGCGCAGCTCACATCTGCACTCGACCACAGGTAGTGACAATGTGTTATTAACCCCTAGGTTCATTTTGCACCGGAATTGTCCTTTAATGCTTCTGGCCCTCTACTGCATCTCTAATTCTTCTTTCGAACTTGTGAATCACCAGTGACTTCCAATTTAAGTTTGCCCTAATTCGCAAAAAGTAAAATTTCTAAACTTTCAACTCCTATGCTAATTATATACTGCATCCCTGCAACAAAGCCTCGAGAAGTAGAATAAAAGGGTCAACATCTCACACTATGACCTGTGGATCTCCTGTACTCTAGGATCAAAATGTTAAAGCACCTCAGAGTTCACTTAATGACAAAGAAGTTTCCCCTTTAGGCAACACACCTTATGATACAGAACTAAACTTTACATGTACTACAGACAGCTCTGGCTAAAAAAAAAAGAGATTTATCAAGCAGTAACATAGACTCTGGCTCAACTTTTTCAGCAAATCACAAAATGCTGCTTTAAAAGACAAGACGTCTTCATGTCTGATTATCCTTTAAACTTGATTTCCAGGTTTGTGTTTAATCTTTTCACAACCTGTAGCAACACATCTGCAGCTCTTTGGGTTGTTTTGCTGGAGGGCTATTGACAGTCTGAACAAGCCATGTGTTGTTGTTTTTTTCCAATTCATAACCATTAAAAATACTTCAATGTAGACCTGTCCTGTGCGAACACTACGGAGCTTTCTAAGTACTGTCTAGAGTGGAGTTTTCTTCAAACAGAATACTTCCTCCCATCCCTCTGGTGGAATGCACCATCTGGTCTGCTGGCCATGACCTCTCAGCCATGGAAGGAAAAGGTTGTTATCAGCCAGCCACGGGTGTGATCCCAAGCAATGGTTTGTGTGTGTTTCCATGTTCCCATGTCTAGTTTTGGAAATCAACAGTATATTCTTGAGTTCTATATATTCCCATGACACCCCTTCCCCTCCATGGCTTTTCCGATGCAAACAGTTCTTGCAGGTGTCAAATAGGAACAGTACTGCAAGTGTTAAAGTGTTAACACGTCCTTCACAAAGGAGATACAGGTTACCAAGTTGTATGTTTTATTTTTTTTTTAAGATTTTTTGGACGCACGCTCAACCAGGTATGAGCTACCCGATACTCTTTTGTTCCATCATCGATCAAACTATCTACTCAATGTTATAGCTTTTTATCGGAGGGGAATGTGCAATAAATATATTGGTGAATATATTGGTGTACTAGGGCTTCGTGCTATATTCTTTGTGTGTATGTTCTGAGTGTATGGATATGTGTGTGTTACTGAGTGTTAGCTGTTGTTTGTTTGTTTGTACATGCTTATGGATATGTGGTGTGTAAACTCCTAATACAATGGCTTGGGAAAGATGCTATAGATTACATTACATGTCATTTAGCTGAGGCTTTTATCCAAAGTGACTTACAATTGTTACATACGTCAGAGACCGCATGCCTTTGGAGCAACTATGGCTTAAGTGTCTAGCTCAGGTACACATTGTATCACAGTGGGAACTGAATCCAGATCTCCTACACCAAAGGCATGTGTCATATCCACTGTGCCATCACCACCCATTATAGATAATGCTGAGAGCACCCATGGGAATGCCAGAATATATGCAGAATGCTGTTCCAGCCAAACGTACTTGTGTGTGTAACAGTCAGTGGACCAAACCACTGTGAGGCAAGAAAAATGCAATTTTTTTGCAAACAGGGCAATTTTTGCCCTGTTTGTATTGTTTTACTAACTAGCAATTATTTGAATTATTTATTAGTACTTTATTTACAATACACAGCATGTTTTTTAGGGGGACCCCCCCTGCCCGAGTTTTCATGAAAGCCAGATTTGGCTTTAATTTGTTAAAACTGATGCTTGTGTTATAGGTAATCATTTGTTATATAAAATAAATCAGACCAAACTCTCATAAAAGGTGGGGTTGTAGGGATGAGGAAGGGCAAAAGTGATAACAGTGTTATAGCTACAGATGTTATTTAATTTTTTTATCGACAACAACCATAATGAACATAAAAATAAACTCAACATTAGCCATGACAGTCAGTGCTATGTTTAGGCCGAACAAAATGGCCCTAAAGGCCAAATTCAAAAGCAGTAACACTGTCAAAAGCAGTTCACTGCACTTAGAGGTGGCCTTTAAGGCTATTAGCTAATGTTGATCACAGACAACAATGAAAGGGCCTACCTTAAAGAAGTAGAGGACCTGACTCACTGGTGTCAGGACAGCAACCTACTCAGGAATATTAGCAGAACTAAAGAGATCATAGAGGACTTTGGAAATAAGCAGGGAATGAACTACGCCCCCCCCTTAATATCAACGGGTCCTCAGTGGAGGGGGTGGACAGCTTAAAGTACCTTGGTGTCCACATTAGCGAAGGTCTGACCTGGACTCTCTATACTGACCCAGTTGTGAAATGGCAAGGCAGAGACTGTTATAACCTCAGATCCACCAGGATTCTAAACGAGGACACTGACTAAGATTGTTGTTCACATTAATCACTTACACCAAATGCATGGGAAAAACAGGGTCCAGGTTGAAAAATACCGAAATTCCCCTTTAAGGCCTATATCGAACCGACCTAAACTTATCTCATGTCATGTCATTAGAAGCTGACAGTGTTATCTTGCAGGGCCGCCGCTGACCAATCATCACTGCATTCCTCTACTGATACAAGGGTGAGAGTCAATGGATGTGATGGATCCATGAAGGGTACACACCATTCTCTGCTTGACATTGTGCCAAACCCACTGCAAACATACCTGAAGCTCAAAATGCAACCTGAAACTACATTTGGTGGTGGATTAAAAAGGGTTATTTATTTTTTTTTATAAACAAGCTCTATTTTGATGCTTTTTTAAATTTTAAGTTCTACATATCAACATTTGGGCACATTGCCTTCTTTAGGATCAGGACAAAGACATGTAACCAGTGAAAACACTATTATATGCTATTATAGTATTAATGATGAATGTCAAAAATCAATACGTCAGTGGCTATGAAAACTAGCCTAGAAATCGAGAAACACCCTAGCGGCAGCAAATGTAATTTGCAGCCAGGATCATCTAGCAACTCTCTGTTGGCTTGCGAGCTGGAAAAACCAAACTCTGGTCAGGCCAATCACATCGTGTATAGAGTCAGTGGGCGGGCTTATGGCTGCTGCTGTTGCTGCTGGCGAACAGCGGTCTTTGGAATCGGCTTTGGCCGCGACTCTGGAAGACTTGGAGTTAAACTTTTCTTTGAGAAAAGAACAAAGAACGGCACTGAAGTCATTCTTAAAAAAGGAAGATGTGTTTGGAGTTTTGCCGACCGGATACGGCAAAAGTTGAATCTATCAACTAGCTCCACTACCTTCTTCGTTGCTCTGGTTGGTTGTAGCGCTATCCTATTGCGTGCAGAGGGAATTTGAAAGACAACCGTTCATCCCGCCCCTCAGATTGAGCCCTGCCAATGGGGAGTTCCCAGAACCAACATCTGGATGTGGGTCTGGCTTGTCAGGCTGTGTGAAAACCTCTTTAGATCCATTAATGCTAGATCATCAGGGTTATTTTCTCAACGCCACACAATACATAACACATTCACAGGCTGAGTAGTACTCCTCATAACTAAATAAATAAGTAAACTGAGCTTCAATTCAAATTTTTGGAGTGACCCTTTTAATTAATGGGGATTTTTTTGTGTCTTTAAAGTTGCCCTGGTTCTCCGGGTAATGCTAATGTAACAGAGGTGGTGGTCTGTCTATGTGATAAAAGGTAAAGAATTCTTACAGGGTGTAGTCCTGAAAGCTGATCTAGGTACTGTACCATGACTGGAATGTTTGGCTGGACTGTTGAACTGGTCTGGCAGCATTCTGCTGGTTTTATCTTGATGCAACATTAGAAGTAGAGGTAGATGTAGCATTAGGAGTCGAAATACAAGTAAAAGTAAATATCCTGTAGAAATAGAAAAAAAGTTTCCCCACACCGCATCCTGACAGGAAAGGCCACGCTTTTTTGAGTACCATGAGCTCCGATATGAAGATAGAAGGCACGCTTTGGTAGCTCTTTGTCAACCGACATCAGCCTTGAACACACTTGACAAAAGGCAAAGGCCAGATTGTAAATGTTGCTTTATGCCCTTGCTTTCCAGCTAACCCTAAGGCCTCCTGCACACTGGCTGCGTGGCGTGAGCGTGTCAGGCGCGGCTTGAAAATGTGTGCATGCTAGAAATAGGACCGACGCCTATTTTTCACGCGACACGCAAGCGTGTTGGAAGCGTTTCCAGGCAAAATAGAATACGAAAAGACGTTTAAATGTCATCATCGATTTTCAAATATTGCACCTGTCAATACAGAACGAAATGTTCTGTAGCCTATTTTGCCGTCAATACTGCCAACGTTGTCTTTGCTGTAATCAAGTCAGTATATATTTATGTTTATGGGAAACGTACATGTGTACAGACAAGGCTAGCAGCAGCAGCGCTGTGTCAGACATGTTTCTGGTGTGCAAAGACCCTGAACCCTTTATCCTCTACCTAAATCCTTTATCTGGACTTGCCTGCCTGCACCTTTTTTCTGTTTACCTGTGGACTTTCACTTACTTCTGATTGGATTTTCTACCCATGCCAGTATACTATTGCTGTATGTTTCTTTACCTTTTCAATAAATCACTGACCTGTCCCTGTCTGCCTGGATTGTATGTATGCATTTGGGTCCATTCCCTGTTGCCTCACACTCACCCGTCTGACACCCCTATCCAGTTTTTGACATAGTTTCATTGATTATTATTTTCACGTAGAACATTTGACCTCTCACATACATGTACATACATGTTGTGAACCAACATGGAAAGGAAAGTGAGCATGTGGGTGTTTTTTTATGTCTATAGCAATCCGGCCAGGTGAGTGACACACTGAAAATGTGGACAGGTGTTGCAGGTATGACACGGAGAAAACAGTGCATTCATGCCTTTGTTGTACTCCACATTCCCCAGGGGGGTGTGATCGTGGTGACTTTAAGGTGTGTCTGGCTGTCACCAGAGTTTGATTACCTGGAGGAGGTGGGTTCACCGCTGGTATGACAAGTATGACACATGCAGATTACAGATACATTGTTGCCAAGGGTGGTGCTACTCCTGGAGATCCTGCAATGTGTGTGTTCTGGTTATATTGCTTGGCCTTACTTTGCATTTTTGAACTCTGACTCTCCCTTTAACCAACTGCCTTGAGTGGCTTTAAAGTTAAAGACAAATATTAAACAACCCATACAGGCTACCAAAAGAAGAAGAGTTTTTCCAGTACTTCAGCTTGACGTGATATTGATGTCATTGGAAACTGTGTGATCTTGACTAGAAAAGTCATGAGGGACCCAGTGGTGATCTCGCAGGGTTGAGGAGATTAGGCCCATTGAGACTACCAAGTGACCAAAGTAAACCATTGTATGATCCAACTGTACTATGTCAAACCAGCCTGTTTGCTGGGTCAATACCACGCATTTGAGGAAGCACACAAACAACAAATTGCACAGGGTGTGGATGTCATTCCAGAATCACATCGCAGCTCAGGTGTGACAAACAGACAGAGTCGACTCTGTATCACAGACTAAACAGAGAAAGCAGCAGAATGCTGACAGGTTGATGCAGTCAGTACAGATGTCGTCATTTGATAATCAGTAGAAGATAATAGTAAAGTGCATTCTTGTTACTTAAATTATACATATTTGTATTCATTTATCATTTAAAGGTCCCATGTGTAGGAATTTCTCCCATCTAGCGCCGAGATCATATATATCGCAATCAACTCTCTCGCGCCACTCAGTTCAGAGTACGTATTACAGCTACGGTAGCCTTCACGCTTCAAAAAGCTCTTTTCAAAATCCTTTTTCTTTTTCTGGCGCGAAGAAGAAGACTCCTGTTCCTGAAATTTGGATTTTGAATACGTGTGGTCCTCCATGTTTCCTTCTTCAAACTTGCCGGGGCCGGGAAGCTACGATACCCATTAGCAGCATTAGCAGCACCCTGTGAGTTTATCATGTGACAGAGAAAACTCGAAAGGCGGAGCAGTAGGTCCTGTATGTCCCTTACCGGCTAACGTATTTCTAGATGGCGCATGAATATGGAGCATCTACCCCAGTTCATGCAAACGCAAATGTAAAACTTCAAGCCAAAAGGAATATTTGGAATTGATGGTGGAGGTAAATATTCATGAAAAAGGACAAGTTTGTGAACGGGCAACACAGATTTTGATAATGAACAACTCAACACGTTACACATTGGACCTTTAATGAAGCAATGGCATTTGTGGTGGATATTCATGGTCCACCCTGTCTCAGACAAACTATGTTTGCGTACCACCAATTTGCAACAGCCAATAAATGGAATGCCACACAGAGTTGTTTTCCTTTTTCACCATGAGGCAAACATTTCCATGAACATATCTGCAAAGTCGCAAATGTTCACACTAAATTCATCTGCCGAGCCTTCACAGACAATGCTCTTTATTTGCATTCCTACAATAAAGCAGCAGTTTCTCTGAGCTATTTCACCACTGTTGTGGCAGATGAAGGGCGTGTGCAGCAACAGCCTCTCAATGACAGGAGTGTCCCACTCTTCAGGTTTAAAACAACCATGGAATACACGTTCTGCATTCACACACAGCTCTATGAAGGCATTAATACAAACAAACTATGACAAACCCTTTTTGGGCCTAACATTATTAAAATAGTCTGTTGGCAACCAGGCGACTCCACCCTACGCTCCAATATGCGAAAACACAGAGGCAGACTTTAAAGGAACTGCTTGATTAGCCTAATGATCAGGTGATGACACAGCGATACAACATAGTAACTCAATAAACAATCCTTCTGCAGGTGCTGAGAATTATTATAAAGGTTAATGGCTGGATAGTTCTGATGATATTCTATATTTTTCTCATCGTCAACAAATTCCATAAAAATATCCCAAACCAATAATGAATGAATGAATCAAAATGCACTATAGCCTCCTCTTTGAGCAACAACATTTGATTAAAATCTACAGTGGCCATGACATACATGAAGCACGTGACTTCTTTGTCACTCTTTCTGTTGGCAGATGAGTTGGAGATGATTGAGTATTGGAGTGTTCAGCCTGACATTACTGTAACACTGCATGTGACCGCTTCATTGTCACAGGAGAAGTCTCAATGCTGACGGCTCTGGTGTAAAAAAAACAAAAACAGGGTTGTCTTTTGAAAGTTGAACCTGGCTGTACTTTTGCCTCAATGCAATGCCATGTCATCCAACAATACAAAAAAAAAAATTAGAGACATCTTTTCTAGTGTTATTTTGGCACATCAGAGAAAACTAAACAGTTACATATAAGTTGCCTCAAGTCAAGTTGTGTGTGTGTGTGTGTGTGTGTGTGTGTGTGTGTGTTCTTGTTTAACTATATTCGTGGGGTCCAAAAACCGGGAGTCCAGTATACTTGTGGGGTCCCAACAGCTTTGTGGGGCCAAAATGCTGGACCCCACAAGGTTAAAGGTCTGTTTGAGGGTTAAGACTTGGTTTTAGGATTAGGGTTAGAATTAGGTTATGGTTAGGGTGAGGGTAAGGGTTAAGGTTAGGCATTTAGTTGTGATGGTTAAGGTTAGGGTAAGGGGCTAGGGAATGCATTATGTCAATGACGGGTCCCCACAAAGATAGTGACACAAACCTGTGTGTGTGTGTGTGTGTGTGTGTGTGTGTGTGTGTGTGTGTGTGTGTGTGTGTGTGTGTGTGTGTGTGTGTGTGTGTGTGTGTGTGTGTGTGTGAGGAAGCCCTGGAACCAGCAGAAGCTAAAGCCTTCAAAACCCTGGCAAAGCCCTCTGACAGGAAAATACTGCTCTCTGTCCGCACTGTAAACCTAAAGCACACCAACCCGACGGCCAACCGTCGGCAGAAAAGGCAGTCGGACTGATCAGTCGGTTCCCCGAGGTCCAAAAAGTGCCTCAATAACAATTTCAGCAATGATTTTGGTGAGAATTATCTTCATCGACTGAAATTATGACAAAAAGAAGACCTTAAATGAATTATTCTTTAACTACTACTCCTGTATTTGTTCATTTTGTCAGAGCCAGTTGGTGCAACAAACATTTGGTTGCTATGGAGCAGTTAAGAGCTTAGTGCCTTGCTCAAGGGCACTAGTCACTGCACTAGCAAGGACCACACCATCTACAAGATACATTTGAACAATTTAATAATGAAAGATGATTGAAATGTGAGGCGTGATATCGCTGGTATGTGAGACGTGAAGTCACTTGTAGTCCCCAGTTGACTTGACGTTGACCGTGTTGTAGGGAGGCACGAAGGACCCCCTTAGGACCTTAAAGGAGGGGAGAAAGGAGAGGAACAGAAAGAGGGTGGGAGAGAGGGGTGCAGAATGCGAGAGCGAATGGGAGGACAGGGTTAGGTGGGTATTTATAGAAATACCGGAAGAGGTGTGGTCGATGTGTGGCCCGTCTCCCGAGAATTACCTTCAATTATTCCCTTCTGAATGTTTCCCTTCCTGCTCTTGGGGATCAAACCGGTCCACCTCGTACTCAGAGGTCAGATCCCTGTGTGCTGTATAAAGTGAGAGACGTCACATTACATTCCTACACCTCCCATCCCTGTCTGTACACCTGATACCTGACAGTGTCTGAGCAGAGAGAACCACACCTCAAACTGGTATGTCATGTGACCGTTTGGTAGGTGTGTGTGTGTGTGTGTGTGTGTGTGTGTGTGTGTGTGTGTGTGTGTGTGTGTGTGTGTGTGTGTGTGTGTGTGTGTGTGCACCTGCTTGTGTGAACCTGCTTGGCCAGATCTAGCCTTCTTTCCGAGTGATAAAGAGAGGGGAGGACACGTTCTCCGTCCGACTGCCCCCTCCCCTCGCAGCTCCAAACAACAGCAGAAAAACACTGCAAACACTGCAAGCCAAGTGCTGCTTTTTATTGAACATGACGGCACTGTAATGGCACTTACTGAATGCACTACCAAAAACAAAAGCTAACGCCTGGGGTTAAAAGGCCATTTTGAAAGTGAGGAGTAGAGCAGAAAAAGGGAAGGAGAAAGAAAATAAGCTACCCTGTTCATACCCTGATAAGAAGTGAAAATGAGTTATAAAATATGGATGTAGTAATGCAGGTGGATTTCTTCATGACTCAAACTGCTCTCCTGTTCTTTCACACTACTGTTGGCTCTGCTTGCCTGCTTAAGTAACTCCTTCCTTGTAGTCTTTCTTATATTTTTACAGGGAGGATAGTGTTAGCTTTTTGCCCCACTGGAACAAAATAAAATCCAGTATGCACATTCGTGTTCACCAAAGAAATGGCAAATGAAGCTTAGCGTAACTTCCGCCAGGAAGACTATCTCACTCCTTCTCATTCCCCTCACTCTCCCTCTCCTCCTGCTTCCCATTATCAGCTGATTAGTGGAGTTTACTATTTTAGTTTAACCAACCAGATTGAGCCACAATCTCTATCAGCCAATCACATCTTTGCCGTCAATATTGAAATGTTCTCCTCTCCGTTGCTGTCAGCTCTCACTTCAGCGTGCTTCTTGGCGACCCTCCTCGGTTCACCTCAAGTTCATCATTTCCAGCTCCAGGCATGAGCTCGTCTTCTCATAATCCCACACTGGGGAAACTCCCTTGTTACAGCAGCTCAAAAGAGAAAATGAAACACGGAGTAATGAATAAATAACTATGCATAGTGCAGAATATTGTCAAGATGGCTCATGTTGCAGAATCAGCTAGCAATGTTGTATTAGATTATATAACAAGTACAGTAGATCCGACCAGAAAATCTGATCGGTCAACTGGACATTTAGACCGTGCTCAACTCAGCATGACAGCACACCCAGAGCCATTTGAGCGCACCTGGGGCATCACTTAAAATATCCATAGACAGTAAAAGGACCAGCAGGTCCCGTGTCTCTGGACGGAGACCAGTGAAGGATATTAGAAGCTCTTTTCCGGGGAGGGCTGAGCGTTACTGAGCAGCCTCCAACTGAGCTTGAAGACGTAGATGTGACGTGAGCAACCTGTCTGAAAGTTGGAAGTCTTCTGGTAGCTGTGCCAAGAGAAATCTCAATCATTCCCAATCTAGCAGAGACGGAGAGCGTAGGTATATGTAAGGAGATAACATAGGCACAGGCTAATTACTGATCACTAACATGATAGTTAACATTAGTAATTACACTTAAACAGCTAATTGAAGTCCAAACTGCCTGAGAGCTTCTCCTGTACTATACGGTAATTCCTCTACTATGAGACAGTAAGTCTCGTGGTTATGACCCAATCGTTAGCCTATTTTTATAAAAACGTCTGCTACGAAGCCATAACGTGAGCTACAAGGTAATGGAGCCTTTTATACATTGTCGTGTTTCTTTAGAAATAAACAACGGACAAATAGTAACGCTTCAGATGTAAAGTTATTCGCTGTCAAAGTGACGTCAGAATGAATGGCAGTCAATGGGATGCTAACGGGAGGTGATGGCTTGGTAACATCAAAATAGCGCCATAGGAGCTACGCGTTGTGGAGAGATGCTTACCCCCTTGACCTGGTGAATAAGGTGAATGGGGTCTAGTCGGCAAAGACTTTTCTCATTTATCATATGGAAGTTTTTTGTTCTCTTTATTCAAATGGCAATGCATTTTGCAATTGTCAATTTAATTTGCAATTATGTCATTCAATTTGAATATGCATTTTGCACTTTGACAATTCAATATGCAAACTGGCAATGCAATCCTCAATTCAGTTTGAATTATTTTGACAAAAAATTGGAACGAAAGCTCAAACAATTGCATTTCATATTGCCATTGTGATTTGGTCTTTTTATTCAAATGGAAATGCATTTTCCAATTGTCAATTCAATTCGAATTTTATACAAATGATTATTGGCTGCCTCTAGTGGCTGTGTCTAGTGGTCGCTTCGCTTCTCAGACTGACGACGGAGGAATTTCAGAAACTTCAGAAATTTCAGAAATTTTCAGGAATTTCAAATTTCTTTTGTCAAAATAATTGAAACTGAATTGAGGGTTGTATTGCTAGTTTGCATATTGAATTGCCAATTGATAAATGCATATTCAAATTGAACGGCATAATTACAAATTGAATAGACAATTGCAAAATACATTGCCATTTGCACACATCAAATAATCATTCACTCAAAATGAGCTCACTCCTGATTGAACTTCTCATTTTGCTGAGCTCCTGTCCTTTCCTGTAGCACCACCATCAGGCCAAATGTCCATTTACACATGAGAAATATAAAAATCTCAGTATTGTGTTTTTTGAATATGACATAAACCCTCACCATGCTTCTTGGAAAAATTTATTTTTTTAATTAGGATATTCAAATGTTTAGTAATTATGTGTAGTAATGATTTAACCTTCAGATGTGCAAATAGGATCCAAACAGACCTAAAAAAAAAAAAAAAAACCTGTCCAGGATATGTTCCAAAACCCCAAATGGATCCATAGCTACCACTGAGGACAGTACTTTATGACTCAGTATACTTAAATGTGACTACTTTGGGGCCACATAAATAAGTAAATGAATAACTTGATAGATACTGTAGATATAACCTTAGAAAGAATTGAAAGGAAACTGAATAATAGTTGCTTTTTCCTTTTAATATAGCTTTTTTCTACCTAACTACTGTTGATGTAATATATTACACAAAAGCCATGAAACAAAGTAATCAAAATTCAAAGGGCCATTTACTAGCTTACTAATTACTAATTACTACTAATTTTCAAAATTCCACTTTCTCCACATGTCCCAGTTGTTTTGGTTGAAAGCTCTGAAAGCCAGTAAGTGGACCTTTAAGCTTCGACTTGTTGCATGTATTGTTCCCAAAGATCAAGAGTGAACTTCCATGCTCATACGTTGATCTCTGATTTGTACTTTCTCTTTAACTGATTTCAGTTCTTAGATTTTATTTCTATGTTTTAGAAAATAAAACATTTGTCCACACTGTCAGCACTTGACTTCAATAAAAAATTTAAATGTTAATTCATAGATCATTATCACGTTTGATGGCTGACATAGGTCTATGACTGAATGTTGCATTTTCTGCATTTTTTTGGGAATACATTGCTGTTTTAGGATTTCATTGTCTGACACAACTGTCTATCAGGTAGATACCATTCCATTTTACTTGTATCTTTGTACATGTGGACAAGTGAACATCATCATTGTGTAAGTTTTAAGTTTAAGTTTTTTTAAAAGTTTATTTCATTTATATAGCACTTTAAAAGCAAACAAGTTTGCACAAAAGTGCTTCACAAATACGAAAACATATGCATACAAGCATAAAACACACATATCTACATAGATATAGTGGAAATACAACACGATTCAAGAAGAAACAAGTTGATACACAAATTGAAACCCTTGAAGTCAGATAAACAGGAACATATATGTATACATATATACATTAGGGGTAGGGGGAAAAAATGTATACAGCATAGTATCGCAATATTTTCTGTGGCAATACAGTATCGATACACAGATGCCAAGTATCAATCTATAATTATATATGTGTTGGTCAGTTTGTCTGCTTGACAATCCCATTTTGCAGCAATAAAATTGAAGTGAGATGAACAAACAGGAAATGTATCTGTTTAGATAAAACAGATGTTGACAAAGTTTCCTTTTGGGGACATCATTTGAAATTGGGAAAAATTTAAAGTTGGAAAAACGGGAATAAATTGCAATATATTGCAGAATATTGCAATATCCCTGTACACTAACAGCTGCACCTCCAGTCACCAGTCCGTCAAGCTTCTGAAGTTTGCGGACGACACCTCCCTCATCGGACTCATCTCTGATGGTGATGAGTCCGCCTACAGGTCGGAGGCTGACCACCTGGTGACCTGGTGCAAGCAAAACAACCTAAAGCTCAACGCTCTAAAGACAGTGGAGATGGTTGTGGACTTCAGGAAGAACCCAGCCCCACCTGCCCCCATCACCCTCTGTGGCTCCACAATTGACACTGTGGAGTGTTTCCACTTCCTGGGATCTATCATCTCCCAGGACCTCAAGTGGGAGCTGAACATCAGCTCCCTCGTCAAGAAAGCACAACAGAGGATGTACTTCCTGCGGCAGCTGAAGAAATTCAACCTGCCAAAGACAATGATGGTGCACTTCTACACAGCCATCATTGAGTCCATCCTCACATCCTCCATCACCATCTGGTACGCTGCTAGCACGGCCAAGGACAAGGGCAGACTGCAGCGTGTCATTCGGTCAGCAGAGAAGGTGATTGGCTGCAATCTGCCGCCGCTCCTGGACCTTTACGCCACCAGGACTCTGAAGCGTGCTGGAAAGATTGTGGCCGATCCCTCCCACCCCGGACACAAACTCTTTGAGCCACTCCCCTCTGGCAGGAGGCTGAGGTCCATCAGGACCAAAACCACACGCCACATGAACAGTTTTTTCCCCTCCACCACTAGTCTTATCAACAAGGCCCGGAAACCACCCTGACTCTCTCCACACTCCACCTCTGGCTCCTCATGCCACTGTATCTACTCTGCTGTAGCATTCCTTTTTACTACTATTTAACTTATTTTACTATTTATTTACTTTATTTTATCATTACGTTAGTAATACATTCTGTGTGTATATGTTTATATTTATACTGTTTATATTCTTTTTATCCTTCTTATATTTGAATGTGTGACATGCACCAACAGCACCATGACAAATTCCTTGTATGTGCAACGTACTTGGCAATAAAGCCCTTTCTGATTCTGATTCTGAATATGTTTAAAATCGCAATAATGTTGAATCGTGACATAACTATCGTGATGATATCGTATCGCGACATAAGTACTGTGATATCGTACCATGACATAAGTACTGCGATGATATTGCATCGCAACATAAGTATGGTGATGATATTGCATCGCAACATAAGTATGGTGATAATATTGCATCGCAACATAAGTATGGTGATGATATTGCATCGCAACATAAGTATCGTGATGATATTGCATCGCAACATAAGTATCGTGATGATATTGCATCGCAACATAAGTATCGTGATGATATTGTATCGCAACATAAGTATCATGATGATATTGTATCGCAACATAAGTATCGTGATGATATTGTATCGTGACATAAGTATCGTGGGATATCGTATTGTGACATAAGTATCGTGGGATATCGTATTGTGACATAAGTATCGTGGGATATCGTATTGTGACATAAGTATCGTGGGATATCGTATCGTGAGGCCTCTGATGATTCCCACCCCTAATACACATACATTCAAATATACACATACATATACATATATGCATAGGCTACATACACATACACACATATACATAATATAAAAGGAAAGAAAACCGGTCAAACACAATTATAATTAAAAGCCAGAGAATAAAAATGTGTCTTAAGGCGCGTCTAAAAAACATCCACAGACTCAGCCTGTCTAATGGCTTCTGGCAGGCTGTTGTGATAGTGTTTTTCTCGTCTACTTCAACAGTGCTGACAATGTGCTGTACGAATTCCTTTTTGTGTTGTGACAGCAGGTGAAGTATTGAGACTTTCTACAGAGTTGGAATATTGTCCAGAAGAGGGTGCTACATGTCCAGCTGCCTGTGCTGATTACAGTAAGACTCTGTACCAGAGATGTTCACAAGTCATTTTTTGGAAGTCCAAGTCAAGTCTCAAGTCTTTGAGCTCGAGTCCAAGTCAAGTCTCAAGTCTTTGAGGGGAAGTTCAAGTCAAGTCTCAAGTCTTTTGCCATGAGTCCAAGTCAAGTCTCAAGTCAAGTCTCAAGTCTGATCTGTCCCTAACACTGTATTGTTAAATCTTATGAATTCAAAGTATGTCCTGTAGCTACCATCCATACAGTACAGTATCAACATCAGTTGTAGGATAACTTTATGGGGTCTACTGCAATGCAATCTGAAGAAACACAAATTAAGGACTCTGTTTCAATTTCATAACTGTATTTTTCAACATTTTGGTATCTGCACCAAAGAATACATGTTTGTCTGTGTTACTAACTGGCTGTAAAGCCCAACCTCATCATGCATTACATTTTTCAGTGTTCAAAGTGTGAGGAAAACATCTGTATTGAAAGTTAATACACCAACCATGGTGCAAACATGTGAGAACTGATACTTTCCGTATTGCTATTTAACAACAAGAAAAATAAAAATTGGAATGAAAATAAATTGGAAAAAAATGAAGACAGTCTAATCTTAGTCTTAGTCTAATCTTCTGCTCCTGGTGAAATATTAACCTAAGTCTGTCACATCATATGGATACAATTATAACAATACAATTTGCCTGTCCCCAGCATTAGCACATCACTTTGCGATGGTTAGCTTGTTACCTGTGGCGATATCTGCTAAATGTAACGTCTCTTTCACATTAGCGTGAGTGACTGACCTATCTGGGTGCTTTTTGAGATGTCTGATGAAGTTCGATGTTGTTGATCCAGCGTCATGTATCTTGGTGCCACACTCCTTGCATGTAGCTGTTGGCTTACTGCCACTGTTTATGAAGTTATTGTAAGCAAAACTAATGACAAAAGGCACAACTGCAGGAGGACTTGGTGTCGCCATCGTCGCTGCATTTTTTGATGTGTGCGCACGCCGCATAGCGCATGCGTACATTGTACATTATGGCAAAGGCCACGGGACACGCAGCTCGTCATGCGTTTCCTCAACGTATATGCGCCAATAAAAGAAAATAGAAATACATAAATCAATTTAGATTTAAAAAGCAATAATTGCATGAAAATAGGTTGTTGACGAGTCTCGAAGCTCGAGTCCGAGTCAAGTCTGAAGTCTTTTGGGTCGAGTCGCAAGTCAAGTCTGAAGTCTTTTGGGTCGAGTCGCAAGTCAAGTCTGAAGTCTTTTGGGTCGAGTCCGAGTCAAGTCTGAAGTCAGCTGTTTGTGTGACTTAAGTGCGACTCGAGTCCGAGTCTCAGACTCGAGTCCCCATCTCTGCTCTGTACCATGCCAGTTCACTTGTAAGCCTGTAGCTGAGCTCCAGCGCCTCACCTACAGGAGACTGAGTATACAGGGCTCTCATGTGTGGAGGAGGGTCCATAGGTACTGGAATGAATAGCCGTGGATGCGGGGAGGGGCCCAAAGAGAATGCCTATGTAGAGCTGTAACAATTCAATGCTGTACAATGAATTGTCTCAGAAATAACCGCGATTAACAATATAATTGTCTCTTTCAATCAAATTTAAAATTATTAATTTATTACTTTTTTAAACAAATGAATGTTTTGAATGAATACCAGATATATATTTTGGTTACATCACTGTCATGTGACCGATATAACATAATAACACAGGTACACAGCCTATGAAGTAAACCATGCCTCTTTATTATCATCAAACATTTTTTCTAACTGTATCCCCCCTTTGTCATTTTTGTTGCTATGAACGTGTATAATTAGCTAACGTTAGCTAAGGTCTTAAGGCGTATGACTGGTTATTGTTGTTTTTGTGGATACACAGTACACTAGTGAAATGTTGGATATTTTTTACTCATGTTTAGAGAGGAGATATCTCTTTGGTGCAACTGCTAACAACTCATAAACAACTGAAACGTGACAAGTAGATGCTGATCTTCTGTCAGGGCTCACAAGCCAAAAAGGTTGGAATCCACTGGTTTAACCTTTAACAATTAATTGTATTATATCAGATCATCATATGTGTTTTTCTTATTCTGAAAGTAACTTTAATTAGTAACTACAGATGTAGAGGAGAAACAAGTAGTACAATATTTCCCTGTCAAACGTATTGGAGTAGAATTAAATAGTTGCATCAAATGGAATTACTTCAAAATGTTACTTATAGTCAGTGGTGGAATGTAACTTGGAAAGTACATTTACTCAAGTACTGTACTTAAGTACATATATTTGATACTTGTACTTTACTTGAGTCTTTTCTTTTCATGCCACTTTCTACTTCTACTCCGCTACATTTCAGAGAGAAATATTGTACTTTTTACTCCACTACATTCATCTGACAGCTTTAGTAACTAGTTACTTTACACATTAAGATTTCTGCACACAAAACACATGTAGTTTATAAAATCTGATGTTCTTATTATAAATTAAACTAGCCAACAATATAACGGCTACAAGTCCAGCTGAAATGATTAGACCATTAAACACACAGCTGGTTGGATCCTTTACACTTTCTACAATGGGGGGAAAGTTCTCTACTTTTAATACTTTAGCTAAATTTAAATTTAAAAATTAGATGCACTTTGGAATTTTCCTTTTCTCTGGATGACCACCTAGAGCAGGGGTGTCAAATTCATTTTAGTTCATGGGCCACTTCCCCTAATTTGATCTCAAGTGGGCCAGACCAGTAAACCACTCCAGAAAGACATTTTGACTTGTCATAGTAGGAAAAGCCCAGCTGAAATTGATAACCTTAATGATGGCTCAAGTCCATCAAGTGTCCCAGTAAGCTAGTTCAGTGAGTCAGCATGCACAATACCAGGGCCTCTCCTGAGTGGAATGCAGCCATCATTAATGGTTTTGAATACACCTGTGCTTTTCCTTCTATAACATGTCAACATGTCTGCCATGAAAAAAGGTCTATAAGAATTAACTGTCACGTCTAGTCCAGTGTCAAGTTTCTGTGTTTAGTTGGTTTCATGTTTTCTGTTAGTTTTTTCCCCCATTTCCTGTTTTATTTTGAAGGTTCTCTGTTCTCCCTTGTGTTGTTTTGTTTTACTTCCTGTTGTATATTTTCCCGCCTTTGTGATTGTCTGCTCCACCCTGATGTCTTTCACCTGTTCCCCAGCCTTGTGTCACCTGTCCCTTGTTACCTGGTTATCCTGTGTATTTAGTCTCTGTGTATTTCTCTGTTTGTTGTTGGATTATTGTTTCTGTGTGTCAGTTTTTCAGTTGTGTTCTGTGCTGTCTTGTCTTTGGATTTATTTGTCTCTAGGTCTGTGTGGTTTTGTTTCCCCGCCTGGATTACTTGTGTTGTTACTTTTGCCTGCCTACCTCTGAACACTTTTTGTTCTAGTTTTTGTTAAGTAAATCCTCTACTCTGCAATTTTGGGTCCTAGCCTTGTTTTCCCATTACATTCACAATAAATTAAAAAAAAACAGAAACAAATGTGTACAAAATAACTGTTTAGCATAAGAAAAAGGAGGCTGAATGGGTCGAGTGCAGAATGCAAAAAAATAAGTTTAAAAAAAAACATAATTCTGATTTAGGATCTGATTAATTTCTTTTCATTTTTTTTTTTTTTCATTTCATCATTTTTTTCTTTCTTTTCCTGGTGGAAATGTGTTTCCGTAAAAATAAGGTTCAGGTACGCTATTTTGTTTAAGAGCTCAATAAAGTTGACATGCACACGTATACTGTATGTTGCAGAAACATCAGCAGCGTCAAATGAGATTAGATGCAGTTTGACTAGGTGATGATGAGTGATCAAAAGGCAATGATTCCTGTAATACATGCTGTAGATGAACTATCACAGACATTGCCATATACACAATATGGCAATGTCTGTGATAGTTTTAGGGTTCAAAGTTATGGTGAAATGCTGAGGCGGTGGGGTTAGAAAGAGTGCCATCTTGGATTTGACTGGATTAGCTGCTCTCGGGTTCCCATAATAGCAGATCACAGCTCCCTGTCCCTAATCCTATCTGCAGCCATTACGAGTCAGAGAGTCAGAGCGCTGATGCTTGGCCCAAGGCTCGTTAACCTTAGAGTTCCACCGTGGGATTAAGATAACAGGAGGATTGGAGTGCAGACACCCTAATGAGAAGCATATGGAAGAAGGCCATCTACTCAGGATTCCAACACAAGGGTTACCAGACATTAAGATGATGATTGGGATTGAGCTAGAGACATTTTGTGTGTATTACTCTAACATTAGTCTATATTGACAATGTTTAATTTCCAGGATTGTTCAAGAGCCGCTGGAAATTCCGCCGGATGTCCGTCCCCTTCCTCTTCCTTTGTGTTGGCGTTCTAACCTCCGGTGGATTTGTGAGGACTATGGTTAACTGCTCCTCAGATCTCTGCAGGGTAAATCCAGACAGCTAGCTAGACTATCTCTCCAATCTGAGTTTTCTGTTGCACGACTAAAACTACTTTTGAACGTACACATGTTCCACCAAAACAAGTTCCTTCCCGAGGCTATTTAGCAGAGGCACCGTTGCTCCGTCCAGCGCTTAGCGCCACCCAAGGCAATTGTGATTGGTTTAAAGAAATGCCAATAAACCAGAGCACGTTTTTCTCCCATCTAGGAATGCTGTGTGGACTAGCCAGACCCTCTTCAGCAGCGCTGTGGAGGAAGGTCTGACTATGCGAGACTACTCTAACATTAATGAGTCATTCCTTCCCATATTAATATTGAGACCTTATAATTACTATAGGTCAAATAAACCAGAGCATTGTTGACAGGATTGGGAGCCTCTTCTGGACTCAGTGAGAGCACACATTTTCTATGACTAAAGTTTAATTCAATCAGGAGAGACTTCGTTGCAGATATGCAAAGATTTATTGTACATAAGCATAATATGAAATGTACAGAGTCTTTGGGGATTAGACTCCATCATTAAAAATATTTTAAAGGGGTATAGAAGCCCGACATACTGATGGAGCCTAGACACTGGTGATGGTGGAGAGGGAACCCGGAGGTTGCAGTGGTTGACGACGCCCGGAGATGGAAGGGGAGGAGGAGGGTTGTACACTTGCCTGAAGAGACAGCTGATAGCAAGGAGAGAGACATTTAAAGCAGGAAGTCATGCTGTGATTGGTTCATGAATTTCGTGGCCAATTCTGGTTGGTTTACTGAAGAGTGGACGCCTCTTAACAGCTGAAAGTTTAGGGAGAGATAGTGGTGATTGAAGTCATTTAGAAGTCTTACTGAAAGAATTTGCGCTGAGCTACATTAGTCTTATGAACTGCATAAAAAAATGATCACTGCTCTGATCGCTACTATGTTTCTGACTTATGAGCTTCTGAAAAGCTCCAGAGCTGGGAAGCACGTTGTTTTACTATGACAATAACTATTTTTTTAAACTGTGATATTGATATATTTGCTGTATTTTTTTTTTTTATGTGGTAAACATTATTAAAAATGCACAATTGATGAACATTAATAGAATAAATCACCCACTTTGGGAACCATTGCACTATAGAGTCTGCAGTGATCAAAACAGCCAATACAAAAATATTGGATTGACAAACAACCCACTGATGATTTTGATGTTTTAATAGGCTTGATAGGAATGGAGCTAAAAATGCATTCCTTTTTTAAGATAACCTTTTTACGTTAACATTCCATGACAAATCATGCATAAGTTGAAGGAACTGATGGGATTACATTTCTCGTACCATTTCATGTGACCAATAACATTATTGAACTTTTAGTTGGCCAATGTGTTGGTTAAGGATGAACAGGACAGTGGTGCTAAAGGTCTTGGCCAGGGTCACCAAAACTTTTCAGAATTCTCTTCAGAGGACAGGGCTGTAGTCAGGATTTTAGAAATACTGCTCTCACAAAAAAAAGTTTATAGATATTCAGCCATTACGGTATTTATACAGTACACTATTCAATTATTGTGTGAATGCTGATTCAAAAGCATTCACAGTACTGTTATCCGATTCTTTATTCTTCAACTTTCTTTGGTCACCTCTTACTTCTGCACACGTTCGGCTACAAAAAACATTCAAATATCAAAAATGTTCAGCTCTTTAAGCACATGATGGGACTTCTTTAACTTTATTTTTGCTATTTATATATATTTTTTTAATATTAAGCTTTTTTTACATTAAAGTCAATGGAGCAATCTTAAAATCCTCTTTAGGGTTCTTCCTTTTACTTCCTTCCTCCCTCCTCTAACATACAGTGCCTTGCGAAAGTATTCGGCCCCCTTGAACTTCTCGACCTTTTGCCACATTTCAGGCTTCAAACATAAAGATATAAAACTGTAATTTTTTGTGAAGAATCAACAACAAGTGGGACACAATCATAAAGTGGAACGAAATTTATTGAATATTTCAAACTTTTTTAACAGATAAAAAACTGAAAATTTGGGCGTGCAAAATTATTCAGCCCCTTTACTTTCAGTGCAGCAAACTCTCTCCAGAAGTTCAGTGAGGATCTCTGAATGATCCAATGTTGACCTAAATGACTAATGATGAAAAATAGAATCCACCTGTGTGTAATCAAGTCTCCGTATAAATGCACCTGCTCTGTGATAGTCTCAGAGGTCCGTTTAAAGAGCAGAGAGCATCATGAAGAACAAGGAACACACCAGGCAGGTCCCAGATACTGTTGTGGAGAAGTTTAAAGCCGGATTTGGATACAAAAAGATTTCCCAAGCTTTAAACATCCCAAAGAGCACTGTGCAAGCGGTAATATTGAAATGGAAGGAGTATCAGACCACTGCAAATCTACGAAGACCCGGCCGTCCCTCTAAACTTTCAGCTCATACAAGGAGAAGACTGATCAGAGATGCAGCCAAGAGGCCCATGATCACTCTGGATGAACTGCAGAGATCTACAGCTGAGGTGGGAGACTCTGTCCATAGGACAACAATCAGTCGTATACTGCACAAATCTGGCCTTTATGGAAGAGTAGCAAGAAGAAAGCCATTTCTTAAAGATATCCATAAAAAGTGTCGTTTAAAGTTTGCCACAAGCCACCTGGGAGACACACCAAACATGTGGAAGAAGGTGCTCTGGTCAGATGAAACCAAAATCTAACTTTTTGGCAACAATGCAAAACGTTATAAAGCAACACAGCTCATCACCCTGAACACACCATCCCCACTGTCAAACATGGTGGTGGCAGCATCATGGTTTGGGCCTGCTTTTCTTCAGCAGGGACAGGGAAGATGGTTCAAATTGATGGGAAGATGGATGGAGCCAAATACAGGACCATTCTGGAAGAAAACCTGATGGAGTCTGCAAAAGACCTGAGACTGGGACGGAGATTTGTCTTCCAACAAGACAACGATCCAAAACATGAAGCAAAATCTACAATGGAATGGTTCACAAATAAACATATCCAGGTGTTAGAATGGCCAAGTCAAAGTCCAGACCTGAATCCAATCGAGAATCTGTGGAAAGAACTGAAAACTGCTGTTCACAAACGCTCTCCATCCAACCTCACTGAGCTCCAGCTGTTTTGCAAGGAGGAATGGGCAAAAATGTCAGTCTCTCGATGTGCAGAACTGATAGAGACATACCCAAGCGACTTACAGCTGTAATCGCAGCAAAAGGTGGCGCTACAAAGTATTAACTTAAGGGGGCTGAATCATTTTGCACGCCCAATTTTTAAGTTAATAGATAAAAATATCTGTTAAAACAGTTTGAAATATCCAATACATTTCGTTCCACTTTATGATTGTGTCCCACTTGTTGTTGATTCTTCACAAAAAATGACCAACTGCCATGCTTTGCTTGTTTTCAAGCCATGATGTCTATCTCTCTCTCATGGGTGGGCCAAATTCTCTGGGCGGGCAAATCAGAGAAAGGGGAGGTAACCTTTCCCCTTATGACGTCATAAAGGGAAGATTCCAGATCGGCCCATCTGAGCTTTCATTTTCTCAAAGGCAGAGCAGGATACCCACGGCTCGGTTTACATCTATCACCATTTCTAGCCACTGGGGGACCATAGGCAGGCTGGGGGAACTCATTAATGTTAAAAAACCTCATAAAGTGAAATGTTCATGCCATGGGACCTTTAAACTGTTTACGAAACCTTTAGCTATTACAGTTGTATTCAGCTTCATAATATATATTTTACAGTTTTTGTGGTATCGCTGTTTAAGTCGAGTGTTTAATTCAGTCTTTCTCTGTGCTTATAATGGAGTGAGCATTGCAAGACTTAGAGTGGGTGATTTACATTATTTTACATTACATGTCATTTAGCTGACGCTTTTATCCAAAGCGACTTATGTGATGACATCATCAGAGTGGGAAGCCTGGAAAAATCGTCCTAAAACCTCTATAACGTGCTCTCACGCCCACAATATTTACTTGCCATACACAATTTAAACATCAAAGCGTAGTGACAGCTTTTCAGAAAAAGAAAAAAAATATTCCACTTTTGCTTCATACATTTTTGGTGTTATTTAACATTTCCTTGAAAGTTATACCAATTTAAACCATTCCCACTTTTCCAACGATTCTCACCGCTTTACCTTCTTACGCATTAAAGCCAGCTATTTAGTTTAGCTGTAGTAATTTAGCTGTTCAGCATTCACAAGCATTTTCTGCAGGAAATGCATTTTCTAGTATTTGTTCTAATGTTTCAGAGCATGAATCCTATATTTATTTGTGATTGTTCAACAAAAAGTAGGGCTAGAAGGGGGGCACGGAGTGGCACCAGTGAAATAAAAACAACTGAAATGAATAATGAATGTGATGTTTTATTTAGCAGAATTACATTGTGTTGTTCTATCCTATCCAATATTTCCTATATTTCTAAGCATATTTTCTATGCTGTATTCTGATCCCAATTGTGCCATCCCACTTAAAAAATCCTGGAATCGCCCCTGATCCTCACCATGAGATCCTCAGTTTAAACTTCTGATGACGTGTTTCTGAGCTGCAGCTCCGACTTCTAATGCTCTGATGCTTACTAAAGACAGTGGGACGGTAACGGTACACAGCAGGGATCAGCTGGGTACCTGACGGTGCCCTCAGAGGACGCCCGGCAGGCAGCTGCTCTCCAGGGTGCCAGCTGGGTTACAGAACAGGAAGAAGCTGCTGCGAGTGATTAATTACATCCTGCGTGTTTGTCTGGAATACATACTGTACATAAACTGGGTTAGCAGTTATGACTACAAAGTGACATAAAAAGCACAATTTGACTGACAAGTGATCTCTTCCCTGTAGTCATTTTGTATGATATCAACCGTGTTTTAGGAAAAATATGTTTTATTCCCAATTTTATGGAGAGGTACACTACAATCCTAAGCATAACAGTGACGTCTCTGATTGGTGGAGCTCACATGGAAATGTTTACCGCACCCGCGAACGGCTTTACTGAGCTGCTAGCATTGAAGTCTGTGATCGTTTTTGTACACAGTCTTTTACTTTTGCCTTTTTTGCCGTCTTCTAAATGCGCCGAATCAAATGTTTTATGGTCATGATTCATCTAGTAGCTGGTTGGCTTGAATTAATTCACTTCCCGGAACCAGAGCCGTTCACTGTTGAGGTATTAAGATTAGCTATGCTGTTTACGCCAAATTCATACCCTACCAATGTAATATAACTTAAAAATGGTATCATCCAACCATTTTTGCCTTTTTTTGGGTTGCAGGAGTGAAAATGAGGCATCCTTAATATTTGTTGTGTTTTTCCTTGGCCAATATGTTTTTCCCAAATGATGAAGGTCTTCAGATTTTTAGGCATTATAAATGGCTTGAAAGATATAGCTGTCATAAATAGGAAAATTAAATGTTGGTCCCATCTCCCAAGAGCCTTTGCTGCTTTTTTTGTGCGACTATAGAGCTCAACAGTCCTGCCCCTCCTCTGAGAGACCGTGGGTTCTGGAAGTACATTTCCCATTAATTTCTCCCATTGACGTCTGGAAGAATCCGTACATAAAGAGTTTTAGACCGTGCCTTAGGCTAACCAGACGGTACGTGACTCATAAGCATACAACGTATCATTTTGAGTAAAAAAACAAACAGAAAATCCCCAAAAAGTCAAAGGTACAAGACTATGTACACATCGTCATTTCAGAGCGAAGGAACTACTCATCCCATAAACCACCTCGCACCACTGAACAAAGGAAGCTACGTTAGTTTAGCTAACAGCTAATTCTGCTAACCGCTAGCTGAGACAGCATGGAATAACTTTAAAAGACCCTCAAAATGAAACCTGAAAATAACCGTTAAATATATAACGGCTGTTACGTCAGCTGTAGCCAGCTTTACCCAGTGTTAAGTTTGAGTTAACCTTATTTTAGACTGAATCAAGCTATCAACTAGCGGTTAGCCAAATTAGCTGTTAGCTAAACTAACGTTAGCTTCCCGGCGGAGGCTAACGTCAGAAGCGTGGAACAGATCGTGATTCGTGTAAATCCTCGTGACGGAATGTGCAGGTAGCACAGATCGGGTACTGACACCCCCCCTCCTCACCAGCATGAGTTCCACCAATCAGAGGCATCACTGTGGGATTGTGGGATTGTGGGTAATGAAGTAGCCTACTTATACAAGACATCGTGAATAAAAGACATTTATCTCAAAACAAGGGTAGTGCCCCATGATTTTTGGCATCTATATGAGCATATACAATCGCTGAGTCATGTCGGCATGCTGGTTTTAAGTCTATCATCGACGGTTACGATTTTATGGCTTATACTCCAATTTGTCAATGGAGAAATTGCATTGTATTTATTTTACTTTATTTTTGAAAGTGGCATACTGAGTCTTTAGAAAATGTGTAGGCTATTTATCAGATATACAATTAGTTTAGAATGAAACAAGTGAAACTAATAATGAATGTGATTTTGCCCCCTCCCCCCCACCCCCCCCCTCCCTCCCTCCCCGTGCCACCCTACTTAAAAAATCCTGGAATCGCCCCAGCAAACTAACACTGTGAACAAGACAACAACATCAAATGTCAGTCAGTAGGCTAGCTCATACAGTTAAATAAGGTGACTGTCTAGCCCGCGGATAGCGTACGGGCCATTTTTCTTAAGTGGACCTTGAATGCAGCATCTCTGATCCACAGGAGTCAAATGTCCCCAGCACTTGTCTCGTTACCTGCTGTAGGCTACGGGCGGGGACTGTTAAGAACTGTGTACCGTGCGGCGCAAGAAGAGACACTGAAATGTTGTCAAACGGAGGTCAGTCAGCAGGAATAAGCCCACGTGTCGGTCAGATTAGAATAGGGCGGACAGAGCGTCCCGTTACCGGCCAGCAGTGTCCGGCTCATTGATTTGAAGGGGGATGAATGCTGACACATCCACGCAGTCAGCGAAGGCACGCGGCGGTTGACGGGTCAGAGAGCGGCGGGGCATAGTGATGCGTTTCTGGGACAGGGGGGGGGGCACACTTATACGTAGTTTTTACTGTGAAAGCTCACAGCAGCAGCAGCAGCAGCAGTGGGGGCTGAACACCTGGACCACATTTGGATAATATGTCTCTGCTGAAACAGCGGGGGAGAGAGCTTGAGCGTTTCGATGGACTGTCGCTCATTTACTGGTACGTGACAAACGAGACACACACACACACACACACACACACACACACACACACACACACACACACACACACACACACACACACGCACACACACACACAAGTTTAGGCTCAACTCAACCCCTGCGCTTCACCCCCTTCACCTGGGAAAGGAGAGAATGCAATACAAAAGTTAATTTCGAATCCGGCGAATTATGTTTCCTTATGAACATGCCTGTGTAGAGCATCCAAAGTAGGCCTAGTATTGTTCCCCTGGTAGATTCGGCACACTTAACCCATCAGGCTCAACCAAATAGGCTATAGGCACAGAGAGAGATAAAGATATAGTAGAGAAAGTATCGTTTTTTTCCCGCTAGGGTAGCCACATGTATGTATGTGTGTGTGTATTTTTTTTCTACAAAATAAAAACAGTACTTTTGACATAACCTTTACTGCTCTCTACCTTAGTGGTTGTAGCACCTGTTTCAATAACTAGCTACTCAGTGTAAATTAAGCAAATTAATAGTTGTCATATATGCAGTTAGATTGAAGTATTTAAGGAGTGGAATGAAGCCTCTTTAGGGTTACTTCCAGTGGCATTTTGTGTTTTAAAATTACATTGACAATATGAAGCAACATGCAGTGCCAATGACCGGTGTATTATCTTTTTGACACACTATTGAAATTGCATTATCCTTACATGAAACCCAATGTTTAAAGCCAAATAGGAAATACATTTAGCATCTATGAAAGCAACAGAGAAATCACTCCCAGGCCCAAATCAAAATGGATAAATACAGATGGAATGGATCGGCATGGGAAAAGTAGGGCAGTTTTGGAGAGAGTTCGTTGTGTTCCTGTGTTCTGTCCTGAGGGGAGGAGTCAGTCAGCTAAATGTAGGTGCTGAGTGGACTGTTGAGGCTGGGGCAGCCGGGAGCGCTTAAAGGCAAGCTGAAGGGAGGTGATAGGACGCTGTTGGGTGCCCCTCTCTCCGGATACCAGCCTTCTCATCCCTCAAACAGAACCACCCCTAAAAAGTTTCCCTCATGATTCTCTCCTCCCAGAAGTTACCCGAGCTCTGGGACTACTTTCTGATTTACATCTCAGGAGCCCTAGAGTTTAATCCTGACTGCAAAGACATAGACCTGGGACTGTTTCCTCTCAGGATGAACCCCACCATTAAGACCAGGTAGGTGTGTGTGTGTGTGTGTGTGTGTGTGTGTGTGTGTGTGTGTGTGTGTGTGTGTGTGTGTGTGTGTGTGTGTGTGTGTGTGTGTGTGTGTGTGTGTGTGTGTGTGTGTGTGTGTGTGTGTGTGTGTGTGTGTGTGTGTGAGACACAGCGAGAGTCAGGAGTAGCGGTGCGGAGGGATGCTTAATAATCTGCTGAGAAACCGCTTCTTGAAACGGGCTGCCAGGAGAGCGCGTCCGCTTGTCTGGGTTGCGTGGGGGGGGAAAGGATTGTAAGGATTGTCGAAAATAAACTCAAACCTGCACTTATACAGGAACTTGATGTGCTTCACCGGCAAAATGCAGCGATGTTGAGAAAACAGGAGAATGAGCTATATGTGGAATGCGTACAGTATGTGTGACTTGTAGATCAAAATCAACATTTTGTGAGGAATGCCGGAAACTAGTTTAAATTTGTACCATTGACAAGATCTAGCCCAAGTCTGTGGTTTTTTTTGTGTTGTACTAGTATACTGAAAATTGTAACAAGAGCAAAACCTTTTTTTAAATGGCTTAAATTGTGTAACATAAATTACACCGTGCAGTACTGTACATTACTCTGATAATACTTCAAATGATTGTATTCCTGATACACATCTGAAATGTCTGTGTTAAAGGGTGGTAAACTCTGTTTGACATAATGTAAATGTGACTCAGGTAACTGGGGTTGGCAGAATGGTGGTAAGCGAGGGAATGACTGGGGTGCAATGGAAATGATTCATGGTCATCCTGACTTTTTTTTTTTTTTTTTTAAATTAATTTGTATTGATGCAGTGTGTTAAAATTACAATGCCTGCCCTTTAGTTGCATCAAACTAAAAGCCATAGTTGAACAGATTTTGGAAGGTTGTTTGGCTGCAGTAGGGGTTAGGCAGTATATGAAACCATCATTATTACTATTAGTTAAGAACAACAAGAAAAGGCAAATGTGAAATGAATAGCGCATTAGTTCCTAGGACTGCTCAGATTATTTTTGGGCTTTTTTGTGGCCTTTATTGGATAGAATAGGTGAAGACAGGACGGGGGGGGGGGGGGGGGGCAACATGCAGCAAAGGGCCGTGGGTAGGTAGGCCGTAGTAAATGATCATTACAGGAATGTGTGGTCTGTGGTCCACCAGGGGGTCCCCTGCGAAGTGGGAAAATATTTCCTGCTACTGAAGCCATAGACCACAGTGTTTCCTCTAGATTTTTTTCAGTGGCGGGCTGGGTGGGTGTTGAACTTCAAAAAGTACGGGCTTATCTGCTAATGTTAGCTACCGACCGTTACCTTGAAACCATCCGGCAAATAGACGGTACCGTAGAGTGGTTTAACGTCACCGCTCATTTTACACACAGTTTAACAAGTGAACATTACTAGCTACGTTTTTCATGTTGGTTTTGAGTGGTATGCACCCCCACTAACCTGGAAAACAGTTTTAAAACAGTAACGTTAATAAAGCGTGTCGGTAGAATACAGCGTTCTCCTGCAACGGGGAGTCAGAGTCAGAGGGACCGTCACCGCTGTGTTCGCTAACGTTAGCTAAGGTTAGCTAACGCTAGCTTCTTGTCTCATCTGGGGTCTGATAAACAATAAATTCATCAACTTCAGTGCCCACAGCGCTATTTTCCGATACACTGTAGCTGTCATACTTCACGGGACCCGTGTGAGCTTTCATTGCTGTTTGTCACTTTGCCTAAGATTGAGTGACAAGTAGTACTCGCCCCGTTGTTTATTTGGTTTCCATGACTTGGCGAGTGATGACGTCCTGTCACTGTTCCAGTTGCTCACCCTAAGGGGAGAGAGAGAGCGGATGACAGTTCGCTTGAGTTCAGTAGAGCACACGGCCCTGCAGAGTCGTGTAATTACGACTTTATGACTTTTCATAAACAGCTGAAGGTGCGCGGTGTACATAGCGGAAAACCCTGTTGTGCGTCTGCCCTATTTCTGATACCGTGGCGGCAGAAATATTACTGTGGCGGGCCGCCGCGGTAACATCAACACAGAGGAAACACTGGACCACATGTGTCAAATTTCACAATAAATTTTGGCTCACCTAGTTGTGCGCCAAACCAAACTGCTGAGTCTGCTGTGTGTGTGGTAGCCTGCTTTTAAAATATGTTTAACATTTTGCTTGATATGGTAAATTCTATCATGGCCATGGAACTTTTTTACTGACTTTTGTAGGATTTTATGTAGGCATGGGCCGGTTACCGGTTTTAAGGTATACCACGGTTTGAAAAGTCCCAGTTTCAAAACCACAACAATTTTCCTGCGGTATGAGCTGTTCAGTTCAGAAATCCCTCTGCCTGCCAGTGGGCAGCATTGAGTATCACTGCCCCTCCTCCTCCTCCTGTTGTTGGTGGTGCGAGTGTCTGTGCATGATGGGCACAATTAACCTATCAGGCTTTAACGCTGTTCTTTTGATAACGTGGCTCACAACCAAATAGGCTATAGGCACAGAGCGCTAAAGATATAGTGGAGAAAGCCGCCGGCTAGCAGAAAGCTAGGAAAGCATTGTTGGAGGAACAGAGAAAGAGGAAACGGCAGACTGACCGAGCGAGGAGTCAGACACGAGTAAACATAGGAGCTGCCAAATATCCATTCTGAAGCTGTAGGGGGGGGGAACAGCAAACCTGCGAGAAAACAGCAAGAAAACAGCGAAGAAATGGCCAAAACTGCATAGCGCCCCTTTAAGTTTTCCACCATTGTGTACATCTGGTTTTGTGACTTGTGTTGTACAGCGAGAGCATGTGTATCTGTGTGCACAAAGTAAACCCACACACACACATACACATACACATACACACACATACACACACATACACACACACACACACACTCTCCATATGTGTGCATTTACATTGAGAAAAATTGAATCGCAGCATTATTTATATTATTCATAGTAGTGGCTAATTGTAGTGATATATATTTTTACATAAAAACAATTAGATCATGTAATATTTAGTTTAAATTAATGTTAAATCCAGTGCTATATTATCCAAAAGGACGCACATTTTTAGACCAGAGTTAAATGTCATTACAGATTCTGGTTAAAGTAACATGTCTGTCTTTATTTTTCTTCTTTTTAGGGCAGCAGTAGCTCTGGCAGCAAAAGGGGATCCACATGAAAAAAATATGATTGTATTATTTATTTGAACTTAATATGGTACATTTAAAAAATATACTAAATATTCTATAGGCTATGGTGTTGAAAATAAAATACAGTTCAATGGAAAAAAAGAAGTTTTACCCAGACATTTCAAAATAATACGTTTTAGAGGTGTAATTGCAATACCGTGAAACCGTGGTATTTTTGCTGACGGTTATCATACCGTCAGAATCTCATACCGGCCCATGATTAGTTATATGTCAACAGAAATGCGACAAAAGTGTAAAAAGCAACAAAAATGTCAGAAAAGGCGACAATTTTGTAAAAAACAACAAAAATGTTAAAAAGAAGCATCAAAAACGAGCAACAAAAATGCAACAAATGTCCAAAAAGAGATATGCAGTAATACAGTCAAAGATATTTTACTTTATCGATGAAATAAAAGCATGTCAATAACAGTTTAAATCTCTGGCCCTTAATGTGATTCTCAATTTCCAGTGCGGCCCTTTAGTAAAGTTGAGTTTGACACCCCTGCCACAGACATTGCCCATTCTGGTGGCTGTGTGGTCTGATGTTTGTGGACTTATTTAGGAAAAATGTAGCAATTTTGACTGTCTCTCGCAATTTCATTGCAACAAAAATACAAAAAACTTTGCAACTTTTATCGCAATCTTTCAGGCAAATTCAGGCGTTTTGGGCTGCAACAATCTCAAAAAAAGGCCATGAAATCCTGGAGGGACTGCCTGTTCACACCTGTAGTTTGGTCCATTGTTGCCTTGTAGATCGGCTTTGTTTCCTGTTGACACTAACTTTTTTACAAATGAACCAAGAGGAGTAAACATGGAGTCATATGGACTGACGGGTAACTCATTCATTGGAAAGTTTGGGCGGCTGTGGCTCAGGTCGTTGAGCGGACGCCTACAAATCAGAAGGTTGGTGGTTCGATCCCTTGCCCTGTAGTCCCAGGCTGATGCTGAACCCTGATTCAGGCTGCACCATGGTTGTGTGAATGTTTATATGAGGAGCAGGTGGTATTTTTCTCCAAATCTGTATATCTGTCTCAGTGTCTGTCCACAGCGCTGCGGAGGAAGGTCTGGCCTGTCTACACAGCATTCCGTGATGGGAGAGAAACGTTTATCTCGTTTATTGGCATTTCTTTAAACCAATCCCAATCATCTTGTGCGGTGCTAAGCACTGCACAGAGTCACAAAATAGCCTGAGGAAGGAACTTGTTTTGGTGGAACATGTGTACATTCAAAAGTAGTTTTAGTCGTGTGAGAGAACTCAGATTGGACAGATAGTCTAGCTAGCTGTCTGGATTTACCCTGCAGAGATCTGAGGAGCAGTTAACCATAGTCCTCACAAATCCACCAGAGTTTAGAACGCCAACACAAAGGAAGAGGAAGGTAACAGACATAAAAAAGGACATACAGCGGAATTTCTGGCGGCAACGGATCAATCCCGTGGAAGGACGAGGATGTAGACTCCCATCCACTAACGTGGAGTGGGTGGGATTTATGACCTATGCTGCAGCCAGCCACCAGGGGGCGATCCAGATGTTTTATACACTTATACCTTGATTTATTACCTCAATAAACAGTTTCCTAACACGTTTATAGCCTTATAGTTTTACGTCTTCTTCAGTACAGCATGATGTTCATTTAGTAAATGATGGCTATTGGAAGAAAATCATTGGTGGTTATGTAAAGATTAGAAAACATATTAGAGTTTGCCCACACCTTTCTGGGACTACATTGAATTATTGATCACTTAAAAAAGGGGAGTGGCAGTAACTCAATCTGTAGGGAGCTGGGTTGGGAACAGGACAGTTGCCGGTTCAAGTCCCCATACAGACAAAGTACGGAGTGTGCCAGTTCACCTCCTGGGCACTGCTTACTCTCACTCACTCTGACATCTCTCTATTTGTGCATGTAAAGGACCTGAGCATGTGTGTTATTCAGGCCAAATAATTGTAATTTCCCCACCTGGGAATTGATACATTATTATTAATGACATAAGGGCTGCAGGTCATAGGAAAAAGTGCTCATGAACATTAAACATATTATACATGTCATTCCTGTAGATGCTTGATTTGAATTAATTCCGTGTTCTGAAACATTTGAACAGAGACACACAGGGCAGCTGCCAGCACAGATCAAACAGGATGCTGAGACAGTGAGACCGATGATGCAATGCTGAATGCAAACGCTGTTCTTTTCTTTTTCTCCGTCTCTTCCACTTACATTTTGATGTTTTGCTTTTGGCACTAGCTGCTTGGGCTAGACAGAACCATCAGGCCAATATTGGCCTTTGGTTCAATTTCAATCTGTTTCTGCCCCCTCTGATTAGATGGAAGTCGTTAGGCCAATTTGTATATTTTTTTTGTACAAGGTGACTTTTTAAAAATTCTATGTATGTTGTGGGAGGATTTTACTCAGCAGTCAGTAAATCCTGAAATGAAGGAAATTAAAGGTTCTACAGGGGGATAGATAGATTGGGATGGAGAACCGTAGAGTAGCAGGTGTGAAAGGAGAATTAGTCTATCGACAACATTTCTTTTCCCGGATTGTTCAGTTGCTGTCGTAAATTCCGCCAGATGTCCCATATTTCTAAGAGAATACAGGAAATTTAGTGTTTTTAATGCTATTTATTTTTCTGGGGGAGGGCCCCCGGATGCCCCACATTATATGTCCCCCCACGTTTCCTATGCCTTTTGGGTTGCCAGGCCAGCTGGTATTAACCTCTGTGCTACCAACCGCCCAGGTTACCTGCCCCCCCCCCCCCCAATATAGCGGGCTAGAACTGGCCCTGCTCGGTAGTGATCGACGCGGTACCGTTCTGCAAATCCGGTGTTTTTAGCTGAGCTGGACAGAGAATATTGGGTTAAAATAGATCGGTGATGCTGTTCTGCCCTCATTGTTCTCCGTGAAGTAGGCTGGACGTGGTTTTGTGTTTAATGTGGACTGACTGCGTCGGACTCTGTTTAAAAATAGCCTTTGCAGTGTGGTAACTTAGGAGGCAATTTGGCCATATGTGCTCTGATTAATGTGTCATGCAGTTATCACACCAGTCATCATTTTGGTTTGAATGAAAACTCAACTTCTGGCTGTTTTGGAAGAAGGAAATATTGAGAGTAACAGGTGAACTTGATGTGAGTTCTTGTTTATTTTCACTTCTTTATTGAGAATACAGACGTACAATCAAACAAGTCAGAGTAACAAATTAGGCTACATTGAAAAGAAAATACATTGACGATGGCGACACCAAGTCCTCCTGCAGTTGTGCCTTTTGTCATTAGTTTTGTTTCAATAACTTCATAAACAGTGGCAGTAAGCCAACAGCTACATGCAAGGAGTGTGGCACCAAGATACATGATGCCGGAACAACAACATCGAACTTCATCAGACATCTCAAAAAGCACCCTGATAGGTCAGTCACTCACACGCTAATGTGAAAGAGACGTTACATTTAGCAGATATCGCCACAGGTAACAAGCTAACCATCGCAAAGTGATGTGCTAATGCTGGGGACTGCAAACTCATGTGATGTGTAATTGATCCTGTGGATGATTTGTAGGCTATTAAGTGAACAAGGTGTATCCGGTCCACCAAACACTGGGCCGTCTTGATTCTGCATATATTTCTGTTACTGTAGTCCTATTTACTATTTCATTATTTCATCCATGCGTGGCGCAGCGGATCCGTGCGCACTGTCACCTGCTGTGGAGACGCTGGCCTCACTAACCTCTTCTCCTCTGAGTATGTATATATATAATAAAAAAATTTTTTTTTAATTTTATTTAAAAATAAAATTTATTTTATATTTTAAATGATGTTTTATATTTTTATGGGGAGGCCAGGCTTCCTTTGGCCTCCTAGAGAAACCGCCACTGCCTACAACAAATATTCCCAGTTAACAAGTGTGACATGAGCCTCATTACTAATATTTTAGCTGCATGGAATGCTCCATAATTGAAATGTATTAATCACAGACTGGTATTTATTGATAAAATATCTGACGAAGATTTTTTTTTCTCCCGAATCTTTATTATACAAGTAAATCTACAATAACATAAGGAATACAGTGAATACAGAGAGACAGACATGAACATAAAGGGGTGTATAAAGTTTACATTAGAGGTTGTAAGGCATTGCAAAATATCTGACCAGATCTTAGTCGTCCTGCATAATTAGCCATGTGCTTTTGTTTACTTATAATCAACTGGAGATTCTGCTTTGGCAATGAATGAAATTAAACAAATATGCATCAGAGTACATTTATTTAATTATGGTTTTGTTGTGACCAGGGGTTAAAGTGAGATTTGGTAGGTGGGGGTGGTAAGTTAGAGGAAGCTGGTTCGCCTGTTATACTGCTACTTCCTTCCAAAGGGGTGAACAAATGTGATTATGGAATCGCATAATTCAATGCATAATCAGCCAAAGTCTGCATATTTATGCAGGGGCCGCATTTTTTCAAATGCGCCGCACTTTTGCCGCATAAATTGGCGATTTCCAAGCAAAATTATGCATGATTTCATAATCCCCGCATTTTCGTTGCAAAAAAAGTCACATATATCTTAGCAGAAAGTTGAAAAATGTTGCGTTTACTTCACACAAGAGCTCCATTTCCCCCTGTTGCCATGGGAACGTTATGAAGTGACGTAATTACGCGACGTGAACGTCATCGAAAAGCTGCAGACCCCGCGATGACGCCACGATGGAACTGCAGTTTTTGCAAGTTCCCGCAATTTCATCACATAAAATTGCAGAAATATCCCGCATATTCCATCGCAAGAAAACACCCGCAACAATCAGAAAAAACCTTTTTCTGGAAGGACTGCTTCTTCTTTCTCTGGAGTCAACGAGCGGAAATACGAACAGCGCCACTCTGCCATTGTAACCCATTTGGTGGGAGGAGGGTGTAATATCCTTAACCCTTGTGTTGACTTCGGGTCACATTGACCCGTTTTAAATTTTTGTTTTATATCAGAAAATATGGGATGTAGAAATAAGTGTTGAAAATGTGTAGAAGAAAAATGTAACAATTTAAAACGTTGGAAAATGCAAAAACAAAAAAGGCGTCAAAAACGTTTTTTTCAAGGTTGACGGGAAGACAACACAAGGGTTAAATCCTTAAATCCTGTCAAACATGCTGTCACCAGGATTCAAGCATTCTGCTGCCCCTACTGTCTACAATCACCAAGTGCATTATAAACAAAAAAAAACTCCACTTTAAAACCAAAACATAGCAATGTCCATGTAGCCTAAATGTGGTTTTGGAAGCTTTTTTTAAAAATTATTTTTTATTATTTTTATTTCATTCAAATATTCCATTTTATACTGCAGATCTACAATATTGACGGTAGAGCTGGGCGATATGGAGAAAATCAAATATCACGATATTTTTGACCAAATACCTCGATATCGATACAACAACGATATTGTAGTGTTGACTATTGGTGCTTTCACAAAATATTTACACAATGAGATTTTAGATGAATAATCATCAGTAATGTGGATATAATGTCTAAGTGGGTAAAGGCAAATAATAGAACAGTCACAACAGTCTGGTAAGTTCAGAAAATGACATCACTTTACTGTAATACAGCCTTTAAAACCAGGAAAAGACAACACTTATGTCATATCACGATATTACGATATCCAAAATCTAAGACGATATCTAGTCTCATATCACGATATATTGCCCCGCTCTAATTGACAGCCTTTCTTTGAAACACTGGTCGAATCCTCACAGATAGCAGTTTATTTGATATTTAAATCATTTTCTTTATTTAGCCGAGTGTCCTTGACTTAAGTTTGATTGTGAAAGTGACCCCCGGCTGTGGCAGGTGTGACTGGATGCACTTTGACAGGGTATCTACTCGACTCCTGTCCTGTGGAATTCAGGCCTCTGGTAGCAACAAACATCACTTTAGTTTTACTGTGACAGAGACATATAACATGCTCTCATTAAGTCACTTGGCCTTAGCATCTTTCGTCTTTATGATGCAGCCTACATATGTCCTTTGTTCCTTTCCTGTTAATTCAAGGTCCTTATTTCACAGATGCATACGTAGAACACTGTCCTACATAGTTTTATTAAGAAACCCCCACTGATGTGGCTGTCACTGCTTTATGATGACTAAATAAACAATGTCATAAGTTTTGCAGGTATTTTAATGTTAACAAACAATGAGAATCAGCTTTAAAGGCCAAGTAAGCTGCCCAAGGTAAACATGAACATTTGACTACTATGTACAGCTATAAGTTTGTATATATAAAGTGTATATACATATACACATGCACAGGGGGAGATTTTCCGAGGGAGGGATGCATGGGATTTCCCCCTTTCTAGTCTACATATCCCTACCTCTGCTGAATTATTTTCATTTTAATCAGAATCAGAATCAGCTTTATTGGCCAGGTTTGCGCAAACAAACAAGGAATATGACTCCTGTTAATCTTTGCTCTCAAAGTACTACACTCACTTAACATATAGGAATAAAAACAGAATAAAAAACAGAAGGACAGTGAGAAATATATAAAAGAAATACTGTCAAGTGTACAGTATGACAATACAATAGAATTTAGAAATAAATAAAAAATATACAATAGCAATTGAAGAGAAGGGAAGGAATAGTGCAATATCAGTATGGTCTGAGATTTAAGATTTGGGCAATGGGCAAATATTAATAACAATTATGTAATCGTAAGATTGAAATATACATGAGGTAGATGAGCAGAACAGTGTTGATTGACTTTGTTCAGTGTTACGGTGGGCGGGGGGGGGGAGCTATTTCTGAGTGTTCAACAGAGTGACTGCTTGGGGAAAGAAACTGTCTTTGTGTCGGCTGGTTTTGGCGAGCAGTGCCCTGTATCGCCTACCAGAGTAATGTCCCCCCTCCCCTCAATGTGATCAATGCTTCTTCACCAATAGACCAGTCTATAGTGCCATATAATGATAAAATCTGAGCAGCAGTTGCTGGTTGTATTTAGCCCCTACAGAGCTCCGGGACGCCGGCTTCCAGCAGCAGTTGTTTACCCCCCAATAGGTGACTGTGAGCCGGCTACAGGCGCCGCCAGATGACGCTCCTTTCAGGGGCCGTGGTAGTGGTAGTTTAGCTGAAGGGGTGAGCGTCATGCGGTGATGACAGTTAAGTTTAGGCACCATAACGACTCATTAAGTTTAGGAAGAAGATCGGATTTGGATTAAGACACTCCTGAGTAACGAACGAGCGTTTCCTGAGCAGAAGTATTTAGTTCAGTTATAGTTAGTGTTATTTTAACAATTTGTTGTTGCACACATAACATTTTGTATATTATATTAAGTAATGTTTACCAAATGATTGTAAACCTTTAAGAAATGAGATGTAAACCGACAATAAACATTATTTGGATGGCTATTATAAAGTTTCAACTGATGGGCGCCTGGATAGCTCAGTTGGTAGAGCGTGCGCCTCTATGTAGAGGTTTGTTCCTTGACGCAGCGGCCCGGGTTCAACTCCGCCCTGCTTCCCTTTGCTGCGTGTCGTTCCCCCTCTCTCTTCCCTTGCATGTCTTCAGCTGTCCTGTCAAAAACGAAGGCCAAAAATGCCCATAAAAATAATCGTTGAAGTTGCAACTGATGACCTTGTGGTGTTGTGGGTTCCCGTAGGATTTACTGTACTAATAAACCGTAGAAACGCCATGGCCACAGCGCTGTGAAAGCTCCCTGAACGCCATTTAGTAGAGTCTGTTCAGTTCCCGTTCTCTCTATCTCTGTTCCCGTATCCATTAACTGTACTTATGGACTCAAGCCTGAATATAAACCCAACATTTTATTAAGTTGGCTGTAAAAGTGTTAAACTACTTGAGTTGTTTGAATGACAGTAATCTGCTCAGATGAGAGTACAAATATAGTACAAAACAGCGTGTTCATTAGGACCCCAAAAAACTTTGGATAGCCTTAGTCTAATATGATTTAACAGGAGTTGGGAGGAGACATGCTGTGCGCACATTATTGAGATTTATAATACCATGTATTGGTATTTCTGTATGGGTCATAGTAGGGTTTAATACAAAGTATGGTTAAATAGAACATTTTGGCTCCAGGTAATCCGGTATTTAACTGCTGAACCATGCATATAGTCTGTACTTGCAGAATGCACATTAATGGACATGTCAGCCTTCACTGTCATCCAAAGTACCGGAACCAATGTAGTTGTTTCTTACATGTTGCAGACCTATAGCAGACACTGAGAATCAACTCTATTCTTCTTGTCAGGTAAAATCAATTTGGCGTAATGGGATTCCAATTCCTCTCCGATCGACTACTCTGATCCCAATTCCCTCTGCCGACCATCGATTTGTTAGGAATGAGTTTGGGTTTCATTTTCTCTCCACAGAAGATGTGGATCCTGAAGCAAAGTGCTGACTGGATTTGCCCCCAGGGAAGTTTGCTTGTTGCTGCTATTTTTCTCTCCCACTCCACCTATCAATGTTTCCTTACTTAGCTGAGTGGTGTGTTGTGTCTGTTTAGGAGTGTCAAAGGTGTCAGACACTTGTCCTGTTCCCTTTCTTCATTTCCAGTGAGAGGGTGTAAGCATGCTGCTGGTATGTGACCTAAAAGTTGTAATTAGCTGAGACGAGCTCAATGCCTTTCATTCAATTGAAGGCTAATTAAGTAATTCGGGAGGCCTTGCTCCGTGCATTTCAGTGTCTATTTTTAATCCTGGATTTTGCAGATGCTAACTGTTAACTGTGGGCCAGTCTTTACATCAGAAAAGCTGAACTTTGAGTTGATTGTAGCATCATCTTCACAAGTCCTTTGAGAACGAAAGATGATGTCCATCTTACTATTTCAAATTGCACCCCCACTTTAGATTTTCTTTTCCCAGACATTTTCAGTTAAAGATTTAAATCCCTGCCGCGAAGACGCTTGTCCATCGGTCACGGATCATGGAGTGAAACTAAAATCTTTTCACATTTTTATTTCATCATAATATGCTGTACAGTATGTTACCTTAATGGGAGAAGACATGTAGTTCTACAATCCGACATTGAGCACCTCCATACAGCCAAAATGGCATGATCCTCGTTTCATAACGCCTCTGTGTAGATTTTGAATGTGAGATTGGCAGTCAAATCAGGCTCCTTCGATCGACACATCGAATATTCGATTATATTATATAATATTAGTCTACGCGTGGCAGTAAGCATGATCGGTTTGCGTACAGTAAAGGCAATGAGTTTGTGTTACCTTATTTGTAATGTCATTTCTGACAATTTGATCAACCAAAATGTCTATTATGCTTGAGTAAATGAAACCTCAATCAACAAAACTACTTAAAATAATAATAATAATAATAATATTATTAATATAAGTATTTAAGTACCACCTTTAAAAACACCGGGAGAGTCCGACCCAGTCAGACTCTGGAAGGTAAAACTGTTTTAAGCGTAGGTTTGGCTTTTTCAACTGTTGTTTGGTAAATTGCTATTAAAAACAGTCGGGTGAGGATATTAAGTGCTATTTTTATTCTCAATTCTTATTATTTTGGCGCTGGCTAAATCCTCTTTGGGGGCGCCAAAAATGTCTCTATGCAGGGAAAAACCCTGCATCCAGCAGTTACAGAGCAACATTAGCATTAGCATTTATTTGCAGTTGTGTTTGTCTCAACCTGATGATGTCAATATTCACTCTCTTTTAACTCCGTTTTGGTCTCCACCACCTTTTCTATCTTTGTCTGCCTGCTGCTCGGTGCTTAGCAGGAAGTGTACAGTGGGTTTATTAGAACTTTTTCACTGAAAAAAACACTGGCTGCTGCATCCGCTATCAGAGCGCTGTGAGCGGATCAAGGTAGATGATAGCTAACTTGACTTGACTTTTAGTTTATGATGTTGACCTGAAATAGTTGTCTATCATTAATTCTCGTCATAGCTCTTCAAAGTGTAGTTCCCCTGTCTATCACATTGCGCCTACCTGATCGGCTTATGTGGCAGTTGAAAAAAATGTGCAGGTACTCACAGGGAATTAAAAATGGAACAGACACAATCTCTAATGCATGTTATCTCTACTCAACCTGTATCGGTCCAACTTGCTTTTACATTTTTATTAATAAACTCTTCATTCTTTTTAACATCGTCTGGAGGAAAATGGCATTTAATTCTCAAAGGGTAACTTCTGTATTTTTCAACTTTGTATCTAAGTGACTGATAGCAAGTGACAATCTTTGACATTGGTCCAGTATTAAGCAAGACCGCTGCAGTGGGCATTGGCAAAACAAGCTGCAATGTTAACGTTAATGGGCAATTGTGCACCTTCAATGTGCGTCCTCTAAAAGTGCTGTTCAGATAAGTGTCTGACTAAATGATGTAATGGATCCCTACAAAGGTAACCTTTTTGTTAAAGAATAAGATCCTTTTTGTTTAACATGAAACACCGTCGCCAAACCCACCAGACTCCATTCAAATAAACAGTAATTTTATCATCGTAAAACGCACTTTATTCATAGTGGACAGAAAAAAAACTATCAAAAGCCATCTCATCTTTCCACTGTTCCAACAATCACCACTCTAGTTTGGTTGAAATAAACCCTTAATTCACCCATTTACATGTGGAGATATGCTGGCTCTATACACGCTAAAAGTACTGACTATTTACTGGCTATTTCTGGTTAAACAAAAAGGATCTTATTCTTTAACAAAGAGGTCTATCTTTGTAGGGATCTTTTTTACAATGTTATCAGACACTTAGTATAATCATCTGAGCCTGTCTGTTGCAAAACAGAACTTTTAGTGGATGGAAATTGACGGTGCACAAATCCCTCGAGTAGTTACATCGCAGCCTGTATCACAGCTGCAGGCTGCAGCAGTCTTGCTCGGTACTAGACCAATTTTAAAGATAGTTGTTCCCATTAGTCACTTAGACACAAAAACAAGGGGAAACTAGGGTCCATGTTGAAAAATACCAAAGTTACCCCTTAAGTATTTAGATGTGTCCCTTCCAGGACTGGACACAAACTTTTCCAAACGGGTCGTTCGTTTTCATTTTGTCCACTCAATCAGAATGGAATAACAAGATGTTGACATACGTAATAATCTTTTGTAGGAGACGTGTGTAGAAATGGGTTGGTCTTAGACTAATGCTAAAGAGGTCAAGAATACATGAAATACAATGTTCTAATCCTACAATTTAAAACACAATACATCTACTTGAAAAACCCATAGTGTGTGTGTGTGTGTGTGTGTGTGTGTGTGTGTGTGTGTGTGTGTGTGTGTGTGTGTGTGTGTGTGTGTGTGCGCAATTGTCAACAGTTAGTTTTACAAGATAGCCTATAGAGACCAAATAAGGCACTATAGTGTCACTATGATATTACTATAACAGTCAAGCTAAACGTTTCAGTGTGCCTGTGGTGGTTGACTGGTAGTTTACAACATAATGGCCTTCAATAAGGCCTAAAGCAATCAGATGATTAAAGATGGTTACCTCTTCAGAATATCACACCTTTTTCAATGATTTCTTTCTTTTTAATAGAAGACAACGCATGGTAATCAACATTTTTGTAAATGTGTTAGTCAGCCGGCTAATTTTTAACTGTAGTCCTTTGGCAGATGTTTTGAGACCAGAGCAAAAGAAAACAGCAAGACATAAGCACAGGTTAATCTCACAGACAGTTTCAATTACACTATGTAGGGATCAAAACACAAAGTGTTGGGACTGCACACGCAGCCCATAAAAGTATCCGATCAGGGATCTTTTATTAAAGCTATAGTGCGTAGTTTCTTTCTCCCCCATGAGGATTAATAAGTAATGACAACAACGCTGTCGGCGCGTCCACATGATACAAGTCTTCTGTGATCGCGCACCGTCCCCCACCCCTCCTCCACGCAATTATAAGTAAGGTCAGTAAGTCATTATCTTCACTTGATTTTCTGCACGGGAAAGTCACCGGACGCCACAATCTTCTGAACATAGCCATACTGAGAATTGGCTTTGTAGCAACTCATTTGGCAATGGCTTGAATGTAACGGACATTCGTTAATATCAAAAAGTTACGCACTAAAGCGTTAACAGTGGTGGTGATGGGGGTTGCTATGATTTCTGCTGCCTGTCCACAGCTCTAGTGCGTGTTCCTGGGGTTCTCAGTCTGCCTGAGGGGACGGTGGTGTTAAATGTAATGTGTGTATAACAATGTCAGCACCTGATTCCTCGGACATTGTCTGGAGTTCATATGATAAAATGGCTTACGAAAGCACAACAGTTAATGCACTGATGAATAATGGTTTTCAGCCTGGAACATAACGTATGTATTAGGGGTGGTACGGTTCACAAAATCCACGGTTCGGTTCGTATCACGGTTTTCGGTTCTGTGCGGTGCTTGTTATTTTTTCTTTTAATCTTTAACACTCAAGAAATATACTTCAGCACATGATATATATATATAGCTACAATTAGCATATTGAATGCATGTTGCACAATACATGCACACAGTGGCAGTTCTATCTATTGTTTGATTTCCGCTGTCATCATAGGTAACATGAAATCCCAAATGTTCCCACACACCAGACTACTATATACACCACCCTGGAGCATCCTCCAGCTCTACAGCCTTCCTCATCTCTCCCACTTCTGACGTGACCTGCAGCACGCCACACTCCACCTGAGGAGCGGTCGGCTCGGCGCCTCTCAAAATCTGACGAAAATCTTTTAAACTGACCTTTGTCGATCAAAAAAACAGATTCAGCAACTGTACGGCCTATTTCTCGCTTAAAATGTTTTCAGAAACACTTTTCGGTGAACTATTTTCGTAAAATACCAGATCGCATTCAGAACGAGACGCCATTAGAGTCTGTTTTGAAATTCGGGAGCAGCAAGACCCACGTGACGCGTTCGTCCAATCAGCTGCCATGTGTTGCGTTTGTCACGCTCATCCCCCTCGTCGTGTCCAGAAAGTGTTTTAACATAGGTGTGTAAAGTGGGCACTACGGCAGGATTCATATACTGCTGTGGTTTTCCCAGGATGCCAGATCCCTACATCTTCCTGGACCCTGTGAGCATGTCTGCTGCTCACTGCCCCTGCAGCCTCCCTTCCTCGTCTATAGGGGGCAGCCTTGTAACTGGAAACACTTGATTACCCATCGCTTTAGTTTTTGGCCTTTTTTTTTTTTTTTTTGTATTGCTCCCTATTGCACACACACAGTGTGCGTGTGTGAACATGCGTGTATGTGTCTCTCTGTGATTGGGTCCGGCCTTGTTTGATTTCTCAGTGTGGATTGGATAATCCCATAATCTGATAACGACCCACTGTGCAGATTTAGTGATTAAAGTTGAGGCAAATGGTTGTTGCCATGGCTGCCAAGAAGAAGTGTGTGTGTGTGTGTGTGTGTGTGTGTGTATCCTGGTGCTATTATTTCAGAGAAGGATTGGCACGTTGGTGTCTAAGTGTTACATGACCAAGATGATGAATTTGAAATGATTACCCTCACACACACACACGACTAGTTGGTCATGTTGGTCTACTTTGCACCTTTGATGAGTGTGAGCAGTAGTCGCTGGTGGTGCTGTAGACTACAAGGATGTGGAATTAAATAGAATTTGCCGAATGGACATGATTTTTTTTTTATACACTATTTTCAAACTTTTGCGTGCGTGCGGGAAGACAAATGCTGAAGTAGTGCTGACATGTGCATGTGCAATCACAAACAGGTTTATTGCCAAGTACGTTTTTACATACAAGGAATTTGCCTTGGTACTTTGGTGCGTAATGGATCGAATGGAAATGTGCAAAACATATTGACCAAATAATGTGCAATTGTTCACAGTATGAAGTATAAAGAATACGTGCAATGCAAAAAATGTGTGTTAATGGACCACATTGAGATAGATTTGGAGACTCTACGTTGTGTCCATGGCTTGTCAGTGGGGGCTCCTGGGCTTTGTTGACAAGGCCAGCTGAAGTCAGGAAGCAGGAAGAAACTGTTCTTGTGCTGTGAGGTTGAGGGCTGCAGTCTCTAAAGGTTAGTCAGAATCTTTCCTGCTTGCCTCAGCGTCCTGGAGGCGTACGGGGGGGGGGGGGGGGGGGGTGGCAGAATGCCATCCAAATGCCTTCCCAGCAGAGTGAATGATACACTGCAGTATGTCCTTGTCCTTGGAGGTGGCAGCAGTGTACCAGATGGTTAACGGGGGAAGTGAGGATGTACTCGATGATGGCAGCGTAGAAGTGCACCATCATTGGCTTTGGGAGGTTGAACAGCTGCCACAGGAAGTACATCCTCTGCTGGGCTTTCTTGGTGAGGGCTGATGTCCAGCTCCTTGAGGTCCAGGGTGCTGATGGTGCCCAGGAAGCTGATCTGTCTGAGCCCTCTCCAGACCAAAGTCGTTTGCTGAGGCTTTCTGTAGGATTTTCTCAGAGTACAACATCTATCACCCTTACTAAACTTTATTTTAAATTTGTGCCTCTTTTAACCTGTCCTCCTCCAGTCTCCTGAACGCTGCTTCCTTTTTCTAACCTTAGCTGTCTGAGCTTAGCTGTGAACAAGGGTTTGACATTGTTATAACTCACCTTTGTGTGTGTTGGTACACCGCCTACGTAGGACGTCCCAGCCTCTCTATACTCATGACACAGACTGTTAGTAGCAGCCCTGCTAGTCAGTCCAAGCACGCATTAAGGTCCTCCACAGCTTCACTGGTCCACTTCTTAGATATTCTCACAACAGTTTTTCTAGAGCTGTATTCTCTGCCTGTCTGCAGGGATCAGGTGGACCATGCACGTGGTCTGAGTATTGAATGTGAACACCGACCGGTATGAAGGACGCAAACTCACAGGGGCAATAAAAGGGTTTACAATTATACATACACACACACACATCTGTGCTAAACGTATATTTAAAAATGTATTTATTTGTAAGAGAGATACAATGTAGGCATGCTTGCATGTTGATCCTAGCAATCATTCAAAGCATTATACAGTGATTCTTTCCTTTTCAGGTTATTTATAATTCATTATAGCACATTGTAAAAAATAAAAATCATGTAGCAGAGACTTAAAAGTTGGTTAAATAGACCAGTCCATCATAGTTGACTTACCCATATTTTTGATTGTCAAAGTTATGTTCTCATCATGCTAATAGGCTACACAGCAGATGCACCATTGTTGGTTCATTCAATGGAACTTTTATGGTCAGTATTTTTATCACCATTAGCCATTCAATATATTTGCTTAATGTTATTGTCTTCCACATGGTATTCAAAAAAATAGGCATTCCCAGAGTAGTTGCTCAAGGCTCCAATCAGTTTCATTTCTTACCTGAAATACTGAAATACTCTTGCCGTTTAGACCAGATCCCCAGATCAACCAGGACCAGGGATCTTTTTATTAAAGCTATAGTGCGTAGTTTCTGTTGCCCCCATGAGGAATTCTAAGTAATGACAACAAAACTGCCGGCGCATCCACATGATACAAGCCTTCCGTGACCACGCACCACCCCTCACCCCTCGTCCATGCTGTTGCTTATAACCAAGGAGGACATGGAGGATTAAAGAAACATGATGGACTCTTCAGAAGAGGTCTCGATTTTCTGCAAGGGAAAGTCACCGGACGCCACAATCTTCTGAACATAGTCATACTGAGAAATCCAGAGAGAGTTGTGTGGAGCTGATAGTCTTAATTAGCTCTGTAGCAACTCATTTGGCAATGGCTTGAATGGAACGGAGGTTCATTAATATCAAAAAGTTACGCACTAAAGCTTTGAATCTTGAAAATTAGACCATGAACCCTAGCCTAGAAATCTAAACCACCCTAATGGCAGCAAATTTTAATTAGCAGCCAGCTAGGCACTCTCTGTTGGCTTGTGAGCTGGAAAAACCAAACTTTGGTCAGGCCAATCACATCTTGTGTAGAGTCGGTGGGCGGACTCATGGCTGCTGCTGCTGGGAACAGCTGTCTTCTGGAAGACTTGGAGTTAAGCCTTTCTTTGAGAAAAGAACAAAGAACGGCACTGAAATCATTCTTAAGAAAGGAAGATGTGTTTGGAGTTTTGCCGACCGGATACGGCAAAAGGTGAATCTATCAACTAGCTCCGCTACGTTCTTCGTTGCTCTGCCTGGTTGTAGCGCTATCCTATTGCGTGCAGAGGGAATTTGAAAGACAACCGTTTATCCCGCCCCTCGGATTGAGCCCTGCCAATGGTGAGTTCCCAGACCCAACATCTGGATGTGGGTCTGGCTTGTCAGGCTACATGAACCCACCAACAGGGAGATATTTATGTGAATTATTCAGCCAAAATCACTTAATTAATTGATTGAGCAAAGTGATGTCCATTGTAAGGAGCTGTCTTCCACTCTTATGTATTAAATACAATAAAACAATGATACTGTAATATCACACTATCAAAACAATTAGCTTAAAGAGGCAACTCTGATTAGAACTGCAGAGTTGGCAGTTAATTCCCACTTAGCCAGATACTGCTTTTAACTTTTATTTATTTTCCTCTGCTGATGCTTTTATATTGTTAAGAGCTTAGTCTCGTGGCACATTGGTCACTTAAAACACGTCCTTGGCAGTGCAACTCGGGCATAAAAAGGTTAAAATACAACCCCAACCACACTAATAATTACACCAGCTGTCTCCCTCATCTTTCATTCATGCCAACTGCATGGACGAATAAATTAATATCCAGATAAACACTTTAGCATGTGAGCAATATAATTAAATGAGTACCAACATAACAACGTTATTGTATGCTTGGTCACTCTGCTTTACGGCAAGCAGTCCCTGATGAACTTGACATGCTGCTGAAGGAAAGAAAAAGGAAATCGATTGTTGCCTCACCTTGGGTTTACCCAATCATGGTTAGGACAAGGATGGAAGGTAAAGCTCAACTATGTGTGGATCTTTGTGAGCCAAGGCCATCATTGCTGATAGGCCCCTGCTGCCTCACATGGAGGAGTGTTTGAGTGAGGGGTGCTTCACTGTTTTCTACCATAGACTTGGCCTGAGCCTACCATCAACTACCGTTACTTGAAAACAGTGGTTATCTGACTGCCTTTATTACACGCAAAGGTATGGCTTGGCCTCCGCTCCATCCGCTTTCTAAAAATATGATGGAAAAAGTGCTAAAGGTCCACTTGGAGTACACTACAATCTCGACAATGTGATTGTTATAAATAATAACAATAATCTTGAAATGTATCCTGTGTTTACCCGGGAGCCAGTGGAGGTAACGGAGGACTGGGTTGATGTGGACATGCGAGCGCGTACTGGTAACAAGGCGGGCTGCAGACTTCTGTACATAATGGAGTTTATTAAGGACTTTGTTTGTGGTACCATAAAGGATAATGTTGCAGTAATCGAGCCTGGATGTTATAAATGCATGAATGAATGAGTTTTAGCAGCAGTAAGTGACAGTGAGGGCCAGAGGGGGCAATGTTGCAGAGGTGGAAGAAGGCTGTTTTGGTAATGTGGTTGACAGGAACAAGAGGGTGAGGTTGCGGATTTGGATGGAGGGGGAGAACTATGGAGCCATCAATGTTGAGTGTGAAATCCTTGGTGGGGTAAGGGTAACTGGGCCAATAATTATGATTTCTGACTTATGGTAAGCTGAGTTGGCCGGTGTCCATGAACTGGGTACCCAGAGGCAGGGAGGCTATCAAAATGATACCTTTCAGTAGCAAAGGATGGAGATCCAGTAGCAGATTCAGTTCAAACTGGATGTGGTGAATCGAAGTTCAGATTTAACAGCAGCAACTAGCCCCGACCATACAGGAGGCATCATTAACAGCTGGTGGTGACGTTAGCTAGCCAAGCTAGCAGATAAGAAAGTAAGGGTCAACAGGTAGAGCCCTCACAACTTTCAATTGGGTGAGATAATCCAATTCAGGATTAAGATGAATGAAGATGATGTCTGTAGGGTAGTAGTAGTAGTATTTTGATCAGACGGAGAAGCAGTGAGCAAGAAATGCCAGAGTCCTCTCAGATCTGAGCACAGCTAGATGCATCCAGGTTGTTAGAGACTCTGGCTTTGAATGGACTGTGGATGTGGACCGCAGTTGTAATGAACCGAAACTGTTAGTTGCTAGTTGATAGTCCAGTGCTCCCTCCGGTAAGGCTGAGCAATATATCGATATTATATCGACATTGATACATGAGACTAGATATTGTCTTGGATTTTGGATATTGTACTATCATAATATGACATAAGCGTTGTCTTTACCTGGTTTTAAAGGCTGAATTACAGTGAACTTATGTAATTTTTTCTTACTAGACTGTTCTGGCTGTTCTATTATTTGCCTTTACCCATTTATTCATTGTATCCACATTACTGATGATTATTTATCCAAAATCTCATTGTGTAAATACATTGTGAAAGCCCAAATTGTCAACCCTACAATATTGCCGCAGTATCAACATTGATATGTTCATATCCATATCGCCCAGCTCTACCCTGCAGGCTAACCTTTGGGACGACAGATGCATCAGACTACGGACTGGGTGGCGCGCTGACCCATATATACCCACATATGTCTGAATGCTGTAGCCTTCGCATAATGGAGCCTTACCTCTGAAATTTTTTTTAATGGTGGATAAAAGGCCCTTGCTTGTGTATGTAGGCTGTCAACAAAAAATGGTGGTCGCATCTTCACAGAACCGAGCCCCAGAAAGGGGGGAATGTTGTGTCCACTACTAGGGGGCGTAGTATACCTAAGAACGGCCTTTTTGTAAAACCGACATTGAGAGCAGAGAAGAGTCTGTGACGTTAAGGAGAGAGTTGAAGCTGTGTGCATTGTGTAGCATGGCTAACAATAAAGCCGGATAAAAGGAGTTCTTGCATTGCTGATTATTACTACTTGCTGCTACTATGACACATAACACAACTGTTTAAAGGTGCTGTAGGTAGGACTGGGAAGATCCAGGACTTAGCCAAATAATTTGAACATCAACAACTTCTCAGTCCCTCCCCCCTTTCTGCTAAAGCCCAAAATGGTCTCCTAAGCCCCTCCCCACACAAGGGAGAATGAATGAATTTGTAAATGACCTGCTTCATGTAGTTCTACTGGAACATAGGGTCAGTTTCAGCTAATATGACAGAAAGTTAGTTTTATAAGGCTTATCTACTGCACCTTTAACACATTCCCCATAACAACATCATAAGGTGATAAATATGCATATTGTTTTGATCTTGCTGTCCTGCCCTCAATTGGGGAAAGCAAAATCAGTAATCAACATACTTTATTGTCATTGTATGAACACAACAAAATTACATTTAAATAATTACTTTTATTGGGATTGTGACACAAAACAAAGTTATGCTTAAATGACAAGAATATGGAAGAACATGATAAGATAAAAGCTCTTATTGTGTCCATCTGCTTAAAAATAAAAATAATAAAATATTTGAAGACCCTGGCACCCGAAAGCACATTAGCAAAAATTAGTCACATTGACAGTCAGTGAATATATGGCAACACCCTGCAGCCCTCAGCTTTTTTGGTTCAGGTTTAAAGCACCCTTCAGTTCTTTAAAGCCTTACAAAGATGCTTTGAAGAACTGCTAAGCGTCTCTAGGTATTAGATTTAAAAATGGCAGGATTTCATATGTTATGTAATCCAGCAGCTGATCAAAGTGAACACAAGTCACCCAAATCAAATGGTCATTTAAGAATGTCGGTGGCTTACCCTAAACATTGGCTTTCCATTTGAAAAAAAAAACATGCTAACCAAATTATTGCAATAGCAGAGAAAAGAAGCTGCTGATAGATGTAAAAGGCTTCAGGTCCTGAGAGAGAGGCATGTCTCTCTGAAATGCTATCAGGAAGACGAAAGGAACATCACACTGCCCTGCATACAACTGCAAATCGATTTTCTCACAAATACAACCTATGAATAATCTTGACATAGAACACAAATGTGTTTTTGTTCCATTAAGAAGGCAGGAAGTTCAGGTTTAGACATGTGTGACATGTATTTTGAAGTAATACGGTACACGTTGAAAAACTGTTTAAGACCTAAATGAGTTACAACATTTTCTTTGGCTGTTTGTTAAAAGGTGCAGTAGGTAAGCCTTCTAAAACTAACTTTCTGTCATATCTGCTGAAACTGACCCTATGTTCCAGTAGAACTACATGAAGCAGGTAATGTAGGCTCCACCTACAGCCTGTAGTGATATTTGCAAAAATCCACCGCTCCCTGTTCAGATGCACCAATCAGGGCCAGGGGGCGTGTCTAACTGCGTGTCAATCACTGCTCATGCACATACATTCATTCTCCCTTGTGGGGGGAGGAGCTTAGGAGACCGTTTTGGGCTTTAGCAGAAAGGGGGGGAGGGACTGAGAAGTTGTTGATGTTCAAATTCTTTGGCTAAGTCCTGGATCTTCCCAGTCCTACCTACAGCACCTTTAAACATTAAAACTTCAGCATGAGTTCTGTAAAATATTTCTGGATTTAAACAGTGTTGTAATGTAACGAAGTACAAATACTTCGCTACTGTACTTAAGTAGAATTTTCACGTATCTGTACTTTACTTTGTTATTTATATTTACGGAAACTTTTACTTTTACTCCACTCCATTTCCTAAATAAAATTTATACTTTTGCACCACTACATTTCCCCTCAGCATCTTGATTACTAGTTACTACAAAATAAAATCAGAAGAAATTTGTTACAATGCTTCCTCCATCCCAGTTGGTGACCTAATGCCTGTTTGTTGCCAAGCAGCAAAAAAACAAATGAGAGGAGGAATCATAATAACTGATACCGTCATGGAAGCACCTGCTGCAGGCTCTGCTGCTATGGTAACAGACGACGATCACCCCGACGACAGTGGTGATGAAGATAACGTTACACACCTTTGGCCATAAAGTTCATGATCAAAGTATTTTTACTTTAACTTCTAATACTTAAGTACATTTAATATCAGAAAATTACTTTTGATAATTAAGAACAGTAAATATTTGATACTTTAAGACTTTTACTCAAGTAATATTCTAAAAGGAGACTTTAACTTCTACCAAAGTCATTTTCTGGTAAGATACTTGTACTTTTACTCAAGTATTGCTTTCAAGTACTTTATACAAGACTGGATTTAAAAGGCAGTAATGTATGTCTGATAGAGTTATAGTGTAGACCGTCACCGTGTTCCACTGGGTCCAGGTTTCTAGTCTTAGACTTGCTAGTTAGGGAAAGATTAGAAAGACTTTTTTGTAAATATACAGTAGGAACACCAAATAAGAATGAAACCGTTATTGACTGTACCGTTCGAGAGAAACAGTAAACAGATACCAACATGTCCAGGTAAGATGTCTGAGGTTACATACACAGATATATAAAAAGTGAAAAACAGCTCCATGTGGTGATTTACTACAGTAAAACTGCACACTTGCTGTTTTTCAGAAAGTCATGGAGGTGAAAGCAATGCAAACACCACATTACAGTAATTTGTATTTATAGATGATGCAGGTGCATGGCAAGAGAGGACATCCAATGTGATGATGATGAAAACGTGTGGCCTGATGCTGGAGAGAGGCAGGATTAGCCCCGCAATGCTTTGTTACTCTTACATACCTTCAGATTGTAACTTTTGTTCTAGTTATTACGTAAATTCCTACAGAAATAGTGAATTAATTCTTGTTTACCTTATTTTAGTTTTTTTCAGTCATATGAAATAATTTCACTCATCTTTAAAGGAAATATTGATTAGTGTGAAGTCACTTAAATGATTCTAACTGTAAAGTTGAAAAGTTTGTAATTAGTGTCTGGGTGTTTGATGCTAGTGTTTTTACTCTGTGTTCTGTGTGTGTGTGTGTGTGTGTGTGTGTGTGTGTGTGTGTGTGTGTGTGTGTGTGTATGTGTATATGCGTGTCAATGAGCTGCTGTGGGAGTCCATCCTGGTGCTATTATTTCAGAGAAGGATTGGCACGTTGGTGTCTAAGTGTTACATGACCAAGATGATGAATTTAAAATGATTGCCCTCACACACACACACACACACACACACACACACACACACACACACACACACACACACACACACACACACACACACACACACACACGACTAGTTGGTCATGTTGGTCTACTTTACACCTTTGATGAGTGTGGGCAGTAATCGCTGGTGGTGCTGTAGACTACAAGGATGTGGAATTAAAGTGAATTTGCTGGATGGCCATGATTTTTATTCACTATTCTCAAACCTGTGTTCAGTTACATCCAGTTTCACCAATAATTTCCTTGTTGGGATACATGCAAGGACATTTTTACCAAATGAAATGACAGCAGTGACAAGAAGCAGTCAGTGCTCCTAAAGCCTGTGTCTGGAGTCGGTACAAGACCGCCGGGTTAGTTAAGAGGCTGGACCGTCTCCAGCTTCTTCTAATCTCAACCACTGGGTAAACATCAGAACCTCGGCCTGGCTTTAGAAGACTCATTGGTGTGGAGGAGGAAACAGTAATGTTTGGTTTATAAAAAAACCTAAATGAATGAATTACAAAAGTCAGAGTATACCCCTATATTTGAGCTAAAGAAAATTACCAAAAGAAACAGTTAAGATAGTTTTAATGAATGCCTCTGCCCACGTCCGATTTTTCCCGTCAAGTCACAAAATGATTTGCGGCAGGTAGACGCCGCTACAGTAACACATTCTGACGGGTCGCAGATTTCATTGTAACACCGGAAAAGCCTGTGTTACTATCCAGTCAGGTAAAAGGTAGCAGGAGAAGTCTTTCTATAGGCCTAATTGTATTTTAAAATTTGTTTTTAGAAGTTATCTGTTATCACGTTATGGCTGATTCTTGGACAGGAACATAGCAGAAAAGAAGGAAATTAAACAAAGAACTACAAGCTAAAAGGGAGAGAAAGACGGGCGATAACGTGAGTCACACTCGGTCGGGCTTTAACAGATGGAGACAATTACGGGATTGTAAATGATTCCAAACTCACCCCGAATTGGCCCCTCAGGTATGTAATATGTCTATTTCATTCATAAAATAACTTTGCGCGATATGGTTGTTCCTTTTAGTCCGTGTTTGTGTTGGCCTACTATTATCTTATCCCTTGTCCCCCTGTACCTGTGTAAAGTGTCCGTAGGTTTCATAAAAATGCACTATATTAATCTAAGAGTGGCAGCACATAGTTAGCCAGTGGGAGCACTGATGCAGTTGTAAGCACGCCACTAGCATTGTGCCACTATATGGAGGGAAACACTAGAGCCATAGACAGAACTGCTACTACTGTGCACCGTAGCACGATACTGAACAATCTCTCTGTAAAGGCAGATTGGGGACACATTTTGATTAAAGCTATTTCGCGTAGTTTCGGTCGCCCCCATGAGGAATTCTAAGTTATGACAACAAAACTGTCGGCGCGTCCACATGATACAAGCCTTACTTGATGGTGCATGTACCAGACGTTCATTAATATCAAAAAGTCACGCACTAAAGCTTTAATTTTTGATCAAATATTGTCATAACGCGCACCCTTAGTCTAGAGCAGGAAGGACCTACACCAAACAGCCCCCCCACACACCATACGCAGCAAGCTGCAAGCTCATCTAACAGCTTGAACCCACACAAAACTGGTTGACCCTTAGCAGGGGGGAAATCTGCTAGTTTAGAAAAACTGTTTTTTACCCTACCACTAGGGTTGGGTATGTTTGGTTTTTTACGATTCCGATGCCGAACCGGTACTTTTAAAACGATTCTGATTCCTAAACCGATTCTTGAAAAACTGAAAAATGATATCAAAGAAAGGCTCTTTTATAGATGTGGTAGCCGTAATATGCTTTTACGTCCGTTTTAGGGAGCCCAGAGGGGAATAAGGCATTTTAAAAGTAGCCTACATTTACAGTAGCTAGCTAACGGCAGACTACAGAGAAAGGGTGATATTTTTACGTCCGTTTCGGAGCGACAGAGGGAAAATATTTCAGTCGACGCATTAAGTGGAACCGAAATTTGTGTTCTAATCCGGTCCGATTCCTACCGATATGGAACCAGTTCCATAGTGGAAGCGGGTTTCGGTACCCAACCCTAGCTGCCACCCGATGCAGTGAAGTCCGGTCATTTACACTGCGTCCTTCAGTTAAGTTTAGTCAACATATCTTTTCAAAGGTTTCTGTGAGCAACTCCCCCAAATACAAACTCTGATTCTAGAATACAGAGCGAGTAATATATAATTTAAAATATTAGTGTGTGGATAGTTTTGAGGAATGTAGTAATCTGTGCGTACTGTTTTGGAGTAATTGAGTAGCCCTCTTATAAAGGCCTATAATTAGCACATTGTTGTGCTATAAGGATTTGTGTGTATTATCCTTCTGCCATAAGCTTATCCTCTCCTCATCAATGGGAACTCTTCGTTATCTGCTTGGCAGCCATAGTGCATCACGAGAGGGAGTAAGCAGAGACAATGTTAACAAGAATCAGATCCAGGCGTTTCCACAAAAACCGAGGCATGTTCCAAAGGTTGAAAGTGCCTCTAGGTTTTGCCAGGTACAGTATGCTTTCAGCTGTTTCCCAGTCAGTTACGCCAACTTTACTGGCAAATAGTTGTTGTGCCTGCATGCCAGGGATTATGAGGCTACGCTGAGCTGATGTGGTATTCTAGGAAATTCTTGCATGTATTTAGCTTGATAGTAAAAATGTTGGTAATTCGTGTTTGTACCAAATGAATGTTTAGTCTGCATGGACATACAGTACTCTTCACACATCCAGAGGCTTTGTATGTTGGCTTCGGCTGATACATTAAAGCTGCCAGTAGCTGATATTGTTGAAATATGAAGTAACTTTACAATGTTTTATTGTTTCTCAATCTCACATTAAGTAAAACTGTCCGCAGACTTTGTATCTATCTATGAATCTGGATATCTGTTAATCTCCACACACGTGCAGTACAGCAGCGTGGGGGTGGAGTTGCTGAATCCCTACAAGGCTCATTGATTGCGGTTCACCGGCTACAGGTGTCTTACCAAAACTTAGCCGTTAGCCTGGGAAATCCCTGACGGATTTCAGGCAAATTTGAGATTTGCTCTGCAAGTCCGTCTGGCCAAGAGCCCATTCAAGCCCATTTCCATTTTTTCCAAATCGAGGCACCAATCCAAACTGTTGAGGCGGGCTTTACATGATGACGATAGCACAGCGACGGCGAGCAGCTTCTTGTTTACATGATGGCCACCGAAGCGCAGCAACCCGTTGATGCCGCTGTCACTGCTACGTCACCCAGATCGTTGGTCTGATTGGTTGAGGCATTTGAGTGGCGTCCATTGGTGACGCCCCTTTGGAAATGAGTTGTAAATGAACGTTCCCCCTACAGACTCTGTTACAACTGAGAAGGGTCTGGTGTCAACCAGGCTACCAAGTCTTGCTATTGTCTATCTATTACTCCGGTGCCGCAGAAAATTAAAGTAAAAAGAAAGGGAATTATTACTCAGCACAATGTACTTTAAGGTGGAGATAGTTTAATGCATCATATTATAATGGTGTTATTTTGTGAGTAGAATCTGAATCTGCAACGTTCTCTGTCAAGTAAATGTATGTTTTCCTCTGAAGTACAAGTACACAGAAAGTCAGTAGTACAGGCCGTCAGTTGGGTTATTGAGTGCTTTGGGGGTCCTTCAGCAAGTTATTTCGAAACACAATTGTTCTGGAGAAAGCTACAAGCAGTAACACAGGAGGCCAAGCAATCAGCCTGGAATGAGCACTGCACTAGTTGGTTTAGACTGATGATTAAGAATGTGTTTGTTCTGAAGCAGCATTTAAGACCGCAGGTGTCAAACTCACGGCCCGCCGGCCCAACCCGGCCCCTCACAAATTTTGATTTGGCCCGCATATCAATTTAGGTTGGCAGTAGATTTTGGCCCCTCTAGTTGTGCCGCAAACCAAAAATACGGGAAACCGTTTTTCACCCTGTAATAACGTGACACTCAAAGCAGATTTAGGCACATTTTGCCGACTTTGAAACTCAGAAATTCCCCCAGAAGCAGCGCGTTTTAATATTCAGGCTGTGGAACAGGTTGCTGTGAGTTGGCTGTGTGGTAGCCTGCTTTAAAAAATATAGTCTTTTGTTTTGCTTGATTTGCTAAATTCTATGACGGCTAAGGACTTGTGTAGGGCTTTGTCGACAAAAATGCGACAAAAGTCGAAAAAAGCAGCCAAAGTGTAAAAATAAAGCAACAAAAAACGTTGACTCATTTCATCATAAAATAAATATTATATTACATTTCTGCTAATAGATCCCCCATACAGCCTACACACTGGTCCTTTAAAACAAGGCAGTGTGTATCTTTATTACCAGCTGTGACAGCGATGCTGGTATTGTTTTGACAGGCAGCAAAAATGTTTAAAAAAAAATAAAACTTGGCTGCTCAGAGGCCTGAATGACAAATGACAATGCTAAGTAATGGATGTCAACTGAGGATTAACATTGCTTTTCTAAATGGAGAGTGGGGCACTTATGTATTCATGTGTTTAAAGGCATCTAAACCCATTCTGCTCCGTTTAAATTCTCCTTGGCTCAACAGTTGTTGTGTATAGGGCTCGCAGAGGAATGATTTTATTCTCAACATTTTCTTTAGTGTAATAATAAGGTCATTTATTATGTGTCTAATGTGTTAAATTAAACAAAAACAAAAAAGTAAGTTTAAATAAAAAAAAATTAAAAAAAAAACCTAACCAAGTTATGGTTTTATATCAACCTCTATCAAGATGATGAACTCCAATAGTAAATCTTAGCACAAAAGAGCAAAGTGCAATGAATACATCAGCACTTTGACCTTCAATTATTACAGCCACTTTTCAAAATGTCGTCAGTCATATGTGTCCTCCCTTTCTGTCCTAAGATGCTTCGTTGATCTTATGATCTTATGTTTATGTTTTTATGTTGATTTTTCTGTTTTTTTTTTCTGTTAGATGTTTGTGTTGTGAAGCAAGCCCAAGACAATAATACTTTCCAGCCTCAGTGCATTCTAAACCTTTTTCATTTTTCGGCGACTTTAGTTACGTAAAAGATTAAATGTCTGCGTGAAGGTGGATATGTTTGGAGCGGACAGTGTGGTTAACTGGAGTTACAGGCTGCCTGCGTGTACACACACACACACACACACACACACACACACACACACACACACACACACACACAGCCCATCATGTGGCTGCTGACTGGAGGCTGAAGGCTGGGGAAGCTCCGACCGACCGACCGTACGTCCGTCCGTCCGTCCTACCGGAGAAGCTGGCTCCAATGTCAAAATGCCAACCTTTTCAGTCATGTATAAAGGAGCTGTCATCATTAGCAGGTAAAAAAACGCAAACGGGTGGGGGGGTGTTGGCTGAAGGTGTCTGTAGTGGAAACCCTGGCTGCTGTCTTCCTACTTTTGCTAATTGTTGAAGTGAATGTTATTGCGGCGGTGCTGGAGTGATGTTTACGGCTTCTTTTATGGAAGAACAAGTGGAACATAGAGGGTAGCCTACTGTATGGGGGGGGGGCAGCGTTTTTTCGCGCGCTAAGCACTCTGGCATTCGGTAAAGAAGTGAACGTGGTGCTGCGTGTAATGGGGTTTAAAATGGAGGAGCTTAGAGTCGACATGTATTGTGTTACATGTGGGTGTTCAGAGGAACGCATTCTTTATCGAGAACACGTTGGTAGAACAACCTGTTTAAGGAACGTGAGCGGGTTTTCCCGCTGTTATTTCGGTAACCATTCCACTGAATGGGACCGACTCTATCCATTCTGTCCTCTATGCCGCTCGTGCGCCGCGCGCCAAGAGAGCGGCTGTGTTTGATCTGCCTTTGAAATAATGTCAATTATGTGGCTTAACCCGCATGCTACATCTGATTTATGTTCTTAATGAAGTTAGTCGGACATGTGCTTTTACAGATGAAGGGCTGTAATGTATAATAACCTTTGCAACTGTTCACATTGATTATCGATTGCCTGCCGTTTATTTTCTGATTAATAAGTTGGTCTATAAAACCTTAAACAGCGAAAAGTTAGTGTATAAGCCTAATCTGTAAAAAAGAAAAGAAAAAGAAAAGTAAAATAATATTACTTAAAAAAATATTACGAAATGTAATAATGTTTGTCAACATGTAGCAGATAAGTTGTGGGCACTACAGTATACTACAACAATAACACCATGTAGCTGTAAGTTGAAGCCTAACCAGACCACAAACTTTAAAAAAGAATGCAGGAGGGAATCTGGGCTCTTCTTTGTGTTTACTACCCTGGTGCCAAATTATCAGAATTAAATCAGAATTAGAAAAGGATTTATTACGTTACACTTATGTGGAATTTGCTCTAGTGAATGGTGCAAAGATAAACAAACAAACAAACAAACAATATGAAATAAGCAATAAATAAGGGTAAGGCTGACTGCAATGGAACTAAATGGACTAAATAGAAGGAACATTCAGTGTGCCAGTTAGCTATTCCAGTGAGCCAACATGACGTGTCGTAGGTCTTCCCTAAGTGGAACGCATCATGAATGTTATTAAATACATCTGTGCTTTTCCTACTGGCGTCAAAGAGATCTGTTGATGTGCTGATAGTTGTCATGGAGATGGCTCAGTTGTGATCACGTGACCAATGAAACTTGAGCTAACATTTTTGTGTGTGCGAGATTGTTTTGTGTGTGTCAACTGTTTACAATGACATTTCCTCAGGGTACTTTTAAAGAGCCCCTATTCTACTCCTTTTCAGCATCATATTTGTACTCTTGGAGTCTACGAGAATAGGTTTACATGTTTTTGATGTTCAAAAAACATACTATGTTTCTCATACTGCCCTTTGCTGCAGCTCCTCTGCCTGAAACACTCTGTCTGAGCTCCTGGCCCCGCCTTCCTGAAAAGCCCAGTCTGCTCTGATTGGTCAGCTGGCCCACTCTGTTGTGATTGGCCAACCAAATTCAAACAAGCCACTGGGTGGGCTGCGCTTGCTCAGGCAGCACCAATGGGCAGCACAGATGAAAAAGTGGGCTGGCTTTCTCAATCAGTGACATCACTAATGGAAGAATTTCAAACAGGAATGTGGGCGAGCTGTTTCAGGCAGTTGAGACAAAGTGCTGTCTGTGGGAGCTCCCACACTTCTTCCTATCTTTAGACTTTGTGAAAAGCAGGCTAACATTCTGCTGCTGATTTCATTGGCAAGGATAGCGTTTTCATTTGAAGTTCAGTGTGTCCTCAGTTAGCCTCATTGTTTCACTGACAGCAGTCTCATGTTGTTTCTGATGAACTCTCTGCATCTGAAATATTGATACTCCTCCTTGTCTTTGGGGTGGCAACCAGACAGGGAAGTGTCAATCCTGTTGCTCAGAAGACACTTAAGACAGCGCAGACGTCTGGCAAGGCTATGCCCTGGAGGCTCTAGAGTCCTGCTTGGAACCTTTTTCTTAATATCCCAATAGTACACATGTTGGTGTGAGGAGATAGCGTGATTTGTAGTTGAGGATGAGGATTTTGAAGGGGATGCAGGTCTCTGGGAGCCAGGGAAGGTGGATGAGGGTGGGGGTGATGTGCTGCCAGGGCTTGGTGCAGGTGAAGACCCTGGCAGCTGGGATGGTTTTAAGATGGTGGAAAGGACATTTGATGATATGGATTTAATGTGTGACTGGAACAAGAAGGCGTAGTCCAGAATGACGGCCAGGTTGTGGACTGGTGGGGATGGGCAGATGGAGCAGCCGTCCACATCAAGGAGAAGATGTCCAACCTTTTTCTCGCTCAGAGTCAATTAATTTACGGGATTGCTCTGGGCACAAAAATGAGGGACAACTTGTGGATCTTCCGGCGGCACGCCGGAAGATCCACAAGTTGTCCCTCATTTTCGGCCGGATGTCCGTCCTCTTCCTCTTTCTTTGTGTTGGCGTTCTAACCTCTGGTGGATTTGTGAGGACTATGGTTAACTGCTCCTCAGATCTCTGCAGGGTAAATCCAGACAGCTAGCTAGACTATCTGTCCAATCTGAGTTTGCTGTTGCATGACTAAAACTACGTTTTGAACCTATACGTGTTCAACCAAAGCAAGTTCCTTCCCCAGGCTATTTTGCAGAGGCACCGAGAGGTCCAGGAGAACGAGAATGCTGGTGTGGCCGGAGTCAGCAGCGCTGAGGACGGTCTATGAGCTGTGGTGTGCTCTGAAGTAGAGCCGGGCAATATGGAGAAAATCCAATATCACAAGATTTTTGATCAAATACATTCAGATATTGCGGCGATATTGTAGGGTTAACTATTGGTGTTTTTACAAAATATAACCAAAATGAGATTTGAGATAAATAATCGTCAGTACCATGTAGGGATGCCTCAAAATTAAAATTCTTGGCCGAAACCGAAAACCGAAAAAGAGGAAACCAAGACCGAAAACCGAAACACCGAAAGAAATTATGCCAGTTATTAGTACCATTGCATTTATGGCTATGACTGTGTACTAACTTTACTAAAATCAAGGCATTGCAATTGTATAAATTAATATTAAAGTTTCAAAGAATAAATCAATTACAAATTATGCAAATATTTATTTAGCACATTGCAACAATGCACAGTATAAAATAAAATTCAAACACTAGAACGGCCATGACGGTCATTTTGACCGTTTTGAAATTTTGCTGAATAAAAAAATACAATCCTGCTGCTGCCTGACTTTTCCTGAAAGAGTCTGTATTTTAATTTAAAATTGTTTTTATAGACATTACACAAAAGGCAAAGAAATTACAATCACTTTTACCTATTTTGGCCATACACGGTCATATTGACCGCTCGGATTTTCGCGGTTTTGTTTTTAATTTTTCGCGCGGTTGAAGATGCATCTTGGTTGCTTAGTAACTACCATAGTCTCTGTCAGAGAAACGTAACTAGCGGTCTCGAGTAACAAGTGTGGGCATCACCGATGGGCCGAAGGCAAAGCCAGAGTCGGTAACGTGGGCTACTACGGCGTGGATGGACTCTGTTCTGAATCTGAAGGTAATCACCGGCCGCTCGCTCTGTGAAAGGCGCGGAACACGTAGATGGCCGGTGGCTGTTTACATGTTCATATAACTTTATACATCCTCGAACTGGCTGGAATTATTGCACACATCCTCTCCAAGGAGTGCACCAGCAGTAAAACTGTCCGGAGGAAGTTCATGCAGCAACTGGCAGAGAGCTGAGAGCGGAGTTTATGGAGGAAAAAGGGCCGCGGTGCACAGTCCGAACAGCGCTGAGCACCACAGCAGACACCAAAACAGAGGCAGTGCCAGGTTAGGTTAGGTTATAAATGGTCAAATAACATACTTTTAATTGTTATTTGGCTGTTATGAGTTGAATGAATTTCCACATCATATTTTTCGGGATATGAAGGTATGAAATAATTACGGTTTACTATGCCATGATATATATTATTGAACCACGTATTACTACTCAAATGTATAATTAAACTCGTTGACATGTACATTTCAGTGTTATTACGTTTTTCTAAAGATATCCTAACACAATACATAATACAATATCGCAATTAGGTATTTATCATGAGAAATTAGTTTGGAGTCTGGCGGTCAAAATGACCGCTCACAGCAGTTCTAGTAGTTATGGAATTCCGGCACTTCTAGTGTTAAATGTTTAACTTGACCCCACTCATGTGTACATTAAATAATAATGTACAGATCTACAGAAAGGTTTTAAATTATATTATTATGTAATTAAACCCGACGTGGAGAAAGTCTTTGCAGATGCACCCCCTCTTGAAATTTCAGCATTACATGATTTGCAAATTGCTGTCCGTGGGTCCTTCTCAGATACACTGAAATACGTCCACACCACAGACATGTTGCTTCAGACCAGCACGTGCAGGTCGCGGTCTCTGTTTGCGTCATCACAATATTTCGGCCGTATTGTTTCGGTGATAAAAGTATTTCGGCCGAAAATTTTCGGTGGCCGAATATTCGGTGCATCCCTAGTACCATGGATACAGTGACTAAGTGGGTAAAGGCAAATAATAAAACGGCTAGGTAGTCTGATCGACATCACTTTACTGTAGTACAGCCTTTAAAACCAGAAAAAGACAACATTTATGTCATATCATTTTACGATATCCTATATTTAAGAAGATATCTAGTCCAATATATCAATATCTTATTGATTAATTGCCCAGCCCAGATTGGAGGGGTTCGTAGAGCTCATGGTTGGACATGTGCTGATGGAGTTGGGAGGCAACGGCTCATTCCAGGATCTTGCTAAGAAAAGGAAGGTTGGTGATCAGCCCGGTAGTCCAATGTTTCCCACAGCTTGAGAATTTACTTTGTGACCATTTCACAAATTTACAGTTCGTCAGCACGTTTTTTTAAACTAATGTATTTCAATAGGAAGCATCTTTCGTGATCACAGCACTTTTTCTCAATGAGAAGATGACGTAGCATTAAGTGCGACTACGGTAGTGAGTAGTATGAAAGCCCGAAAATCCGCATAGGGATGCTGGTTGGGGTTAGAGATATACCGATACCAGTATCGGTATCGGCTCCGATACTGCCTAAAACGCTGGTATCGGTATCGGAAAGTACTGGAGTTTATGCACCAATCCGATACCACGTAATAAAGCCCTAAAGAATATCTATGTTAAAGTAGTTTATTTATGTTCTTTGTCCGTTATAACGGACTGTCAAACTGCAGAATAAAAGAAAGTTCTGTGGCATTCACTGTTCATGTTTCACAAAGAGTTTAAGACTGACAACAAAGATATAAATAATATCACATCCATACATGGATAGTAGTATACACTTATAAAATATATGACACACTGGTATCAGATCGGTACTCGGTATCGGCCGATACGCAAGTTCAGGTATCAGAATCGGTATTGGGAAGGAAAAATGGTATCGGGCCATCTCTAGTTGGGGTGGAGGATGGGTCAAACAACACAGGACTTTCACCCAGGAGACCGGGGATAGTGTCCCGCATGTCATGTCAAACCCAACCATGCCGTTGTTGTCCCGCGTCCCGTTACTGTTTTCCTAAACCCAACCCGTCCCGCCGTATACAGCTATGCAATTGTTTATTATAAAAAACGTGCTGACCATCACGAAAAGAAAAAAAAACCTGCTGACCATCACGAAAAAAATGAGATAAACCTGTTTCATGTACACAAATCAAATAGATTAAATGACGTGACCATTTCACGAACTGCCGTGAGACTGTGAAGGCTCGGTTAGCAATGATTAGCTGTGGTTAGTGGTTAGCTCCGTTATAAAGATATGGAGCGGGGAAGACTGCCGCAGAGAGTGGTAACAACCAGACTCTGATAAATGACGATCTTTCACAGCTGTGTGGCCGTTGCGTTTCTACCGTTTATAAGTACAGTTAGTCCCACGGGAAGCCACAACACAACCAGCGGCATGCTGTTGACGCTGTGCGACATGCACAGGGAGCATGCACAAGCACAAGGGGGAGGGGCTGGAGGCCGCTGGTCTGTGTACACTAAAAACTACATCGTTGATTGGAAAGAAAAATGATGAAGCTGGAAGGTACCATGCCAGATTCCAAGGAGTTGACGATGAGCTGCTATAACCATGAAGACAGACACCACAGTAACTGTCTAAAGCGCGGTGTTGTGTCAAAGTGGTGTTTGCCAGAACTCGAAGACTGTCCCTCTCGCCAGACTGCATTTTCTCTGATAAAGCCACAGTTTACTACCTGCCCAGCAGCAAACAGCAGACAGAGAGCAGGTGAACACAGTGGAACATTTAGCTTTAACGCGACCCAAATGTGACTTCAATTAATAATGATGTTGCCAACTAGTGGCCCAAAGATACATGAATGCAACTTAATTTGGGCATTTAAAAGTACTTGGTTATGGTTAGTGAAAGAACAGGGTAAGGGTTAACAGAAACCTGCATTGACTGTTGATAGGAGACCTTCCAGTCACCCTCCTCAGATGTTAAAGGCACTATAACATTGACATGCTACTTCCACCTTAGGGGGAGAGCTGTCAGAAAGCCTCTGGAATAAGACTATTCTAAAGAATGATGCTTCATTCTTTGATGCAAATGGTGTCTGAGGTGGCAGCAGACACACACCAACACTTCTTATTCAACACCGCTGCAAGCTGAATATATATTTGTCAAGCCAGCATTCAGTGTTGGGGTGCTCCTATGTTAACAGTGCATATGGAGGAGTCATGTGATTTTAATTCAGCCATCTTTCAAAATGAATCGGGCGAACAGTCAAAAATGATTTGCCTCAAATGTAGCATAACCATGTTGTGTGGTACCACTACAATAAAAATGCAGATGAACATTTAATACCCAGGAATTCATATTATAGACACTACACTATAGTGTTAAATACATACTGTCAACATGTAAATACCTGTTAAACATACGCTGTATAGGCTTTCATATCCCCCTACCTCATAAATAGAAGCAACCTTTTATATATTTCATTCTGTATTTTATTCCGGCATAATTTGCAGTCTGCACCGTTGCACTATTATCTTTACGTGCGTACGTATATACACACTTTCTATATGCATATTTCTATCTGTTCACAGCAGTAATACTTTTTGTTCAACTCACTGTTTTAGCTGTAGGTCTATTCTGTGTATGTACAAGGGCAACAAACCGGAGTCCAATTTCTTGTGGGTGTACCGTATAAATAAAATGGATAGAAGGGACACTGAGCTGTTAGCGGGAGACTTCCCCTGGAGCAACGGGGAGTTAGGAGGAGGGACTGCATCAGCCGACACAGCATGCTGTTTGGCTCATTTTCTGTGACTAACGCAGCATTAAAACACGGCGAAACTAGGGATGCACAGAAATGAAAATTCTTGGCCGAAGACCGAATAACCGAACTAGGGCTGCTCCCTCTTAAGTCGATTAGTCGACTAATCGGTCATTTTGGTCTTAGTCAACTTAGATTTCTTTAGTCGATTAGTCATGTTTTATGCTTTTTTTCATGCTGAATGACTTATTTCCAAGAAATGTACGAGCACATCTCTGGTAAACACAATAATTAAAGTGGTGCTTTTGCGCGACTCTTTGTGGAGAAACTCAGATTTACAGATCTGTCGATTAAATCAACTAATCGATTAGTCGATACAATTGAATGAGTGTTAGTCGACTAAGAATTTCTTTAATCAAGCACAGCCCTAAACCGAACGTGTGTGTTTGTGTTTTTTTCCCCATTTATTTTTGACGATGTTTTCATCGTTGCATAAATTAAACAGTCGATAGCATGCTTTTTACTATTTTGTCTTGCTTTTCATATGAAAAAATCAATTAAGACTACAATTTGTGTGTACTTATTTGTTTAATATTCTAGCAGAAATGACACCAAACAAAGCCCAATATAACTTATAATAAAATAATTAAAATAAAATATTTTAATTTGGCCATCTTTGAGCCCCTCTTCTTGAATAGACTATATTAGGCCTATTACTGACTGCTGAAAGAATGGAACGTTCTTTATCTTTTTAATCATTTTAAAAAGATAAAATGATTATAATAATACAAGTAAAATTTACTATAAACAAGTAAAATTGACTCCATAAACAACATGAAATCAAGGAGAGGGTTAACTTTTTAACTTTTCCTGCTACAGATCTCCCACCGTGGTCCGAAAGAACAGAGGAGACACTTTGTTCCTCTCACTATGACTCTCACTACTCTGAAGATAATCGCTGTCACTCTCTCTCTCTCTCTCACACACACACACACACACACACACACACACACACACACACACACACACACACACACACACACACACACATATGCCAGCCCCTGCGATTTTCTTAAAGAGATTGACACACACACCAACGCACAAGTATAAACTTCAGGCCACTTACGCAGGCTAGGGAAAATACTGTGTGGAGCTTCAGCAGAAGCATAAATCAAGCTTAAGGCTCTGTATTCATCACAAAGTCAAACCCACTCAAGCACTCTCTCACATTGAGCAGTCACAGTCTGACTGTAGCTTTGCAATTCAAATGTCTAATCTGTGAAGGAAAAACATGTACAAAAGTAGATTTAGCTCTTCAAGTTTGCGATGTACTTAATTTCTCCTCTCTTCTGTCTCTCGCTCCCTCTATTCTACATCCTCCTCATCCCTCCATCTCTACCAGGACACTAATGGGTCCATATGGAGTAGACCGAGCTGTTCATTCCATGGAGTTTACAGACTGTGAGAATGGCCTGGGTAAGTAGTTTTTTTCTTCTTCTCTTTAGCAACCATGGAAAGTAAACATGTAGAACTGCAGGTACTAAGGTCCTCTCCATCTCTTCCATTGTTTGTGGTCTATAACTGTTTATACAGTTCATGGTTATCAGAGACTGTGGGCTATACCAGCATCCACTGGGTGAGAGACTGTGTACACCCTGGACAGGTTGTCAGTCTATCACACAGTTAGTACTGCGGGAGAAAACTGGAGCACTCAGAGGAAACCCACACTGATGCAGGTAGAACATGTAACTCCACACGGAAAACACCATAAACCATGAAAATCTATCTTAAAGGTGCACTATGAGTTCCTGCATGGTTTCAGCGTGATTTCATTTTTGTCTCAAATCGTAGGCATCTCTCCTTGATCCGCTAGCTGCCTGTCCCCTGAACACACCGTGAAAAAGCCCGGTCTCGGGAGACAACACAGGGGTCGTAAATGTCAAACAAACACTAGAGGCACAGGATGGGCACCAAAACACAACAAACCACGTTCCAGCCAATCAACAGCTCACGATACTTAATCAACTCTGCTCACTGTAGGCAGGGAAACAACACATTACTGTTTGGCTGTATGGCTAGCTGCTTTTCTGGCTCACCCGTCTGTTAACTAATACAACATTTACACCAGATATTTGAAAAGAATGTAGCTATAGCTAGCCTGGGCGTAAGTAGCGTATCTGCTTGTGTAGCTGCTGCTAGCCGAGAGGGACCGTAGCATCAGCGCGCTACAATGCAGGTGCTGTAGCCAGGGCTCGCGCCTGTCACAGTCATTCTGTGATGATGTTGACAACGGGCCCAGACAAACTAAGCATGTATAATGGCCTTAACACATTATCATGACTGACGTTAACTTACCAACTGAACTCAGTTTCTCAGTCAAGTCTTCTCGATATTTGCAGTCCCTGTTTTCCCTAAAGGGTTAGGGTTAGCCCTTCCCCTTCTATAGAAACAGACTTCTTTTTGTAGCCAGTGGAAATGAGATAGAATGCAGCTTTCAGGCACTTCCACATTGGCTTCACTTTTCAGACCCGGAAGTTGGCGCTTGGTGCAGCAGAACAAGCGGTTAAAAAGCTGTTTAGGCATGATGGTTATCTAATCAAACAGTTGTCTATTTCCACATCCAGCAGACACAGAGCAACATTAGCATTTATTGGAGTTGTTTTGTGTCCACCTGATGAATGTCAGTCCAATGTTTACTCTCATTTTAGCTCTGTTTTGGTCTCCACCAACTACTGATAGAAATATCTGGGTCTTTAGCTGCTAAAGGTTTCAGTATGTTCACCAGTTAACGGAACTGGGTCGACTCGGTCACGTTTTGGCTAAAGTTCTATCAAATGATCTGTTCAAATACTAATATAAATCATCTTGTAATGTTTTCAGTTTTTTCAATGGTGTCAAACTGAAGTAAAACTTCTTAGCTTTCTAACGGTATATAACGGTATATTGGCCAGGTCGCCGTTGCAAATGAGAACCTGTTCTCAATGGTCTACCTGGTTAAATAAAGGTTAAATAATAAATAAAATATCGTGTTACAACTATTTACTTTAGGCGGCAACAGGAAGCTAACACCGGTGAAGTAGCCGTGCACTACCCTTGGCCTTACTCTGACCCCTATCTCCTTGCTGTAAAAACTCACTGGGCGCTGCTGGTTTTTTAGGGCATTTATTGATTAACAAGTCGCCCAAATTAACATCAATGCTGTCAACACATCCGGAACCGTACTTCCGTTCTTCACAGTAAAAGACGTGCCTCAACAACTCCAAATGATGCTGTAAAAGCTCCTTAATTTCCAATTTAAATGTAAAGTTATACCGCCACCTGAACGTTACCCAGGCATTTTACCTGCTTCCTCTCATCAAAGTCACTTTCATACACTAATTAGACATGTGAATGTCCACATACATGAATGACAATTCACATGTAGATTCTTAGATGTATGTAAATTAATTCTATTTGCACTTCGAGGGCGATCGCTAAGGAAAAGCACTGCGAAAAGACTGGAAACTGTGTCACACCGTCACACACTGTGTCCGGATATGGCCAATAGCTGCGAACGGTGTCCGAACATGGACATTATGGCTTTATCAGAGATTTTTCAATGAAAATAGCTGCTGCTGCTGGAAAGCAGGTTGATGAGAGCAGGTATACTGAAGCAAACAATAAAGTTGTATGTGATTTAAAAAAAAAAAAAAAGAATGAGCTGAAAGGCTTAAACATCTGTGAGTTCATTACTATGAGTGACACACATTACACATAGTCATGTGATCCATTAGTCATATAATCCATTGTTAATGTATAAATATGATTTAGTGCAGCGTTAACTCTAACTGTACACCAGACCTCATCCTATCCTGATTCTTTAAAATGTTCTGCTTTAGTTCTGAAGCCCAGAAGTACATAAGGTTGTTGTAGCTAGAGGAAATAGATCATTGTTAATTCTGGTGGCTTTTATTTTTTCAGGGGATATATATATGTATATACACTTCTATTTTCCTATCTTCTTTTGTCAGTTTATAAGTTTGTTATGGCACCTGTTGGGGATAAGGGATGGGGCTAGGGTTGGGTACCAAAGCCAGTACTTTTACCGGTACCGACCGAATCAAGTCTGTATTACCGAGCATTGGTTCACGTAAAATCAAGCGAAATTTCGGTACCTGAGAGCACGAGCTAATCTGTCCTCTGTGCATGTTGATAGAGAGCGGAGCTCTCCACACACACACGGGCGCGCGCAGAGGTGCAGACGGCGCAAACTACGCCGCCTCTGCAGTTTTGTTGAAGTCACAGTGAGTCACGGAAATGCCGATAAAGTGGTTTCAAGTGTGGTTACAGTTTTTCAAAACTTCACACAGACAGAATTTGCTGCAATATGATATTAATGGAGAGCCGAAAGCGGCCGCGGTGCTGTTGACGTTACACTTCCTCTGAGACAAGCAGGCACAACAGTGGTTTCTGTGCCCTGGTGACTGACTGACAGGCTGAGGTTGTAAGGAAAGGCAACTTTATTTCTACAGCAGCTTTCAGCAACTTAAACCTAACCTTAACCCCAAGGCAATTCAAAGTGCTTTACATGAAAACATTAAAGAGAAATTAAAAACGGTCATGATGAAAATAAAACAGTCTAAAAAAGAATATACAAATACAAGAATAAAAGTTGAATAATCATTCAATTTAATAGGTTGTAGGGATGGGTTTGGGATGAGAGAGGGAGGGGTTTTATTTTTATTTTTATTAAATTTCTGTCAGTGTAAAATATTCAAAATAAATAACATAATGTTCTACGTAAACAGGACAGTAGAGAAAGACAGTAAAGACTCACATGGAGCTGAAATTTTAACGCTGCACTGCAACGCGTCTTTCAGTTTAATTAAAGGCATTCATTTATTCTGAGTCTCTTATTCTGCAGTATTATAGAAGAAAAAAACCCCGAATATTTGAATACCTGACTTGAAAATCAAATACCTACCCAACGTACGAACATTCGAAAATAGTCGAATATTCAGGTCCGTCACTATTAAAGTTCTACTTTGAAAGGGATTTTCTCGGCAGACTAGGTATCTTTGTTAAGTATCAGTGTGTTTGCCTTGGAGGGGAATTAGGTCATGAGGCAAAGCCCTAACCCACTTAACTCTGGGTTAAGATTGCAGGGATCTTCAGTTGTTTTTATCCTTACTCCACACCACCATGCTGGTGTTTGACTACATGTCGCTGGTGGTGAAATGTAGTCCATATGCATAATTACAATTACAGTCAAACTGTAAAATACTGTATCCTGCTCAAGTAGAGGTGCTTTACAAAAGTAGAAATACATATATAGGATCAGAATTGAACTGCTACTAATCTGGCCAATGGTAAGCCGGCACTGGCAACTGAGAGTCCGGCGGTGGGAAATCAGAGGCTGACTATTGATTGGACCAAGGTGGTAACTCCTGCGTCTAACCTAGAAAGCATGGCTGGCTGTCATTAGCTTCAGAAGCTGGTCACTAGCACGCCGAGGCTAGCAAGCCACTCGATCAGCTGCAGTCACGGCACCACACACTTCAGAGCGCTGTCAGGGACTTATTGGTGCATTCAGGTGCACCCCGTAAATCCTGCAATCTATACTTGAATGGCCACAAAGGTTGTTCATATCTGTCATTACTTTCTTGGTATTTCAATGCAGCATTTTTAATGAGTATATGCTAAAAAATATAACAATAGCCCATTTATTTCTACATAGGAAGATTAAAAAAAATTCTCTAACAAAATCTTATTTTTTTTTAGTTATCAGCAAACTCCACAATATTCTCATTTTTACTGCAGCTAACTGTAGCTACCTAGACCCTCAGATCACAGTCTGTCATCTCAAAGGGCTTTACAAAGAAAACAAGTGCTTAGTGGTTAGGTGGTGATGGCGTGGTGGCACATGGCACATACCTTTGGTGTGGGAGATCTCGGTTCAATTCCCACTGTGATCAACCAATTTGTCCCTGAGCAAGACATTTAACCCACAGTTGCTCCAGAGGCGTGCAACCTCTGATGTATGTCATATGCCAAAAATGTCCTCTATGCAGGGAAAAAAAACTCTGCCTGCCTCTATGGGAATTTAACATAGGGGTGTACTCACTTATGGCCCCTGTATTTTAAGGAAGAACATTCATTTATTTATGATACATTATTCATTCACAAAGAAAAGTGGTGTCCCTAAAGGTTGGATTTTCCCTCATTTTTTAAATTAAGGCATTAAGATAAATTTCCAAAAGATGATTTTTTTATTCCTTATTTATTTGTAAAAGAGAGAGAGAGAGGTGGATGCTCCGAGCAGACAGCTGTCAGCGAGCCCGTACGGAGATATGAATAACATGATTTCTCGGTGTGCCATGTAAACATCATATCCCCAATATGATCCAAAACGGGATCAGTCTCATAACCGCAATATTCATGCTCATGTTAACACACGTTTCTAACAGCATGCTAGCTCCGTCTGCGGGTTCTGCGTCCAGCAACCAGTTTATCTCCAGATTCATTAAAATTAACATTGTGATTAACAGTGGATGGGTTGTTGGTGAAATAACATATAACTAATGAGAAAATGATGACTGTGAACAGAGCAGAGTGCAGAACAGAGCTGCCGTCGGCTGCTGCTCCTGTGCACATTTACACATTGTTATCATTAGTCACACAGAAAAACAATGCGTACAGGATTACGGCTGCTGGCGCTTCAGATATGATGTACTAAAGGCATAGTGAAATGCATAGCATGTGAGGATAGGTGTGTGTGTGTGTGTGTGTGTGTGTGTGTGTGTGTGTGTGTGTGTGTGTGTGTGTGCGTGCGTGCTTAAAGCAGCACACAGGCGAGAAGCAAAGCAGCTTATAGTCATCCAACTTGAGCATGTGCAAGCCTACACACTGTTCCTATACATAAAGTGTAAAGACCCCCTTACTGTACGCCTGACACCTCCACAGGGGAGTGTCTGGGACTCTGTAGCACACTGTCCTACACTGAGGACAGCACATGCTAATCTGTTTAATGCAGCTGAAAGCTGTACCTTCTCAGTGTGTTCACAGTGACCATCAACTCCACAACAGCTCCTTTTCTTTGTAGAGTGGGCTTTAAAGAAGCACTTTTCAGTGTCCTGATGTCCAGAAATGACTGTGTGGTTAAATAAACATGTTATATTTTATGTTCCTGTATCATCTGGGGTATTAGAACCCATTTTTAGATTCAACTGTGCCTTTTTTCATCGCCTTGAAGTTTGTGATGTTTACAAGGTCTTGAAAGACTGGAACATTCAGTCCTTGGGAAGCAAACATGCCCTTGATGCATCCTGAGCAGGAAATAATAATTTGGAAAACAAAATGTGAAGCTGAACAGGGGGGACAAAGGCATGCCTTTTCTATTTGCTCCAGCTGCGAATGCATTAGTATGATGTTTTTCTTATCTGATGATAGGCGGGGGGTGGGAGGAGAGTACTTTGAGGCTGAACAAAAGAGACTGTTTTCCACCGAGAAGAGTAAGAAGGGAGGGAGGACTGAGAGAGGGAACTTTATAACCCCATTTTTCCAACAGGCGATAATTAACGTGCATCACTTCGCTCCAGACCCAATTAGCGTCACCATTTTGTCTCTAACAGGCCGACAGCAGTCTCACACTGAAGGAGCCCTGAACAAATAGTCCAATAAGGCAGACTTGACTTTACCAGCTAGGCTTGAGTCCATTCAATGTATTCACTTCATTAACAGTGATGGAATGCGTGTTAGTAGAATGGATAGGCCCATGGTGCGATTTGTGAAAAAATCAGAGGGGGGTTAGAGCAGGCGCCCATGTATAGAGGTTTACTCCTCGACGCAGCGGCCACAGGTTCGACTCCGCCCTGCGGCCCTTTGCTCATTCCCCCTCTCTCACCCCTTTCATGTCTTCAGCTGTCCTATATAAATAAAAAGGCCTAAGATGCCCAAAAAATAATCGATCAAAGAAATCAGTGGTGTAGTCTACGTGATACGCAGGTATATTCCCTAAGAAAGCTCCAGGACTTCCATTAAAAATGCCCAATAACACGCAACAACATAATTTCCACACACTTTACATGAAGGTATCTACATAAGAGTGTCATGACACTGTCATGAACGTGTCACAAACATTATAAACAAGTCATAAACGTTGATGACATAACGCTTCTTTTAGTGTCATTCGGTTTTTGTCATGACAAGTTATGGTTAGGGTTAAAAATGCAACGCCTGGGGTGGCCGCTGCGAGGGGCACGGGCACAAGGGGACCACTGGTGTGACAAAAACACTTAAAAACCTCCTTAAAAAAACCAAGTCCAGTTATATAAAAGCTGTTTAAAAGAAGGTTAGGGTTAGGATTCATGTGTTATGACAGTGTCATGTCACTCTTATGTAGATACCTTCAAGTAAAGTGTATGGATGTATTGTACATGATCAGGCCATGTTGTACTTTAAAGCGTTAGTGCGTAGCATTTTGATATTAATGAACCTCCGTTCCATTCAAGCCATTGCCAAATGAGTTGCTACAAAGCTAATTAAGACTATCAGCTCCACACCACTCTCTCTGGATTTCTCAGTATGACTATGTTCAGAATATTGTTGTGGTGACTTTCCCTCGCAGAAAATCGAGTGAAGATAATGACCTCTTCTGAAGAGTCCATGTTGTTTTAATCCTCCGTGTCCTCCTTGGCAGCTAGCAACTGCGTGGATGCACTATCACGGAAGGCTTGTATCATGTGGATGTGTCAGTTTTGTTGTCATTACTTAGAATTCCTCATGGGGGCAACATAAACTACGCACTATAGCTTTAATTATAATCGCCACAGTAACTGTGTAACATTCTTTAATTTCCTCTGTGACACACAGCAGCACTGGCTTTTTTGTGCACGTTATAGGTTTACAAAGTAAAAAAGCCCAAAGTCCACCCCAAAGGGACTTACCATCTCCAACAGAAAACACTGTTCACAAACTGCTCCAAACAGCTCTATTGTAGTCCAGCCTTTACTTCAGAGACAAACCTGGTCACTTTGGAACACATGTTATAATGCTCGCCTAGCTGCTAGCATGGCACGCCCTCATACTCTGCTTCTGACTGGCTAGCAGTCCTTACCTAGGTACTGTCAGGGAACGCCCTCATACTCTGCTTCTGACTGGCTAGTAGTCCTTACCTAGGTACTGTCAGGGCACGCCCTCATACTCTGCTTCTGACTGGCTAGTAGTCCTTACCTAGGTACTGTCAGGGCCCTCATACTCTGCTTCTGACTGGCTAGTAGTCCTTACCTAGGTACTGTCAGGGCACGCCCTCATACTCTGCTTCTGACTGGCTAGTAGTCCTTACCTAGGTACTGTCAGGACACGCCCTCATACTCTGCTTCTGACTGGCTAGTAGTCCTTACCTAGCTACTGTCAGGGCACGCCCTCATACTCTGCTTCTGACTGGCTAGTAGTCCTTACCTAGGTACTGTCAGGACACGCCCTCATACTCTGCTTCTGACTGGCTAGTAGTCCTTACCTAGCTACTGTCAGGGCACGCCCTCATACTCTGCTTCTGACTGGCTAGTAGTCCTTACCTAGCTACTGTCAGGGCACGCCCTCATACTCTGCTTCTGACTGGCTAGTAGTCCTTACCTAGGTACTGTCAGGGCACGCCCTCATACTCTGCTTCTGACTGGCTAGTAGTCCTTACCTAGGTACTGTCAGGGCACGCCCTCATAGTCTGCTTCTGACTGGCTAGTAGTCCTTACCTAGCTACTGAGCATGTGTGACTCCCAACAAAGATGTTACAGCAGTGAGAGGTCTCACTCTGTAGCTAAAACAGAGAGCTCAACACACAGGGTGAAAAGAGGAGCTGCAGCAATGTGCAGTACAACAAACATATGGTGTTTTTTGAAAATTAAACCGTAAACCTATTCTGGTATAACCTCTAAATGTAATTATGAACCTGAAAATGAGCATAATATGAGCTCTTTAAGTGAAGTCACGGTTCAAATTCACTTCAGTACGTACCATAGACTGTTAATAGTCTATGGTCTGTATGTCAGACAGTGAATGCATCTCTTTTCATAACTGCCGTTGGTCGGTTCTGTACTATTCATGAGATTAATAGCTCAGCAGCCACTTCTTTGCGAGTTATGAGACTATTACGAGCAGCGGTGGAAGAAGTATTCAGATCCTTTATTTCAGTAAAAGTACGAATACCACACTGTAAAAAAATACTGTTACAGTAAAAGTCCTGCCTTGAAAATGTTACTTAAGTAAAAGTGTGTAAAGTATCATCAGGAAAATGTAGTCAAAGTATTAAAAGTAGAAAATGTAAAGGATCCAAACAGTGGTGTGTTTAATGGTCTAATCATTTCAGCTGGACTTGTAGCCGTTATATTGTTGGCTAGTTTACTTTATAATAAAACATCAGATTTTATAAACTACATGTGTTTTGTGTGCAGAAATATTAATGTGTAAAGTAACTAGTAACTAGTAGCAGATGAATGTAGTGGAGTAAAAAGTACAATATTTCTCTCTGAAATGTAGCGGAGTAGAAGTAGAAAGTGGCATTAAAAGAAAAGACTCAAGTAAAGTACAATTAACTCAACATTTACTGGAGTAAATGTACTTAGTTACATTCCAGCCCCTATTCTGTCATGCACTGGGACACAGCAGTGATCGTGCTGAACACAACAACTGCAACACTAACGAGCTACCAACTCACCACTCTAAGGAATATCTGGGTTTTAACAGTTGTATGTCTTATATATTTTAACAGAAATTGTCCGTAGAACGTGATTCACAGTTGTATTTCTGTTTTTTACATTTCCAATTACATCATTTGTGCTCTGACAACTTTTATCTGCTATGGAGGTTGGTTTTGGAGATTAAAGTCCACGTTGCTTTTTACAACATTTTAAGTGTTTTTTTTTTTTTTGTTGTTTTTTTTTTTTCAAAGGTACTGTATGTTCACTGTAGCTACACACATAATTAAGGGGCTAAGTCTGGGTAATGAGCTGCCAGACCTTGCTCTGTTATTTTACGGATTTATTTCTTAGTGTATAATGGCTGAATGTTTGAATACAGTTTTATATAAATATACTTCTTGAAATTGCCAGACCTAGAATAATACCCACAGAGAATGAAAATGTTTGTGCTCCTTAAAATCACAGACTACAAGGCTTACTTATATGACCCTCCTATTACTCTTCTGTCACCAATATGGTCATCCAATGGCAGCTGCCGACATATGACACGCCACCCCCCCGCCCTTGAGATCACAATATTTAAAAGCCCATCTGTACCAAGTTATTATTATTAATTTATGTACTGTAATTTGCATTTGTTCCGTTTGGAATGTTTGCACTTTTTCCTGTGCAACCTGAAATAGTGCTATGGACTGTAGTAATGTAGTGGTGACTTACATACTGTCACAGACAATACAACTCTATAGTGGGAGATTAGTAGAAAGACACCTGGATATTATATATATATATATATATATATATATATATATATATATATATATATATATATATATATATATATATATATATATATATATATATATATATATAAATAATAGTTAAAAGTCAATAATAGTTGACTATTGTATTTGCCACTGTGAGGTCCAGAGCAGGCAGAAATGTCATGAAATCCTGAAATCCTGAACACATTTAAGGAAGAAAATTGTTAGTCTCTCTAGTCACTGTCATTGATATCTACAGAACGACTGATTGCAAAATGAAAATTGTCAAACTTAAAAGTGGTTGTCCTCCTCCTCCCTGCAGGGATTAAAGTGATTGGCGGAGTGAAGGAGCTAACCGGAGAGGAGTTTGGCGTCTACGTCAAACGGATCTTACCAGGTGGCCTTGCATCAAGTGATGGTAAGTCCTGGATCCTCCGAGGGGACGCATTCTTCTCATCATGTCCCAGGCGTACTTTTATTACTCCAATGGTAACTATTATCCAAAGAAGGCAAAGACGTGCAAACAAAATACACACAGGCAGTAAAATACTGTATGTCTGACAGGGTGCTGTGTCCTATTATATTATCTCCCTCCACAACCACCCATCCTCCATAAATAACAAAGACCCCATGTAATCCTCAAACTCCTGATTATTAATAGGGACAGGTCTCGAGACCCGGTTTTATTAAGAAACCGATTTCAATAAGGTCCGTGCTATTCGATACTGCTTTCGAGACTAGCAGATCATGTAACGTTATGTCTCGAGAGACAGAACGAGATTTCGGACGCTACACTGAAAACATGGTTGCGTCAGTAGATGCGCTGGATATTTGTGTAACGGAGGCGGTCGCGCCCAGCTTCATGTAAACAAACCCAAACTTGTAATACGTCCCTGAAACAAAGGTAATATAGTGACAGAAGAAGACGGAAGAATGACAGTTAGATTGTAAAGTGCGGCTTTCTACTCATATTTTCTTTCAACTAACACAAAAAAATCTGTTTTGTGTCTATCGTGATATGTCGCAGCCTTTCGCGATGTGTTTATTGCGCCAGTTGATATCGCGATGACGATAAAAAAGAAAACGATATATTGTGCAGCCCTAGTCATAACAGCGTGTTGTTTGCTTAGATGGAAACCGGTTCCTCTGGCTAGAGTTGCCAGATATTTTTGCACAGAGATGAGGTATTTCTGACATCAGTGAAGTTCAAATTTAAAAACCTGAGCATACTTTCTTCAATGGTTGACCAGGTTCATTTAGAGTGAAGAATCAGGTATGAAGGGTGTCATTGTTGATGTTTCTTGGAACCCTTAGCAATTCCCTCCACTCCTCAGGGCATATTTACTAAGCTTGTTGCAAATTAACATCAGGAGTGCAAAATTGAATTCTAAATAACATAAGATGTAAACGTGCTCAGCCATAGTTCACCAGATTGGCATGAAGCGTTGCTAAATAAAATCTGACGCCGTGTGTCGAGGCTGTCTGGAGAGCACTGGAGCTAAAGCAGGAAGGCTTCCTGCTGCTGAACTTGGACCGTTGGTTAAAGAGAAGAAGTCATGTGACTGCAGGCGTACATTCAGCCTGCAAGAAGCAGGCCATACAGTGGTGTTCATAAGTTTATGAACCCATGATAAAGTTGACTAAAAAGAGGAATATAAAAAATCTTTTGGAAATTGATCTTAATGCCTTAAATTTAAAAAAATAGGAACAATCCAACCTTTAATGACACCAATTTTCTTTGTGAATGAATACTGTTCTTCCTTAAAATACAGGGGGCATAAGTAAGTACACCCCTATGTTAAATTCCCATAGAGGCAGGCAGACTTTTATTTTGAAAGGCCAGTTATTTCATGGATCCAGGATACTATGCATCCTGATAAAGTTCCCTTGGCCTTTGGACTTAAAATAGCCCCACATCATCACATCCCCTTCACCATACCTAGAGATTGGCATGGTTGTATTTCAGTTAGCCTAATAGCTGGTTTGATTTGCATTGAGAGATGATTTTATGGAAAGTACCCCATGCCAATCTCTAGGTATGGTGAAGGGGATGTGTTAACACAAAGAAAGAACATTGTCGATATAGACTACAACTTACATAGCATGAGTTCGTAAGCTGGAAATCCCACAACAATACCTACACTGTGTACTAAATAACTTTCTCTGCCCTGTGACAGGAAACCTGATGCCAGGGGACCAGATCCTGGAGGTGAACGGAGACAGTCTAGTGGGAGTCACAAGTGAAAGGTAGTCCACTTAAGAGTCATTGCTTTAAAGGAACACGCCGACTTATTGGGACTTTAGCTTATTCCCCGTAACCCCCAGAGTTAGATAAGTCCATACATACCCTTCTCATCTCCGTGCGTGTTGTAACTCTGTCTGACGCACCCACCGCTAGCCTCGCTTAGCACAGATCCTGGAGGTAACCGGCTCCATCTAGCCTACTGCTCCCAATAAGTGACAAAATAACGCCAACATGTTCCTATTTACATGTTGTGATTTGTATAGTCACAGCGTGTACAAATAACAAGGCCATATGAGACACAGCCATCTTCTAACCGTATACAAACTGGGAACTATATTCTCAGAAAGGTGAAGCACTGCTACTTGGGCGGAGTGATTTGCTGGACTTCTCGGGTGCTGCTAGCAAATCACTCCGCCTTCTGAGAATATAGTTCCCAGTTTGTATACGGTTAGAAGATGGCTGTGTCTCATATGGCCTTGTTATTTGTACACGCTGTGACTATACAAATCACAACATGTAAATAGGAACATGTTGGCGTTATGTTGTCATTTATTGGGAGCAGTAGGCTAGATGGAGCCGGTTACCTCCAGGATCTGTGCTAAGCTAGGCTAGCGGTGGGTGCGTCAGACAGAGTTACAACACGCACGGAGATGAGAAGGGTATGTATGGACTTATCTAACTCTGGGGGATACGGTGAATAAGCTGAAGTCCAAATAAGTCGGCGTGTTCCTTTTAACCACATGGCTGACTGAGGTGACGTAACAAGAATGTGAATGTGTTTTTGGTTTCACAGAGCTGTGGACATCCTGAGAGCCGCCTCTGCAACCAATATAATGCGCCTGCTCATAGCCAGAGACGAGGAAGCAAAGTAAGCACATGTCTAGTATACTCATTAGGAGTTCGCTGGGAATAACCACATCAGGTTTAGTAACGTTCTGTCAATCACCTAAATCCTCTCCTGTGGGTCCATGTAGCGCTGATGATGCAGGATGACCTCACCAAAGCTGTCCAATGAACGAGTACCTGCCAGTCCACATGACTCCATGTTTACTCCTCTTGGTTCATTTGTAATAAGTCAGTGTGAACCACAAACAGAGCAGAACTAAAAGGCAACAATTGATTTGCATGCATTTACGATTACATGCACATAATATTCCGAATTTTGCCCCTTATACTGAAAAAAGAAAAACAGATTTGACTAAGCTGTTTACATGCCTAATGAAAGTAATTAGTCCACTAATATTCCTGTTTACATGCAGCTGTGCAAACTAGGATTTTTCCAAAGTTTTCCACAGGTTCCACTTTCGTCCAAACCAAACACAGCATCCCTCTTTCATTCCTTCAACCAGCTTCTTGAAAAGGTCGGCTCATATCCAAAATCCTGTTGATGTCCAAGTCTTTGATAATGTTTAGAAGTAGCTGTGTTTCTGTTCTTTCGAGCATGCATCTCTACCGCAGCCGGACCCACTTGAACTGTCAGCTGGGTGGGTTTGTGTGCAACAACCATAGCAACACACAGGGCTGACCGTAGACGGTAAACAGCCCGTAAACTGTTGCAAACTGCGGTAAAAACCCTGATTGAGACGCATATTCAGAATGCGGTGTATACATGTCCAAAGAATGCCTCTAAAACCGGAGTAACGCCAGCATATCCCACGTCTAACTCGGAAAATGCTATATTTGGAAAAAGGCCTTATTCCGAATATGGAAATGGAATATGCTGTTTACATGACCTGTATCCAGTTCTGAATATTGTCATATTCAGAATAATAGTGGAATATTAGGCTACATTTACATTGCTACATTTAGTTTTTTAAGCAGAGTTTTGAGCCAAAAGCGATCTCCGTGCACCAAGTGTTTTTATCTCCAGTAGAAGAACTAATCTCTGTTTAAACTAACACGCCCCAAACCTCATATCTCGTCAACATCCTGGTATACTGGGCATAAACAGAAGGCAGCGTAGAGACTCCGCCCGCTGCTGGTGGTTGCCATGGTAACGTTAGCAGCTTAGTCTCAGAGAACGAGACGTCGTGACCGATAAGACCCAATGAGGAGGAGAAACGTTGGTCGGTGTTGCCGAAGGTCTCCGTTTGCGGCCGTTGAGACTGCAACACAACACAGCAGATTCCAAACCAAAACGGGTCAGAAGTGTTTCCAAATGTCTCCGGTTTAGGGGCTCGGGAACGTCAGAGCAGGGGGGAATGAGAGGGGGGAACGCCAGAGCAGGGGGGAATGAGAGGGGGGAAACGCCATAGCAGGGGGGAATGAGAGGGGGAAACGCCATAGCAGGGGGGAATGAGATGGGGAAACGCCAGAGCAGGGGGAATGAGAGGGGGAAACGCCATAGCAGGGGGGAATGAGAGGGGGGAAACGCCAGAGCAGGGGGGAATGAGAGGGGGAAACGCCATAGCAGGGGGGAATGAGATGGGGAAACGCCATAGCATGGGGGAATGAGAGGGGGAAACGCCAGAGCAGGGGGGAATGAGATGGGGAAACGCCATAGCATGGGGGAATGAGAGGGGGAAACGCCAGAGCAGGGGGGAATGAGATGGGGAAACGCCATAGCATGGGGGAATGAGAGGGGGAAACGCCATAGCAGGGGGGAATGAGATGGGGAAACGCCATAGCATGGGGGAATGAGAGGGGGAAACGCCAGAGCAGGGGGGAATGAGATGGGGAAACGCCATAGCATGGGGGAATGAGAGGGGGAAACGCCAGAGCAGGGGGGAATGAGAGGGGGAAACGCCAGAGCAGGGGGAATGAGAGGGGGGAACGCCAGAGCAGGGGGAATGAGAGGGGGGAAACGCCAGAGCAGGGGGGAATGAGAGGGGAAAATGCCAGAGCAGGGGGAATGAGAGGGGGAAACGCCAGAGCAGGGGGAATGAGAGGGGGAAACATACCAGAGCAGGGGGAATGAGAGGGGGAAACGCCAGAGCAGGGGGAATGAGAGGGGGAAACGTAGCAGAAGATATTCTTTTTTCAACTAAAACGTAGCAATGTAAATGTTGCCTTAGTGTGCATTTAAACTCATTCAAGTATATATATATATATATATATATATATATATATATATATATATATATATATATATATATATATATATATATATATATGACATGAACAGCAGTATTGACATGGCGACACTGATATTACTGACGGCAGAGGCCAGTATTAGCATTCAACCAGCTTTCTAATCTGAGCGCAACCAGTTTTGGTAAAAACAAGGTCAGTGCCAGCTGTCAGCGTCACCGGCTTCATTTCCCTCCAATCCACTTCAGACAACATGATCCTCAGTTGTAAGTTGACAAAGGTATTAGTGGAGTTGCATATTTAAAGGAGCAAGACCGTTCGTTGCACATGAACGTGTCAGCCCCGATATTTTTCCGAAAGCATGTGGTATTTTCTGCCTGTAAGTGTAATCCTCAGTGACGAGACTGACACAGGCGGGACTTGACTCAGCTGTTAGAGAGGGCGCATGCCAGAAATGAGAAGTTAAGGGTGGAAATAGCTCTGTGACACAAACACCAGCAGCACACTGAGGACTTAATTGGCCAGATCCTGGTAACAATATGTAGAATGTGAGAACTAGGGATACACAATGGGAGGAAAATATGCGCGATAGCGTTGCTGAATATGGCGATAACGTTACTGCTCGTGATAAATGCTCGTTGTAATAACTGCTTGTTGAATATTAAGACAAATGAAAGGAAATCATTTCCAGCAATCTTTCATTGAACAAATAGAGCAGTGAATTGAATATAAAAGGAACCACTAAAAAAGAATGATAAAGTGCAGTTTTCTGCTGATATTTCCTTTCAACTAACACAAAAAGAGTGTATTTTGCGATGTGTTTTTTGCGCCAGCTGCGATGACGATAATATATTGTTATATTGTGCAGCCCTAGTGAGAACTGCTTGTGTGTAGAAATAGAACGTGAGTGATGACATACTCCAATGTAGTGATTCAAGAACCTGTAACGGACTGTAACTCTTCATGTTTATTTCTTTATGTTAAAGTTGGGATGTTTAGAGTGTCACTGTTCAGAGGCAGTAGTCTGGGTCAGATTAGTGACGTTGAGTGAAACGCTGAGATTTCCTCCTGTCAGTAAAGTGAACATGTTGTGAGGTTAGATGCTGTGAAGCCTGGGGGGGGGGGGGAGGCTACGGCCCACAGTAGCCTGTGTCCAGGTCAGTAATAAAACTCTAACGTCTCACCGACTGCTTATTGAGGGACCGTGCAGTACTTTGTCGTTGTATGAACACAGCGGAATTACGTTGGCGGCAATCTGTGCAGCAGCAGTAAATAAATAAAAACAAGATAAAAAAACAAAACAATAAAAAGGTATTGCACATAGCACTCATGTGAGCCTTTGCATTGATGGATTCTCCCAGAGTGGTGGAGGGGGGGTGGGGGGTGGGGGGGGGGTTGAGAGAGCTTAACCTAGAGATGTGCTCCTGACGAGATCAGCCTTGTGTGTTAATCTGTGCTCTAACTACAGGAGGAGAGTGGAGGGAAGGGGGGCGGGGGGTTATCTGCCTGTCTCTGAGTTGGAGGAGAGAAAAAAGAAGATATTTTTATTAAATAACATTTGAAAAACAAGGCTAATTAATTAGTTAGTAAGTATTTTTTGTATGTCCGAGCCTGTCTCCAGCGCCTCCACCTGCAGGTCGTCAGCTGTGTGTCTGCCTGGTATGCTCTCGGACGGCCGATTTAACTCGCCAGTCCTCATCAACATACAGTCATGTGAAAAAATTAGGACACCCATGCTAAAGTTGACTAAAAAGAGGAATGAAAAAATCATCTTTTGGAAATTGATCTTAATGCCTTAATTAAAAAAATGAGGAAAAATCCAAAATCCAATGTAGTGGAGTAAAAAGTACAATATTTCTCTCTCAAATGTAGCGGAGTAGAAGTAGAAAGTGGCATGAAAAGAAAAGACTCAAGTAAAGTACAAGTACCTCAACATTTGGACTTAAGTACATTGCTTGAGTAAATGTACTTATTCTACTTCGTTTAAGAAAGCTTGATTCTGATTGGCTGGGAGGAGGGCATTAACCCGGCAGGTTGCCCCCTGACTGAGCACAGCGTCATTAAATAGTAGATCAATACGCCGCTTGGATTTTTTTCTATCGCAGAAATTTCAAACATGAGGTCCATTGTAAAAATAGACCTTGTTTAAAAAAGTCGGAAATCTATCGGAGGGTCAGTCGATACATAGTTTCGCAAGCGAGATGCAACGTAGCAACTACGTTATTAAACTAACGTTAGTGATCAGATGCAGCCTTGTGTGGTTGCTACAGAAACTAATTAATGTTAGCTACAGTTGCGCTAACGTTATTCGCCATAGTTCAAAACATTAAAAATGGACAAATTCATTGTCAATTTTAATATATTTGGAGTAGGGAAGACATTTGAGGACTGGTTAAAGAGCGCCGAGGACGACGGAATGACAAAAGAGAAAGAAAAGGCCCAGGGTCCCGTTAACGAGATCTGACAGATGAGGAGCTGCGTACAATGGAAGACGGGGCCCTTGAATCAAACACGAAAAAGGCAACTGCCTTTGCTATCAAGGTTTTCACCGAGTGGAAGAGCCACTCTTCCACTCTTCCACTCCCTAAAGGGGACTACTTTTTGAGGGAGATGAACTCAGAGTATACATTTAATAAGCATGCAATACGAATAAGAAAAAGCATAATTATTAAAGTATTTGAATTGTTTTATTATGTTGGCAAGCAAGAAGTAGAATAAACGGGATAATCACAGAGAGGCAGGGCGATAAACAGTTTGATATGCCCGGCTTGTTGAAGGTTACCGTAAACCGTCCACAAGCCGGGCATATCACGCTGCCTCTCGGTGATTATCCCTTACTTAATTCCATTCCATTCCACCACTTGTAACAACAGAGTGAAAAAATGTAATTTCCCCTTGCAGGGTCATTAAAGTATCTCTAAATCTAAATCTGAAACGGCTGAACGTGATGAACTCCATCATCTTGTTAGTAATCCCTTCACTTTTGGTGCTGTCTGTGGGGATTTCTGTCCCTTTCTTAACGCTGTGGTTATCAAGTACTGAGGCTTGCCGGTGGCATTTTATGTCATTGATCTTTCTCCGACACGGTGTAATACACCCACACGGCTCCCCCTCCCCCCAGATGACGTCCAGTCACTTCAGTGTGAAACGAACGGACATCCTGACGTTGTCTAATCAGTTTGTGCTGACCAAGAACAATTTGTGTCCTTATTTACCACGGAGCCAATGTAATGCTTTATCATAATCCGCTTAGAAAAGGCATATTCAAATCATCATCCCCAGGGGATATCATATTGTTGTTTTGAAACAAGGTGTTACGCCGAAAAAATGAATAACACTCAAAGCTACAGTCATTTCTTTTCATTGCTTTAATGGCCTGCCCACAACCATGATAATAAAAAAGACTGCTGTGCCTTCTACGTGACGTGATGTGTGACATGCAGATATAGATATTGTAGGTATCGTGTGAAAAACAGGGTGTGCATTTTAGTGTGCATTCAGTTTATTCATTCATCTCTACCCTTTCCTTGTCCTGTAATAACGTTTTCACAGATTCCGATTAGCTGACATAATATGGTCTGTTCCAAAGAGCCAAATGACCCGTTTCTATGAATTTTGGCTGTCTAGCATCATACCTACATATGTCAGTTTAATTTATGCTTAAACACCTGTAAATATTAACATTATTTTATATATAAATACCTTGCTGCTTAATAGCTGCCGCTATTAGAAATGTAACCACTGTAATGGTCTAATGAATGTTGTACATCTTAGTATAACCACTAAAACATGTATATTATGTTAAATCTTAACATAAACTCTTATCCCAATAATGTTTGTCTTGTGGTTTCCCTGACTAGGAAAGAATTTGCTGAGTTGCTGGAGAAATATGGATCTAATGGAAGTACAGGATCAACGCGCAACTCTCCCATACAGCAAGGTAGGCAAATCCCTTCTTAGTCCCCTAGTATGATACATTACACATTCTGTTTTTTTTTTCCTCAAGCAGTAACTGTAATGCAATGTCGGCATACCTGCTGCACTTGTAAATGTATGTATGTGAAATTAAATTTCCGGACTCCTGTACAACAAGTTTTTTATGCCAAACAAGGACTAAATGGCATCATCATACACTTCAATATAGAACAAAAACAGGACCTTTCTATATTTGACAGAGTAATAAGCCTGTAGGGTAGATGGAGTAAGTCTGCCTTTAAAAATGGCTTATGACAAGTGCAGTTGTCCATTACACAATTGCCAACATCTGTTTCAGATGGGGGAGGAAGGGAGGAAGGCAGCCAGCTGGTACAGATTTGTTAAAACAGGGCTTCAGCACATGAGCAGTCTTGTGTGCTCTGTGCAGGGGATGGTGTTGATGCATCGGGGGGCACCTATGGAGTCGGATCCATCTCAGTATTAATGAATGCACGTGGAAGGATTCACAACTATTTATTTTTGTGCGCATTAAAACAACATTGTGGAGAGCCTCATTGTGGCTCGGAGGTAGAGTGGTTGCCCCATATCCACAAGGTTGGCAGTTCAGTCCCAGGCTCCCCAGGCTCCTCTGGCCACATGTCAAAGTGTCCCTGACCAAGACACTGAACCCCAAGTTTCTCCCTGGATGCTGTGTATATATAGCTGTCCACTACACTACATTGTACTGTGTGTATGTGACAATTAAGAATGAATTTAGTTTTTTGATCATATACAGTATAAATCACAAAATGCATTTGTGAATCCTTCCGTGCGCAATCATTGGTATTGAGAGTGATCTGACTCCATATACATCAGCTCCAGAATGAGGATACATGGATTTATCATGTTGATATAAAGATGACATCTGTTATGTTTATAGTATGGTAAAACACTGAAACTGGCAGAGTTACTGTGGTTGGCTCTACATACGCTCAAAGATGACAAGGTGAGATTATGTACTGTAAAAGCCGGGTTATGCTTCAGAAGAATTAGTTTGTACGACATGTTGTCTGACCCTTTTGGAAATCAAAAGGGTTTCTAGTGGTTCCTAACAGCCATGCTGGAAAGTGGGGAGAAGAGTCTGTCGTCGTAGAGATGGGGAAGAGGCAATAATCGTTTAAACATAGAGATAACAGCACACTTTTCAGGCAGTCTGCCCTGGAGGGGACATAAAAAGTGACAAATGGTTGCAACAAAAGAGAGAGACATTCAAACCCTGGCTCCTTTCTCAACTCCGCACAGTTGCCCAATCTTAAAGTAGTTGTAAATGTGTGATTGTAGGTTTGGGAAAGTGAGAGTAATTGTCAGCCACACCCTCCTCTAATCCGTAATCGTCAGAAAGCTATGGGGCGAGATGGAGTGGACTGGCAGCTGAAGAAGGCCAACGCTACCATCGTTTGTGTAGTTCAAAGCTGACATGTAGAAAGCTACGGATTGCAGCTTAACGTTACTAAAGATGAAGGACTTGAGTTCCATACTTGGTACTTGTTGGTCTGGACTTGACTCTAAGCTGGAGACTTCTTGGCCTAGGCATTGTTGGTCTTGACTAGTGACTTGCAAAATAGACTTGGTACCACCTCTGAAAATGTACTGGAAAATCACACAGAGTTGGTCATTGTTTTTTTTAATTTTTTCGATACAGGTGCTAAAACAATACTTTTAAAAGGGTGGCAGTGTCTTAACAGTGTCTGAACCGATACTTTAAATAAAAAAAGAGAGGGAGCACAAAACGACAGTTGGCGACATTAAGGAACAGCTTGTTTATTGCCAAGTCCATATGGTCAAATTTAAATGATTTATTGAAAATGTAATAACACTAACTTATTTCACCAGACAAGTGCTGTAAAACAACACAAAGAAGATCCACTAGATGTCAGAAGGGTCACTATAACAACAGCTTGAGTTTCTTGAGGTGCACCTGAATGCACCATGAGCTCATGAGTAGTAAAGAAGGCACCATTAAGTCCTGTCCTTTGATGTTTCTTAACTTCTTTAACCGTGTTTAATCCAGCTATTAGCTAACAGTAGGCTAACGTTACCTGCTGCCAAGTGTAGTGTTAACTAGCGTTACGTGCAGCGATGCTTTTGTTGCCTGTAACGTCCGTTTCGGAGCACCAAAGAACAGCGTAGGCATTTGAGTGGCACCGAAATCTGCATTGTCACCGGTCGTTTGCACCGGGTTTTGGTACCCAACCCTAATCACACACGGCATGTTATGAACTGAAATGGCTCATGTCTTTGGCTCAGCTCCTCCACCAAAGAAGCGCTACAAAATGCTACAATTTCCAGCCTTTAAAAAAAAATCGCCGTGCAAATGATGGAGTGAAAAACATCTTGGACAAGATTGAATATTGAATCTGAGGACAGGAGAGAAGCAGAGGGCTACCGCAGGCAGTGGATAAAAAATAAATAATTCTGGGGCATATTTTGGCTGCTCGACAATTGGTTTGGTCAGCATATTGGGTATTATTCAGTGCTTAGAGTCACTCAGGCTTAAGAAAGGTTTAACAGGAACAAACATTTTTCTTCAGTGGAGAGCCTCAGTGCCAGCAGCAAATTGTTGAAGACTTTCAGTACAGTATTTCTGAATTGTATAACATTGTATTCCCTTCCCTTATTTCCTTATACAACACATATCAAGAGAACATCATGTTTGCTTACTACCCTTCATCTAAATAATAACTTATCCACTATAAGTAATTATTTAAATATGTATCTAAAGCCATCTCTTATACCATGTTGATTTTACACCTCCTAGCAAAGCACAGGTTAAATGACACGCTGTCTATTTTGTGTTTTTGTTCTTTCTTGCCATTCCAAAGGAGGCCGCTACCTGGAAAGTACATCATCTGGTTCCTCGTCTCGCTCCCAGAGTCCTTTGCTGTTGAGCCCAGCGGGCTCTCAGAACATGTACAACAACAGTGGGCCCATGCTGCGCTCCCTCAGGTGAGATTCTACAGGATTCCCATCAACCATCCCACTGCTCTCCTCTCGTTTGGAGACTGAGTTGGGAAGTTTTGGCTAGCAAATACTAACCCTGAAGCATATGTCAGAACAGCAGCCATGAAAGCTAAGGTCAGCAGAAACTTCAGCCTGTCTAATTTATTTAATTCAATTTCAATTCAAATACAAGACCCAACAATCTCTTCCCCCCCCCCCCCCAACCCCCCAAGAGCAAGAATTTGGTGCGACAGTGGTGAGGAAAAACTTTTAACAGGCAGAAACCTTGGACAGAACCGGCCTTTTGGTGGGCAGCCATCTGATGCTGCCAGTTGGGACACAGAGACACATACAGATATGGAGAAATATGATTCTTAATAATTACAGCAGTTGGTATGATGGACAGTGGCAATAATAGTAACAAAAAAGTTAATAGAAGTATGACTATTTATTATAATTTAATATAAAAATTCTATTTATGTGCTTTCAATAATGCCAATTTAAAATATTTGGATATTTTACTTCTGTATATGTTTTACACACACACACACACACACACACACACACACATATATATATATATATATATATATATATATATATATATATATATATATATATATATATATATATAATTTATATTTTATTTTTTTTAATCTTAAATTCAATTCGAATATAGGCAGTCTTTTGAAAATCTTTGCCGAATTGACAATTTACTCCAAAGTTTTCGGATTTGAGAGGCTCAAATCAAAATGTTGTCCCTGGACATATATAGTGCACTAAAATAATATAGAAATGAGCATTCCACATAACACTAATAGGGACACATAGGACACACCAGTGGATAGGCCTACTTCTTTTTTAATTGAAACTGACTTAAACTAATACACTAATAATAGTAGGGATCGCGTTCCACTCTTTTGAATAAGTAAGGGGTATTTGAGCTAAACCATAACCAATAAAATTAAAGCTCAGTAAGTTGTATTTTTCAATATTATTGCAATAGTTGTAGCATTATGAGGTTTTCTTGTTCGGAGCTTGTTTAAATACAAAGTGGTTATATTGTTGTGGTTTTCATTTCTAGCTGTTATTTTGGAGCCCTGCAGGTAGCCTCTGTGCTGGGGGGGTTGAGCAATAACAGGAAGAAGGCATCGTCTCAAACTGTTAACCAGTTTTCTGTGCTTGTGAACTTGTGGGTTCATTCTTCCAAGAACAACCAGCAAGAATGTTCTCCCCAAGAACACAAGACAAGACCAAGACAGGGCAAGACCGAGACAAGACCAAGACTTTGACGGGTTGAGACCAAGACAAGACCAAGACTTCGAGGGGTTGAGACCGAGACAAGACCAAGACCAAGACAGGGCAAGACCGAGACAAGACCAAGACTTTGAAGGGTTGAGACCAAGACAAGACCAAGACTTTGAGGGGTTGAGACCAAGACAAGACCAAGACTTCGAGGGGTTGAGACCGAGACAAGACCAAGACCAAGACAGGGCAAGACCGAGACAAGAGCAAGACCAAGACAGGGGGCGAGACCGAGTCAAGACCAAGACTTTGAGGGGTTGAGACTGAGACAAGACCAAGACTTTGAGGGGTTGAGACCAAGACAAGACCAAGACTTTGAGGGGTTGAGACTGAGACAAGACCAAGACTTTGAGGGGTTGAGACCAAGACAATACCAAGAATTTGAGGGGTTGAGACCAAGACAAGACCAAGACTTTGAGGGGTTGAGACTGAGACAAGACCAAGACTTTGGGGGATTGAGACCAAGACAAGACCAAGACTTTGAGGGGTTGAGACCAAGACAAGACCAAGACTTCGAGGGGTTGAGACCGAGACAAGACCAAGACCAAGACAGGGCGAGGCCGAGTCAAGAGCAAGACCAAGACAGGGCGAGACCGAGTCAAGACCAAGACTTTGAGGGGTTGAGACTGAGACAAGACCAAGACTTTGAGGGGTTGAGACCAAGACAAGACCAAGACTTTGAAGGGTTGAGACTGAGACAAGACCAAGACTTTGAGGGGATGAGACTGAGACAAGACCAAGACTTTGAGGGGATGAGACTGAGACAAGACCAAGACTTTGAGGGGATGAGACTGAGACAAGACCAAGACTTTGAGGGGTTGAGACCGACACCAAGACAAGACCAAGACTTTGAGGGGTTGAGACCAAGACAAGACCAAGACTTTGAGGGGTTGAGACCAAGACAAGACCAAGACTTTGAGGGGTTGAGACCAAGACAAGACCAAGACTTTGAGGGGTTGAGACTGAGACAAGACCAAGACTTTGAGGGGTTGAGACCAAGACAAGACCAAGACTTTGAGGGGTTGAGACCGAGACAGGACCAAGACTTTGAGGGGTTGAGACCAAGACAAGACCAAGACTTTGAGGGGTTGAGACCAAGACAAGACCAAGACTTTGAGGGGTTGAGACCGAGACCAAGACAAGACCAAGACTTTGAGGGGTTGAGACCGAGACCAAGACAAGACCAAGACTTTGAGGGGTTGAGACCAAGACAAGACCAAGACTAAGAGGGGTTGAGACCGAGACCAAGACAAGACCAAGACTTTGAGGGGTTGAGACTGAGATGAGACCGAGCCTTTAAGGCAGTGGTTCCCAACCTGGGGTCTGGGGACCCCTCAGGGGGGCAACAAAGATCACAGGGCAAGTCTTTATCTGGTTTGAGGTTGAGGTAAAAAAAAAAAATATTTGCACATGTTAAACAAATTATGATAATACACTAGAATGTATAATGTATACAAAAGTCTGTATAAAAACTATATATTTTTGTTCTTGCTTAAAATTGTAAGCAGGCTACTTAGTAGGCCAAACCTCCGGGACCTCTTAACCTGGGACCCTAAACCTCTGGGACCTCTTAACCTGTGGCCCTTGCTGTCATCAGGTCAGCTGCTAGCTGCTAGCTGTTAACTGCTAGCTGCTAGCTGCTAGCTGCTATCATCCTCATTTTTCCTGCCGCCACGGCATTGACTATTTTATGAATGAAACATGGCGGAGAAACGTAAAAGTGCTGATAACTCCTCTGTATCAAAAAAGAAAGTAAGGCTGTATCTAGAGAGTTACCTCAACTTTGGTTTCGGAGGGGGGGCTCAGCTTTTCTTAGACATAAGTAGGGGGGGCACCAAGGAAAAAAGGTTGGGAACCACTGCTTTAAGGGGTTGAGACTGAGACAAGACCAAGACCAAGGCAGGGCGAGACCGAGTCAAGGTCAAGACCAAGACCAGATTTGTTTTAGACAGCCAGAAATTCTTCTCCTGTCTCCCGCATTGACTTTGTTGGGAGTGTGTGTAAAGGGGGCAGGGAGAGGGAGGGGTTTACGGTAACAGATATAAGATATAACAGATTAGATATATGATATATGTATGAGTGTGTTGATTGGCCTTCTTTGCATAATCGCAGGTTAGAGCATTGGTATATTTTTCTCTTTAAGGCCATACTGTGTAAATTGCCTTCTTATATATGTTCTCTCCTGACTCCTAAAGTCACTACAGGGAAATGTAATTCGATCACATGGGCAAATCATGTATGACATTCCCCGAACGCGAGCTGTTTTCGGTGAAAGTGCCTTTAAATTTTTTGCTCCATCATCCTGGTATAAACTGCAGAAACATCTTAAGTTAGACTACGTACCAACATTGATACAGTTTAAAATTAGGATAAAGGATTACTTGAGTACTATATGCACATGTGCTGCTAGTGATTATGTGGAGATGATGTTAATTTGCCAACCCGTTTTTGTTTTATGTTGTCTGTTTTTGCTGTATATTTTAAATATGGAACTTTTGTGCTGCTGTCTTGGCCAGGACTCCCTCCCCTTCTGAATCTCAATGGGATTATTCCTGGTTAAATAAAGGTTAAATAAAATAAATAAAAAATATACGCAAGTCAAGTTATTGGTTGCATTTGTACGTTTTTAACACATAAAGCAGACAATGCACAGGCATTTTAGCGAAATCCCTGCAGTTGTGGTCTTGAAATAAAATCCAGAGTCCTCAACATGTCATCGATTTCAAGACGAGACCCAGACTTTCAAAAAGTGGTCTTAAGACCGGTCTTGAGACCCAGACCGATCTCGAGTACTACAACAGTGGACTCGAAAATTAGAAAGCAGCTGTATTTTTCAGCGTCAGCCATCTGGTGTACAACCCTGACCCATGATCTAGATCCCGAGCAATACTGGATTTTTTTTTTAGGCCGAGAGTACAAAAAAAAAAAGAAAACATTTCAGCTGAAATTAATTTCTTACATAAACATTTTTTAAGAATTTTGTCCAAGATATGTACTAAGCAGTGTCCCGTGGAATGAAATGGAGACAGTTGACAAATTATGTCGTACATATATTTGGTATGTCTATACTGCAATCTCTTCCTACTTAGAAGACAACATATACACCAATACAGATATATCAGTGATAATAATAACAATAATATTGGATGATTTAATACTTGTACTCTGCCTGTGACTGTGCAGAAGTATGACAGTAATGGCATAGAGGCCTGATAAAGGTTAATGTGTACCACAGTCAAAAATACCTGGACCCAGTAGGCACGATGCGCCTTCATTCACAAAAGTAGAGCCCCTTTTCTTTCCTTCAGAGGCTGATGTGTTTCTGTGTTCTCAGTCATCCAGGGGAAGGAGTGATTCAGCTCATTTCAGTGCCGCGATCCAGCGGTCTGGGCATCACCATAGGAGGAGGCTCCAACAGGCCCGACGGCCCCGCGGTCTTCATCCAGGAAGTGCTGTCTGGAGGAGACTGTCACCGGGTAAGAAATGAATTCACCAGCCTGAAATACACTGCACATATTGCACATTATACATGTTCACATGTTAGCAAACGCTGGCTTACTCACAAAAGCAGCAGACACGCTCTCATGGACTGTGGTTGATGGAGGGCTCAGCACGTCTGACTTGACTTCCTTTTGTTTTGATAACAGCCATGTTTCTGATGGGATGAAGTGCCTGAAGAGGGTAAAAAAACATGATTTCATAATTTCAAATCAGATTGAGGTCTGTAGCCTACCACTAAAGTCCCTACAGTATGGTAATAACAGTATAAATCACGTTTTTACTTGAGGAAGATGACCCATTCGGTTGGGTGTGCTCACTGGATCCTGTATCCCTTGAGCACTGAGTGGAGGACCACAGGGATTGCTGTGTAAAACCTGACTGAGATGGATGCAGCGCAGCAGTGAAGGACTACTTGTAGGGAAATAAAGTGAACAACATGGAGGGAGGTAGAGGACAGACAGAGGGGGCGGAGCAGGAAGTAAATAGTGCATATGCAGACCTCTGCAGCTTTGCCCTTAGGTAAGTGTAAAATAGTGCTTAGTCATGCCTCAGGTCACAGGCTGCTGATGCTGTTTCTGTGACTAGCTGTCCGAAAAACAGACATAGAGGAACAGCCGGTCCTCTCCTCCCGCATAGTGGTCACAAACATATCTATGACCTTCCAGACACGCACTTTAAATCAAACCTTTCCATGTAGGGACAGTCAGGGACAGCTGACAAACATTGTATGGGAATGGGACTGAGTACCCAGGGCCCTCATGTGAGGAGGGCCCAAAAAGATGCTAGAATGAATAGCTGTGGATGTGGGGAGGGGCCCATAGAGAATGTATTTCTACAGGGCCCAGCATGTTGTGCTACATCCCTGCTTCCTAAAAGACAGAGCATTCAGTATTTCTCTGTTTATTGTAGCGTCACGTTGACTGAAGGAAATTACCATAAGGTGACAAACATTACGTTCATTAAATTCTATTGAATATTTAGGAGGTCATGCTGGATTAAACCCTGTGTATTTCTTGGCGTTTTTGTTGTTTCAGTGTCAGTGCGGCTGTATTAGAGTAGTCTTCTAACAGACGCACTACATAAAGTGTGAAGGTCAGTCATCATGCTAGGACTCTGTTTAGGGCATCACACACGCACACACGTACATGCACGCATGCAAAACACACACAAACGCGCACACACACACACACACACACACACACACACACACACACACACACACACACACACACCTACCTTGTGTGTGGCACTCAGTCCCAATGACAGAAATATATTGTGTGTGTGTGTGTGTGTGTGTGTGTGTGTGTGTGTGTGTGTGTGTGTGTGTGTGTGTGTGTGTGTGTGTGTGTGTGTGTGTGTGTGCGTGCGTGGATTCACACAGTGTTAGCAGGGTGAAGTTATTGTTGGTTTTGTTCTTTTTAATTAGATTTCTTGACAAAAAGAAAAGTGGAGAATATCGCCAGCCATACAGTACATTAAAGGAGTCATATTTTAGATAGTTTTCAGGTTTATACTTGTAGTTTAAACATGTTTACATGCTTTAATGGTGAAAAAAATTATACTTTTATTTTTCAAATATTGCCCATGGCTGCTGCACCTGCACCCCTCTGTCTGAGATGGAGCGCTGTCTCTTAGCATTGAGCTACATGTACACCAGCTCGATATGACATCAACCTCATTATTTGAAGGTTTGGCCACGTGGAACATGAACATCCACCATTGTAACGTTATAGATATGACAGAAAATACAGAAAAGCATAACAGGTCTCCTTTAATCTCTGGATCATTACTCATCCAGTTTTCATATCCTGAGAGTAGCTGGCTATTTGTTTGTGTTGTAAGACAAAAGGCCAAGGCTACGAGCCAGAGGCTGAAGGATCTTGCACAGCAGTGCACTGGTGGAAGCATAGGGAGGCAAAGTCTACCCAAATGAAATGTTGTGCCCTCCCCCAAAATCGGCTAAAACACAGGACTTTCAAGCCAGGGAGTGGAATTTGCTTCCCGGGGAAAACAAAAGACTTTCACCCAGGAAATGCGTGTTCCTTGGCAGTGTTTTAATCCAAACCACGACCTTTTTCATAAACTTAACTAGTCGTTTCTGTGCCTAAACTTAACTTTCGTCACTGCATAACGCTCACTTTTTCTTGCCTAAACTTAACCGTAATCCCCGCCGAAATGATCGGCAGCTTGCAGTGCTCTGTACCCGGCTCACAGTCACCTATTCTCGGGTAACTGAGCCACCAACTACCACTGACCTGACCGCCGTAGCCGGTGTCGCGGCTAAACACATCTACTCACTGCTGCTGATACGACCGAGCTGTGACGGAGGTCTGTCGCCAGCGTAACAAAGCGAAGTTAGCGTCTTATTTTTGTTTCAGAGCTTGAGTTAATTCTCAGAGATAACTTTTGTAGTACTAAAGTGAGGTCACAGAGTAGTCCACGTCCCCAATATGGCATCATATACTGTACATACCCACACACACTGTGAGATCCCGCTTCTGTTTTAAAGATAACACAATAACTCCTGACAGGAAGCTGCTGTTAAACATGATGGATGAGCTCTGCACCCTAGCCACATTGTCTTAGGGAATGTAGGGAACAGTCATCTGTGCTTGACGGAAACAAGTGCTGCATACTGCAACCTCACAGGAGGCCTCGACGATCACTGTCTGCTGTAGCAAATGGATGCTTGCGTTTAACATTGGTACAGAACACTCTGCAACACTGGAATGTTGGCTGTACCATGCATAAACCATCCGATTAGATACGAGTGAGACGCAGTGCAGAAGAAAATGAATTTCCCAACAGTTTTAGTCTCATTTTATCCTTATATCCTATTTCCTGTTTACTGATTAAGCTTCCTATTATTATCTATGATCAACAAACTGTCAGGGTCTAGCTTAGTTCAAAATAAAGCATTCCACTTTGGTCAGTGTGAGAGAGCCCTTTAGTTTAGAGCCCAGGTTGGTTTTCACACCATTTAAAGGACCATTTTTCAATAGTTCCAGCAGACATATTGGGTCTATGCAAAATCATTCTAGTTTCCTGTAACTTTGACTTTGTTTTTTGTTGTCAATCATGAAGCATAGGGTTAATTCTGGCAGAGCACTGAAGTTGCTTTTGCATTTGCTGATTGGCATCAGCTGTTCCTTTCATGCTTCACCTTCACTGGGACATTCATGTTTAATTACCACTAAGCCCTAATGGTTACAACATAATTATGCTGAATGCATATCACAGTTGTACACATTATATTCATGCAGGTGTAAACGGGTGCCTTTTATAAACTTCTCACTGACTGCTCTGCGGACATGCTCATGCCACAGTTTGCTGCCACAACTCCCTCCGCCATGTGTTCATTTTTGGAATTGGTGATTTATCTAAGATGTTCATGTATGTGTTTGTAAAAGGGGGATTCGGTCTTTCAGAGCACCCTCAAAGAGTAGTCTCTTATCCCCAAAATCTTATATAACGATTTTCTGTAAATGGCCAATGTATCACTACTATCAGTTATGATAACATTGTACTGACTCAGCACATTGTCCTGGGATTTAAGTACATAGTGGACCCTTCTGCAATATGACACAGTAGTCATGTTTCCATCTAATTATCAAGCGAATTTTAAGCAAACTTTTAACGGTTGTAGATTGCAAACCGGCTTGCTAAATCAAAGAATTTAGAAGCTAAGTTCTTTGGCTAAGTGGAGAGAGGTAGCATTGTACAAGTGGGCCACCTGTGCAGAATGCAGGGTTGTGGCAGAGACATTTGGTGTCAGCGAGACAACCGTTCACCGCTGTGTGTACGCGGTGTGCAGGGCCATACCGTTCAAGCTGTTGAACCAATTTGTCAATTTACCCGACGTGGCTGAGGCCCAGGCTATAGCGCACCGCAACTCCACTACGCACCTTGTGCCACAAGTGTACCACTGGATGGGACCCATATCCCAATCCTTCCCACATCCAACGGATACCGGGACTATAGTCATTTGAGTGACATGGTAACTACGTCACAACTTATTCGGCAAAGCCGTTTCCATCTCCCATGTGAGAGGGATGGGCTACGATTGTCCCTTGTCCTTAGCAGAGGCAGCAGTGTACCAGATGGAGATGGAGCAGGAAGTACATCCTCTGCTGGGCTTTTTTTGATGAGGGAGCTGATGTTCAGCCCCCACTTCCTGGAAGATGATAAAGAGATTCCTCACTGTACAGACATTTTTGCATAGCCTTACCTTAAATGCTGACTTCAGCCACTACACCAAATCACCTAACAGAGAACTGTTCCTATTGCTTTGTTACTTACCTCGTTGGACAGTGTTGCAGCAGTGCTGCCAGGGTTACCAATGGAATTTTAGAATTTATTCCAAAACTACAAAAATTAGATACATTGTAGAAACTGCAATCATCCTTTAAGTTAGGCAATCATAATGACATTTTTACAATGGCACTGGCAAAAGAGGTGGTATAGGACGACAATGCTTGATATGTTTGGGATTGCCAAAAATATACACGGGGAGCAGCAGAGAAGAAATGTCTGAAAACCGATGATATTATCACTTTCAAAGCAGTAACTCACTCAGATGGCCTCCCATCTGCCAGGAAGTAGAAGAAAGGGAATGAGAAGGATGATGTTGAATTAGCACCAACAATCCCAATTTACCATGATCCACTGAAACAAACCTGCAGACCCATCTGTCTGCACATATTGCTGTCTTCTTCCTTTTCTCCAGCTTCCTCTGCCTCCGTCTCCCCAATCCCATCCTCCTCACCTCTCTGTCCACCCCCTCACTGTCAACTGTGGGCAATTTGACAAGGAAGGAAGGGAGGAGAATGGAGGGGAGAGACTGCAGAGCGTACAGGAATACGCACGTGTGTTTGTGTGCTTGAGGCTGTTTCTAAGTTGATGTTTCTTGTTGCATTTGTTCCACAAGGTTTTACATCATTTTTATTCAAGATGCCAGTGAGTGACAGTAAATCACAGAGAGCGCCTCAGGGCTAAGAATATATCCCATGATCCCTATCAGAAGTAGTTTGAACGCTGGTTTACACCTTTTGGTAAATTATTTAGAAAAGGGGTTTCTAAGAGGGACTTTTTGTTGCAAATAAAAGTTGGATTTTGGAAGACTTATGTGCTATGGCTGTGGTACGTGTTTAGAGTCCCTCTCTCTAGAAGTTAAACCTGACTGTCCCATCAACACCGTCTTTTCAGTCTTATCTCTAAAAAGATAGCTTTAAAAAAAAAAAATAATTTCATTGGCCTTTTTTATGACCATTCTCAGTGTTGTTTGTTGCCCTGAAATTTAGATTCTCTAAATGGCTGAGATGAAAGCTTTGTTTGGAGTAACAACCTCCACATTATTATAGACGGGGCCCCTAACAGTACATGCCTTTTCACACTGACGACAGCAAAAAACGGAATGAAAATACCAATATTTTTTGACAAGTTTTCGAGTTCAAACCTTTCACAGCAAGGCCATCCCAAATATTCACGCTCCATGCGTTCCACGGAAGTCAATACCGTCAATACTATACTATAACAAACCTACACTCAACTCTACACACTGGAGACAGGCTCATTGTATGCAATACTGTAGTGTAGAGGTACAGATTTGTACCTCCTCGGCTCCTCGATCCTCCGGCTTGTGACCTGCAAATCTCAGCGTGTCATCTTAGGGACATCCCAGTACCTAAAATGCATCTTGAGGAGGGAAGATCGAGGAGCAAGAAGACTCGCCGGAGGAGCTATAATCGTGGATACACCAATCTGATACGATTTATCCGTACAAATTATATGCGTTAGATCTGAAAAGGCCTTTAGTGAGAGAAAAATACTAAAGGTGAAGCATCAGCTTGATATGCAGGTCAATTTCTTGGGTTATTCTCAGAATGACTAGACACCTCTGCTGATGATTCTTAATTTTACATTTCAGTTTACCATGACAACCCTGATGGAAATTCTTTTATCTTGGCAGCAAGACTTTAAACTCAGACGTTTGGTATTCTGTAAACTCTAATTAAATCTAATGTATATTTTAAGTTAAAAAATGTAGCCACAACTTGGAAACTTTGGAACATCCTACCTAGAGACATCAGGAAGGCAATCTTGGTTAATGTGAATGGTTGTTTTTGCTCAGAAGTTAGTGGAGACCAAATCAGAGCTAAAAAAGAGTATTGGTCTTACATTGATCAGGTGGACACAAAGATGACTCCAGATAAATGGTAAAGTTGCTCTGTGGCTGCTGCATGTGTAACTGTTTGCTGACATGTTCGCCATGACGAATCTATAAGGTGATCCTATGTCAGATGTTCTCAGCTTGTTCACTGCCCCAAAAGTGGCTAAAAAAGCAGGTAATGCAGCTTTAACTCAATAAACAAACTAATAAGCATAAAATGTACACATGCATTTATAAAGTTCTGGCTAAAAAACTAATCAGTTTAAACTTTATAGCCATCTCTGCACACTCACTGACTGCATGAATCCAGATTTTCAGGAATTTTCAGGAATGTAGCTGCAGTGCATCAGGCATATATGCATTCTATTTCTTTTGGCCCATTTGTTTTTCACTGACCTACTCCAAATCCACAATAACAGATGGTGAATGGTACAAAGTCATACATGCAACTGTGTTTGTTAGAGACAAAGCAGCGCTGTATGTCCACAGTCTGTCATTAAGTCTCTTTGACTCACTCGACACTGTACACCAATGCCTGGCTACTACAGCTACTAACACTCGCTCTTCTGCTTATGGAAGCAGGTTGTCTATTTTCTCTAAATCCCAGCTCTTAATCCCCTGTGTCATATAGGAAGCAATCTAGCATTTCCTGCATTGTGATTTGCTGTATGGGATGAGTCAGCTGGGGAATTATGCAGCCATGCATTTATCAGAACTGTTAGCTGTAGCTATAAGGTGGCAAAACCCTGCTCACTGGGGACAAAACTGATCTGATTTTTTAGAGAGACCTGTACAGACAACATTACAGTAGTGTCTTACTGGAGAACAACCCAATATTCTAAATACTGTTGAGTCCTTCCTTTTTGTTTGAAATATAATTGCCACCTTGTGGTGTCCTCTGTAGTCCATAGAGAAATATAAGACTACAATTCCCACGGCACTCCAGCCAATGAATAGACAGGTGTGGACACTTTGAGGCTGAAATCGCCGATGAGACAGTTCTCAACCGTTTAATGTTGGGCTTACCGTTTTATCGTAAGCCTAGATAATCTAAGTTTATCATTTTATTTGAGATGTTGCCTCTTTGGATTTGGCTGACATCTCCCAGACAGCCAGAGCTACTTCTCCTGTCTCCCGCATTCACTTTCTTGGTAGTGCGTGTTAAGGGGGCGCTGAGAGGGGGTGACAGTAACACATTTAAAATTAGAAATGACTCAAGTTATGGGGCAGAAAGTTTTACATTCAATCACAGTAATGATGTTTACATAAATCAGACAACGCAGGCAATTTAGTCCTCTTTATCTGAGACGTTGAAAGTGCGGTCGATTCTGAGACAAGACCTTCAAAAAGTGGTCTTGAGACCAAGACCGATCTCAGGTACTACAACACTAGGTTCCACTTTACTTGAGGTCAAGGGAATTATTCATGACACCGTTATAAAAAAGCTTTTGACAGTGTAATCAAACTTTATGACGAGTCCAAATAGTTTTAGTAATTTTTTTAGCTGGATGTCATTTGTTGCATCTAAATATGAACGTGGATAACGTTAGTGATAGTGAGATGCTCGCTATAGCTGCACTTCTAGTGACGAAATGGCGAAAACAGCATTTTATTCTCTCACTCACTGCTTTGTTTTAACGATATTCGCTCTCTTCAGTCACTCTCCAGGTCGCTCGACCGAACGCTGTGCTTGTGTGCTACGTTGAGCCTCCGGGCCGGAGGCTCAATAAATCTTTTTAAAGTTGGTAAACAAATACAACTGCCCCCTGACAGATTTAATTTTCACTTTCCATGATCCGTAACCGATAGTTGTCCCCACCCCCAACCCACATGATTCGCCGATCAGTCGATGATGGGCAAGACTTGACAATTCGACTATGACTATAACTGTGAAAATTCTAAGTCGGGGACAACCCTAGTTTCTTCAGCCCAGCATGACTAAAGACTGTCTCTTTGTTGTGTAGGATGGACGTCTGAGGCCAGGAGATCAGCTCATTGCCATTAACAAGGAGTCCTTGATAGGTGTGACCCACGAGGAGGCCAAAAGCATGCTGAACAAAGTCAAAATCAGGTGGGTTGTGCTTGTAGATTGAAATAGTTCATTCATTAACTCAAAGTGAGTAACGTCTGTGAATCTCTGCGGAGACTGGGACCACAGTGGGGATTAGTAAGCTATGCTCACTGCAACGGCCGTCTCTTTCTTCTGCATATATCAGTGTGTACATGCTTATGACTTTGTATTTGTATGGATTTTTCTTCCAGCCAAGACAGTGCTGTGGAGATAGCCTTCATTCCAGGGAAAGGACTTTTCCCAAGCAGCACATCTCTCCACAACGGGGTCCAGCGAGCCGCAGGCAACAGCTACAACTCCGGACGCTTAAAAGTCCACATCAGATCACCTGAGGTCTGCTGTGTTTCAGGCATCCCAAACATACCAGAATATGTCGAGGTTTTTCACATTCTGTCAGTGGATTTTCAGATTTTGCAACTTGTATTACTCTAGCTACAGAAGTAATTATAAACAGCAGAAGCAGTATTTCACAGTGAACCAAAGCACATTAGGCTCCCCTATCAGCTTACTCAGAAATATAAGTAATAATTAATAATTTATAGGAAAAATAATTGATAACTGGCATATTAGACAGAATTTGAATGAATGACTTTGTGATTTCCAGTAGAAAAGCAGGTTTTAACATCTGGCAAGTCAGTCCTGTCCTATAAACTCTATTTTTTATAAATATAAAAATCTCTTGTGTGTCTTCAATTTTACATTCACGTTTCTTTGTAGATGTGTGCAGAGGAGCCAGCCCCAGTGTCCTCACCTTCTCCTGACATCTGCCCACCAGATATCCATATTTCAGGTAAAACACCTCACTCTACACCGAGGGGGGGGGGGGGGGGGGGTGGTGGTGCTGGCTTTGGGGCTACAACCCCCAAGTCTTCTTAAAAGCCCCAAATATTTCAGTTTTTTTTTCAAATTCCTTCAACTGTTGTATGCTACTACTATTACACTGCTGACAATGCCAGTCCCTAAAGAAATCTAACATAATTGAGTAAATGTTCTTTTGGGGGGATCCTTGATTTACAATTAGAGCAGTCTAGATTATTATGGGATGGATTCAGCTGTAGCCGATTTGTCAGCTAAACATTCATTCTGTGAACTGTACTCCAGCATAATATAACAAAAATAGGTTTCAAGATTAGTAATGATGTTCACACCAAATTCCTACCCAACCTGTTATGTAACTTAAACATAGTAACTCATTTGAGCCTGTTTTTAGGTGGCAGGAGTGAAAATGAGTCATCCTCAACTCAACATACTCAAATCCTCATTAGCTGTGTTCTGGTTTCAAGAACAATTAGATACAAAATAAGAACTAGAATCTACAGGATGATTTTTTTTCCATTGGCAACTATCATGTTTTTCCCATGGGTGCAGGTGCATTTGCTATTTAAACGACGTGGGCGCTGGACGGGAAATTCACAACTGCGTGGGTCTTAAACTAGCAAAGACACTTGCGTCGGGCATTGGGCTTTGCGCCGGGTGAAAGATAGGGCCCAGAATAACACGTTTGGTTCTGATCTTTTCATGGGGTTTAATGACAATAAGAGAATTATAGAATATGCCAGTCTTCTGCTCTTAGAACATACACAAGTATGCATGCTTATATAATTACTATCTGTATGTTTTGGTGGTTATTTGTCCTGTGATGATCACTGCTCTTGGTTATAACCCTAACACCCATTTCATAACTTTCACCATTCAATTGAAATTCAGTTGATCAACAAAACATTATTTAAGGGCACAAATAATGGGCGTCCACCCTTTTCACAATATTCCTGTTAATTTGTACAATACAGTTTAACAAAGAAGCTACGCCATAAAATAACCTTTTTAACGGACGTTTAAACACAAATCAGAGTTGAGATTTTCAGTGATTTGTCCACGAAGTCCCTGAAATCGGACACGTATTAGATAAACCCAGCTGATCCGGGAATGAAAAACGGGGAACATTTGCTCCCTCACAGAGATTGGGGATTAAGTGGCGAGAAGAGGATGGGATTAAATAGAAACCACAGCACAGTAGGGGCCCTCCGAGTACACAGGAATGCGAGGGATCATGAAAAAGTCCCATCTTGATAATAGAGGGTGCAGTTCATTATTGTTTCATCCTCCCTCTTATCCTCAGTGTATCTGCATAGCAGCTGCTATTTCAAACACAAATGTAAGTCTCTCTACCTTGAGCCTACCCAGCTCATGGATGATGATTAATCTGAATCGTTTTAAGATGCTCTGCTTTGCTCGTAGTGATCTGATACCTAAAGACATTTGCCGATACAGTAGCAGACGATAAAATGACTGACGGCTGGAAAGAGACATAGGCATAGATTTCGGTGTCAGTTAAAATCTGAGCCACGTCTTGTCAAGCAGAGATGTGAAATATTGAGGATATGAATTTGACCAATATGATCTTTAGCTGGGATATAGCAACATTCCTGCTATAGGGATCTTCTCTTTCTGATTTGAATTTTATTTTCAAAAACCTCTTACAGTGTAACATATAGGCAAAGTGGAATTATATAAGAGCAATGGAAGGAGGATATCAGTAATGAGCCAAAGTTTAGAAATCAAATTCCAATGAGAGATAAACGCAAAGTTGATGTGTTTCTTTTGACCATGACAATTCATTTTAGTCTGTATTTTATTGCCCCATGTACTTCTGATTTGTCTCAATGTAATACGAGAAAGGGATCAAACCACTGACCTTCCGATTGGTAAGCAACCGCTCTTACCACCTGAGCCACAGCCTCAAGACAGTAACTTGTGGCCTCAAGATACTATCTCGTGGCCTCAAGATAGTATCTCGTGGCCTCAAGATAGTAACTCGTGGCCTCAAGATAGTATCTCGTGGCCTCAAGATAGTATCTCGTGGCCTCAAGATAGTAACTCGTGGCCTCAAGATAGTATCTCGTGGCCTCAAGATAGTATCTCGTGGCCTCAAGATAGTAACTCGTGGCCTCAAGATAGTATCTCGTGGCCTCAAGATAGTATCTCGTGGCCTCAAGATAGTATCTCGTGGCCTCAAGATAGTATCTCGTGGCCTCAAGATAGTATCTCGTGGCCTCAAGATAGTAACTCGTGGCCTCAAGATAGTAACTCGTGGCCTCAAGATAGTAACTCGTGGCCTCAAGATACTACCTCGTGGCCTCAAGATAGTATCTCGTGGCCTCAAGATACTACCTCGTGGCCTCAAGATACTACCTCGTGGCCTCAAGATACTATCTCGTGGCCTCAAGATAGTAACTCGTGGCCTCAAGATAGTAAAGTGTCTGACACATGGACCCTTTTAAACTGGACCCTGTAGTGTAGTGCAATACTTCACATTCTGTGCAATATTCTCTGTTTTAATATTCAGTGTGCAGTTCTGCTTCTATTTATTTACTAGTACTGTTCATCACAATTATGTTAATACAGTAATGTAAATCTTGTAGGCTGCATATTAGAGGGCTGCATTGGGATTGAGTCCCGCCGGGTCCCAACGCAAATCTCACGGGAGCGGGCGGTTTTAACTTTGCTGCGGGCGGCTAAAAAAACACTGCGGGATCAGGATGTAGCCTGGAATCCCCCAACGCCAGCAGAAACCATAGATATACATATATACTGACTGAGTATATATTGTATAGCCCATCTATAAGCAGACACCAGCATGTCTGAGCCTCCCAGGACGGGGAGCTCCGAGCCAAGGCTCCGTCCACCGTCCGCCCGCTCCCTCATCCTCGGCTCCTTCCTCCCCCTCTCTCCCTCTCCTCTCTCCCTCATCCTCTGCTCCTTCCTCCCCCTCTCTCCCTCTCCTCTCTCCCTCATCCTCGGCTCCTTCCTCCCCGTCTCTCCCTCTCCTCTCTCCCTCATCCTCGGCTCCTTCCTCCCCGTCTCTCCCTCTCCTCTCTCCCTCATCCTCGGCTCCTTCCTCCCCCTCTCTCCCTCTCCTCTCTCCCTCATCCTCTGCTCCTTCCTCCCCCTCTCTCCCTCTCCTCTCTCCCTCATCCTCGGCTCCTTCCTCCCCCTCTCTCCCTCTCCTCTCTCCCTCATCCTCTGCTCCTTCCTCCCCCTCTCTCCCTCTCCTCTCTCCCTCATCCTCGGCTCCTTCCTCCCCGTCTAACAGCAGTAAGCACCTGCCTTCTTTGCCTGCATCTTCTCCTTATTAACCTATAAAATGACGTGTTTTCTCATGCGGGACGGGAGAAGACACAACATCAATGCATCTCTATTATTGTGCGGGCATAAATTCTCAGAGTTTTGCGGGTCCAGGCGGGAGTGGACATAGGCTACACATTGCGGGAGCGGGCGGGAGTGGACGTACACATTGCGGGAGCGGGCGGGAGTGTAACACACATGGTGTGGGCGGTAATGGTCAGAAATTCTCCGGGAGCGGGATGAAGAAAACAGTCCCGCGCAGGGCTCTACTGCATATCCATAGTCCTTTATAATTCTTCTTCATATTTTATAGCCTATATTTATACTTTTTACATGTATATACTTGTAAAAAGCTGCTCCAAAAATTAATTATAACTATCTCGAGGCCACGAGATACTATCTCAAGGCCACGAATTACTATCTCGAGGCCACGAGTTACTATCTCGAGGCCACGAGATAGTTATAATTAATTTTTTTGACAAAGTGGGACCAGGGTGGCTCCGTAAGATACTTTTGTGTGCAAGAAATAAAAATATCCCCATGTCCCCTTAGGGCCTCTGTACATTTTTGCTGAAGAAGATGAAGATTGAAAACAATTTAGAACTTTCAAGTGAGTTTCTAGTTAAAGAGAATGTGCTTGATGATCAAATTGAAAGATTTCATACAGCTCTATTGTTGGGGTAAGACCGCGGGTCCCAGCTCAAAGCCTCCTGACTGCCCAGCCCAATCCTATTGGCCTGAATTAGGCCAGCCAAGGTTATTTCCTAGGTGCTGTGAGCACTCAGCTCCCCTCCAGGCTCTTATTGGTTAAGCCAGTTGCTAGCCATGACAGATGTCAACAGTTTGTGGTGAGGTGAGCAGATACAAATACTGGCTGTATTTTATTTTTATTTATTTAATTAAAGAGTGAAATTGACTCCTGACAATAAATCATGTCTGTGCTTGTGCTTCCTGTGCTTCAACTTAAGCCTCCTCACACCACTGATGACATTGGGTCATGCACACTTTAACCCCTGTGAATACTTACATTATTTATACACACTCATGTATTTAACTCTTTGACAGCCTGACCTTCCTCTCACCTGTTCTAAAGCCCAGCATGGGGACGGGTCATCGGAGGTGTTCAATCCTGTTAGGGAGATAAACCGAACTGCCCATATGTGTAAAACCCTATTTTAGGGCTGAAACGATTCCTCGAATAACTCAAATAATTCAATTACAAAAAATCCTGGATGCAAAATGACTTGCCTGGAAGCTTCGTTAAATCAATGTTACTAACGTTGTATCGCTGACGGACGGCGTTCCCGCTACTGTCGCTCACCAGACGGCTCAGTCTGCTGCTGGAGACACATGCCAGAGGTAACTAGTGAGGGCTGAGAGAAGAGACCGGCTGGAGGAGACCACAGGAAGGGTCCAAAGGTTGGAGTCAGTTCAGACGCAATTACAACTCAAACTCTGTACAGTGTGCCTACTGCAAAATCAAACTAGCTTAGCACAATAATAGCACGACGTCAGTGTTTTAGCATCTCAACAGAAAACATGGAGTCTAACTTCATCATCCGTTCCACGAAGAGGACCGACAAAAGCCAATCACAGAGTCGTATGGACGATGACATCACATCAAACACAACAACTACCAAAATCAAAGACAAGGAAATACGTAGTGGTGACCACGATCTGAGCTGACGCGCTGACTATCCTTCAGAACAACAGCTGATTGTTGCCATCTCTCTCTCTCTCGCTCTCTCTCTCTCTCTCTCTCTCTCTCTCTCTCTCGCTCTCGCTCTCTCTCTCTCTCGCTCTCTCTCGCTCTCTCTCTCTCTCTCCCTCTCTCTCTCTCTATGGAGAAACAGCTGATCAACGATCTAATAGTATAAGTGTAACAGAGCTGTGTGACATTATAATCAAATATATAAATGAAAATAGGTTAAGTATAACTAATATTTACATATAGGTCTAGTTTTGGTTGTTTAAAAACGTAAAAAAAAAATAATTTAAAATTAAAATTAAAAAAAATATCCGATTAATCGATCGATTAAGTGATTAATCGATTACAAAAAGAATCGATAGCTGCAGCCCTACCCTATTTGCACGCCACTATTATCACCTAGGGCCCTACTATATATTGTAATAATTGCAGAGGTCATCTGTGCAAAAATTCCACTGTTTCCAGTAAAGGTCAAGAATGAACTTGTGACAGCCTGTGGTTCTATACCAATCTTTGGAAACCTATACAATTTAAATAAAAGATGCAAGTTTTTTTTAATATGCACAAAATATTTGTAGTTGAAGAACAAAATGTTAAAATATCTTACCAACATGTGTTAACAAAATCAACAGTATCAATGGTCAGGTCACAAAAAGAACTGCTTTTGTGAGCATTTGAGTACAGATTTAAAGAAGTGTTTGTGTGTGTGTGTGTGTGTGTGTGTGTGTGTGTGTGTGTGTGTGTGTTTGCGTGTGTGCGTGTGTGTGTGCTTGTTTTACTATATTCGTGGGGTCCAAAAACCGGGGAATACAGTATACTTGTGGGGCCAAAATGCTGGAGCCCACAAGGTTAAAGGTCTGTTTGAGGGTTAAGACTTGGTTTTAGGATTAGGGTTAGAATTAGGTTATGGTTAGGGTGAGGGTAAGGGTTAAGGTTAGGCATTTAGTTGTGATGGTTAAGGTTAGGGTAAGGGGCTAGGGAATGCATTATGTCAATGACAGGTCCCCACAAAGATAGTGAAACGCAGGCCTTTCCATTCAGTTTGCCTGCGACAAAAGGTTGAGGCCCCACGTCACGCTGCGGTGGCCGATCATGTAACCGGAGAGCCGATGTGTCGGTGTGTTTTTGAGCTGTGTTTTGAGGCGGTGTGAGAGTCCCATACAGGAAACAGGAAACAGCTATGCCTCTATCGCTGCCACAAGAGAGTTTTAAAGCACCAAACACAAGCACTGAACTGCCCGGGAGTGTGTGTAACAGCTGACTGTTTCCTGTAACAACAAAGCACTCGCTATGTGTGTGTGTGTCTCTCTCTCTCTCTCTCCTGTGAAATGAAGCTGCCTTCAAGTGCGCTCAGAAACGTTGAGATCTATAAACGATCTGACAGAAAACAGTAATTGTGAAATATAAAGTCTACTTGTGCTACATTGGGGGGTTAAGAAAACAACAGGACGTCACACAGATGGGCCATTGGTTGACCCTCGCACACCGCCCGACTACTCTGGCAAATTGACAGATCTCTGTTTCCCGGTCTGAACGCAGCCTAACCCTGGAGAAGGGGGCCTTCAATTAAAGAACTTCATTGCACACAAAATCAATATTGTATACACAAAGTCTAGATGTTTTCTCTGCAGAGAAAATAACTTAAGAAAAGACTGGTCACAGATACATGTTATATAGTTTCATTGCTCCTCCTTCTGTCCCTTCCAAGATACTCTCGCCTTTGGGTCATGTTAGCTCTAGTCTGTCATTGCCAGACCTTCCTCCACCACGCTGTGGAGGAAGGTCTGGCTAGTCCACACAGCATTCTGGTAAAGGGAGAAAAATGAGCTCTGGTTTATTGGCATTTCTTTAAACCAGTCACAATCGTCATGGGCGGTGCTAAGCGCCGGGCAGAGCTGTGGTGCCTCTGCTAAATAGTCTCAGGAAGGAACTTGTTTTGGTGGAACATGTGTACGTTCAAAAGTAGTTTTAGTTGTGCAACAGAAAACTCAGATTGGACAGATAGTCTAGCTAGCTGTCTGGATTTACCCTGCAGAGATCTGAGGAGCAGTTAACCATAGTCCTCACAAATCCACCAGAGGTTAGAACACCAACACAAAGAAAGCCCAAGGCAACGGATATCCGGCCTAAATGAGTGAAATCCGGCGGATACGTCAGCTCAGTCCAACATGTCAGTATACTGTGTACATGTCAGTGTACTCTGGTTGTTGAGGTTACGGCATATTGGATGTTGAGGTCTTTTAACAACGGAGTTCCTTCCTCCGCTCCTCACCCTATGTTTTAGTCAATGGTGTACTTCCTTTGTTCCTGATGTAGGCAGGTAACTTGTACCTTAGCTGCTAGTTAATTAATAATGAGATGGTGTCATCCCATTTTCAAATCCCAGCCTTCCTGACTATTTATTTTAAGTTTTCACTGCTGTAACTCAAAGTTCCCACACTGTGTGTGATACTGAAGTCCCACATTTTTGCCATTTCTTTGTGTAACTTCACCGTTGATATGATTTGTTCACAGAGTTTATTTTGTTCTTTTGTACACATTTATAAACTGGGAACTTTACAATAGAGTGGCAACAAATGATGAAAACAAATGATGTGGAGTAGTATGTGGGTGTAAACAGGGTTTAAAAAGCACGGCTGTTGTTATGACAGCAGATCTGTCAATCATCACCGCCAGTCCGGGGGGGAGTGCAAATCCTTTGGGTAGGACGAGGAGGCGGGTAGTCACTGAAATGAGTTCATGGAGGGAGAGCAGACACAGACGCTCAGAGGAAAGGTCCCTATTGCCATAGCAAGCAGACACACAAATCTGGGACAGACAAACTCATCAAATTAATATTAGGCATTGGCTGCCTGCCCTCCCCTCTCTCAACGTTTTCCCTCACTCTCGGCTATATTATCATCCACCTTTCCTCCGCTCCTCTCTTTTTAATCATCTGCTTTTCATTCCCCCACCCAAACACACACATTCACACACACACCTCCCCTTCACCACTACCACCCACTTCCACCAAAGCCACAGAGAATAGCTGTCCATCCACTCTGATATTGCAGATTATCCAATGATATTCTCCTCCTGTTGTTTACCAAGTGTTCCGTGGCCTCACATACTCTCTCTCCTCATCCTGTTTAAAGGCCAATATCTCATACAGATGCTGTATTTTATACATTGGGATATTTTGTGCCAGAGGCATTATGTTTTTGGTTTGTCCGTCCGTACGTATGTCCCATTCTCGTGGACACGATATCTCAGGAACGCCGTGGGGGAATATCTTCAAATTTGGCACAAACGTCCACTTGGACTCGAGGATGAACTGATTAGATTTTGATTAGTGAAGTGATGAAATTTTATACCCAAAAGGTCAAAGGTCAACTTCACTGTGTCATCATAATGCCAACATTGAATGCCATAGCTCAGGAGCAGAAGGGGAGACATTTGGACATTTGGATACTGAGTTGGTGACACTCATCCTGAAACTGCTGGTTATTTTGTTTTCTTCTGTGCTACCGGGTTGTAGATGCGCGTGAAGCATCCATGTTTCGCCAAGAAACCCATTTAATATATTTCATTTTCATTAAATTCCTTCAAAGTCTTCAGTACACATATTATATGAGTCTGGACAGACATAGATGTAGGTCTGGGTACTGAATTCAATACTTTTTAGGCACCGACCGCCTCTAAAGTTCCGCGTATCGAAAAATGCCTCGTCATTCAATACCCAGTTTCAATACCTAAGGAGTGAATCTCATCGGCGTCAGTGAGCCAATCAGCTCAAGATCTAATAATGTCTGCGATTGGCTGTCTAACGTTACACGTCGTAGAGACACGCAGGAAAAACTCGGTTACACAGAGACGTAGTAGGAGATGATAAATACAATTGTGCTGTAATGTTGTAATTTCTTTTTGTTTCATCAAATTAGTATTGGAAAAAAAGTATCGTTTAGGAACCTGTATCACTTTGATACCGGTAAAGGATACCCAGACCTACATGGACGTAAACTGCAACTTGACCGGTTGGCAGAGGCGTTCAACTGGAAGCCAGTAATTCTAGTTCCGTACAACTCCTGGCTCCTGGTCAGTGCTTTTCCCCTTTGTCTTACACAAAATCAACCATATGTTTTCATTTGTCTCCTTCTTCCTCCTCCTTTTCTCCTTTCTCTAGGTTCAGCCAGCCAGAGGTCGCCAACGGGGGCCAAACCTAAGATAACACTGGACCCCTACATACGCCTCAAATCAGACAAGTTAGACTTGGTGAGTGTTGTCCTCTGGTCAGACGGTCTTGAGCCATGCTCGTCTCCTGGCGTGTGATGCCAAGCATGTGTGGAGTGGTTTATTCAAGCTGTGGGGCGTGTACTCCTTGCTTTAGGTTTATTTGCCTAAGTAAGTGCATGCTCATCCACCTTTCTCCATCACTCCCTGGGATTAATCTTCCAGTGATGCAAACCATGTGTTCATGCACTAGTAGGCAGTGGTGGAATGTAACTAAGTACATTTACTCAAGTACTGTACTTAAGTCCAAATGTTGAGGTTCTTGTACTTTATTTTAATGCCACTTTCTACTTCTACTCCGCTACATTTGAGAGAGAAATATTGTACTTTTTACTCCACTACATTCATCTGTTACAGCTTTAGTTACTAGTTACTTTACACATTAAGATTTCTGCACACAAATCACATGTAGTTTATAAAATCTGATGTTTTATTATAAAGTAAACTAGCCAACAATATAATGGCTACAAGTCCAGCTGAAATGATTAGACCATTAAACACACAACTGGTTGGATTTACTTTTAATACTTAAAATACATTTTCCAGATGATACTTACACACTTTAACTTAAGTAACATTTTCAATGCAGGACTTTTACTTGGAATAGAGTATTTTTACAGTGTGGTATTAGTACTTTTGCTTATGTAAAGAATCTGAATACTTCTTCCACCGCTGGTTGTGGGTAATTTTGGTTTGGCTGAGAAGGGCTCTTGGAGACTTTAAGGACAAAAACCGTTTGCTAGTATTAGGTTGAGGGAAGGTTGTATTTAATGTCAAGTTGATTTAAACAATTATTCTGATATTACAAAACTAAGCCTCTAGTTTCACAGTGCTAATTGAAGGATTAACACTTTTTGTACAGGTCAACGCTGCTAAACTGGGTGATCCTGATGTGTGTGTTCTGGTAAACTGTGACAACTGTGACGTCATGAGTCATTTCATGTCTGTTTTTATTATAAAGCAGGTGGAGGTGATATATAAATACTGCAAAAGTATCAAAACGCTCAGTCCTCAGGACTTCCGTATGTTGTGATGTCACAGCTATACTATAGAAAGGTAGAACGTTCCTTTACAGTCATTCCCCGGCTGCAATGACAGCGCAGAGATGCAGAGAGCAAAGAAACGCTGACCAATCAGAGCAGACTAAGCTTTTTCAGAAGGGCGGCTTAAAGAGACAGGCGCTAAAACGGAGCGTTTCAGACTGAGGGTGAATACAGGTATATTCAGACAGACAGTATCAGAAAAATTATATTTATTTTACATTAAAGCATGTAAACATGTTCTAGTAGAAACCCAAAATACAAGTATGAACCTGAAAATGAGTATGACATGGGACATATAGGCTAACTCGTAAAGGAAATAAACAATCAAAACATATTGAATGCGTACTAACCTGGGTTTCCACTAGGGCTGGGCGATATGGAGAAAATCAAATATCATGATATTTTTGACCAAATACCTCGTTATCGATACCGCAACAATATTGTAGTGTTGACTATTGGTGCTTTCACAAAATATTAACACAATGAGAGTTTAGATGAATAATCATCAGTAATGTGGATATAATGTCTAAGTGGGTAAAGGCAAATAATAGAACAGTTACAACAGTCTGGTAAGTTCAGAAAATGACATCACTTTACTGTAATACAGCCTTTAAAACCAGGAAAAGACAACACTTATTCCATATCACGATATCCAAAATCTAAGACGATATCTAGTCTCATATCACGATATCAATATAATATTGATATATTGCCCAGCTCTAGTTTCCACCATGACTGTAAAAGACTGGCTCCCCAGTGAGCAATGCTAAAAATCCTGGCGCATGATTGAACCCTAAATGCTGTAAACAGTCCCTTTATAAAAATCCAACCATTTCATGGAGGCTGAAATCATAGCTGTAATGAACAATATGCTGATGACTATTATCAGAGCCTTACCAGTCGTGGGGCTAAAAAAGGAGAGGTAATGGAGTCATTAGATATCAAATTATTCCTCCTCTGGGGACCATAATTATCCATACCAACATTTAATGACAGCATGGCCAGTATTGGTTAAACCCAACATGTTCTTAATGAGCATTAATGATTCTCTCACTGGGTGTTTTGATGATGGGAGTGGAGAGCACTGTCTAAGGTGTAGAGTTGGGTTTCAGAGCTTTTGGTGACTGTGCAGAACATAGCTTATGATCCACAACCTTTTTTTCATACTCATCCAAATATTCAGAGAGCCCTCGGGACCTGTATGGAAGACTTTGCATTCAGCATGTTCCTACACTTGTTCATTTAGGGTTTTAATAGAAACTCCACGACGCCAACTTACGCTGAGGGTTCTTCTCTTTCTGATTAACTGGCTTTTTCAGCCCCAAGCTCTCTCTTCATCTGATTATTGATCTCTCTCTGCTTGCTTTATCACACTTGCGCTCTTCATCTGTACATTATTTCTAGCCTCTCAGCACATTCGCCCACTGCTCCCCCTCTTCCTGGCCTCCGGCTTCTCTGCTGATTATCTCTATTTTCATCTGCTCTCTGTTCAGTTTTGATTATTATTCAGCTTTGATATTAATTTAGCTCAGCAGTAGTTTCATCCTAATTTACCAATTTGTTAATGGGATTAGAGTTTAAATGTTGACTGCAGGCATAATTCTCTCTTGATCTGTTGGCTCCTTTGCCAAATTGAGAGCGGTAGAATGATGATGGATACTTGGACAGTACGGTGCCTGTCGAGAACATGCCTGTTGGGAACGGGTCGATTGCTGGCCTTGCAGCTTTCTCGAGAACCGCTCATTCAAACAAGCTCACACTCAAGGACAATTTATGCTTCTGCTTCAAATCGACACCAGCGCTACGTAAATAGGTACGTGGAGATACGGACCCTACGGCGCTCGGCCGTGGCTTGGTAGCGCTTTTGTGGGACCTGAGCAATACATGCCAGTTGCGTCCGTCTCCTAGCAATGCTAGAGTATACACATCATTTGTTAACAGATAGCTAGCTAGTTTGAGTTTGGTAGAATGTAACATCTCTAATCTCTCTCTTTCTTCGTGTGGGTGTTTGTGTGTGTTCTACTCCAACCCGCTCCTGCAAACATTCTGACCAGTGGTGGACTGTAACTAAGTACTTTTACTTAGGTACTGCACTATACAATTTTGAGATACCTGTATTTCTATGTTATGGTACTTTATACTTCTAGCTACTCCACTCCACTCTATCTGGCAGCTCTAGTACTTTGTAGATTCAGATTATTAATACAAATTATAAGTTAACTAATAAATGAGGATGTATTATTATAGATTAAACTACCCAGCATTATATAAAATAATTCAAATGACCTCCACTTTTTCCAGCTGCAACATTTAAGTGATGAACACATGAATGCATCACTGATTATAATTCAGTAATAATAATACAGTACATATGATTCAGAAATATGCCACTCTGCATAGTTAGTACTTTCACTTTTAGTACTTTAAGTATATTTTGATGCTGATACATTTTTTTACTTTTAGTTGATTTTGAATGCAGAACTCTTACTTGTAACAGAGTATTTTCACGTTGTAGTGTTGTTACTTTTACTCGAGGAAAAAAGTTCTGAATACTTCTTCCACCACTGACTGTGACCATGCGCACACACAACACAGCTCAGCACTCAGGCTTGTGTCTGGGGCTCTTCTGTCTGCTCATGTTGTGGTGGAACTGCGCCCCCACTGGTACAGTAGTCACAGTTCAGTTGGAGAGTGGTATTGTCTGCCGCACGGGAGAGGACGCAACTCGTCTTCCAGAACAAAAACCCACAAAATGACAATACATTCAGATAAAGTTCTCTGAGAAGTTGATGAGGGAAAAGCTGCTGAGATCAGGGAGACGCCACAGTTAACGGAGGCACACAGTAGCTGCCAGTTTATACACAGAAATATCCTTCATGAAGATTCTTATGTTCAGTTTGTGTTGAAGCTGTTGATTTGACTCTCCAGCTATTTTTGGAGGCTGCCGATTGTGCTGCTGCTGGTTAGTACTGTGTTAAAGGCTAGTAAGCGGTGTTTCTAATATTTTGTCCAACACAGGCTATGAGGAAAATATGCGATAATGATGTTACCTGCAATAAATAGATAATAAAATATACTCAGTTCTGCCTTTCTGCTGCTTTTAAATATACTGCTAAAATACATCAAATTGCTTGTTCAATTAAAAAAAATGAAAGGAAAGGATTTCAACATTAATGTATTGAACACTATAGTGTATATATGGTATATAGTTACATTTGAAAGGGCAGTTTTCTACTGATAACTCTCATTTTTCAACTAATATAAAATCCCTGAGTGTCTGTCGCATTGTGTATCGTGCAAGTTGCGATGCCGATAAAAAATAGTTTTATTGTGCAGCCCGCTGCATAGTGCTTCTATTTGAGTGATGTTGTAATAACAATAATAGTAATCATAACTTCATTTATATAGCACATTCCAAAACAAAGTAACAATAATATATACTGTATATATACATATATATATATATATACATACGGTAGTTTAAATAGATACAATTAATACCATGAGCTGAAAAAGCCAAACGATAAAGCTGAGTTTTAAGTAGAGCTTTAAAAGAGGGACAGTTTGTCTTCCTGAGATCTTCAGGCAGGGAGTTCCTCACCTTTCAATGCAATGGCACCACAGTCCAAATATCCCTCTCTCTGTTTGTCTTTGTGTCTCTGTCTCTCAGGCTTTGTCCTATCTCGGGTTGGATGTCACAGAAGAGAAGAGGAAGAAGTTGAGACAGAGTCTGACAATAGACCCACAAGGCACTGTGGCCTATGGAGGTGAGGTGAAGCGTGTGTGTGCGCACACACACACACACACACACACACACACACACACACACACAAACACACACGCTTACAGTTGTGTCAACAGCAAGGTGAAATAGCAGGGTTGAAATCTTGTCAAATCACAGACTCGGTGTGTCACTGACTGCTTGAGTCACCTGGCTGTGGTGTCACTTTGTGTGCATGAAGCAGCTCTGTGTCTGTCTGTAGCCGGGCAGACAGTCAAAGGGCTCCAGACCTGTAACTCTCATTTACTACAGGAGCTGCTTCATAAATGTTATACTATGTCATGATATTTGTTTATTACTAATAACTAGGGCTGCACGATATGAGGAAAATACCTAATTGCAATTATTTTGACTGATATTGCAATATGGTTCACGATATCGGAGGGAATGATCATTTTTGTATCATTACTCTCATTTTCATTGAAAAATATTTAAATTAAAAAAAATATAATGACTATAGTGTGATTTTTGTATATAGTGCGAGGATCTGTACTATTGTAGGATACAGTGTGTAGGCTGGGGAGTCTCTGCAGCAACACAATACTTCATTCAGAATGGTTTGACAACATATTTTGCCTTTTAACAAATATTGCACACACACACACACACACACACACACACACACACCCACACACACACACACACACCCCCCACGACTTGCACTAGTCTATATTGCGATTTTGATCACGATTAATTGTGCAGCCCTACTAATTACTAATCTAATATAGAGCAGGTAATTCCCCACATCCACCAAATCATAACCCTAACAACCCCATACATGACTAAATCAGCTCTGATATATATACAGTATAAAAGTAACAAATTAAGTGTATGTTATCAATTATTAATAGCATAAATGAAAATGTATTTTATTTAAGTGAAAGCATTTTATTATTTGGTGTTCTGGTAGCCATGGTAACTATGTCATCAACAGCATTTTGTGTCTGTGCTTGTCTGTCACCTCTCAGACTTGGTGGAGGCCACCCGCAACATCTTCCAGGAGAACCTGGAGGAGCTGGGCTTAGGGGCGGGTCCCTTCATGTTTTCCTATCACGAAGCCGCTAGTTTGATGGACACGTCCGCCTTCCACTCCCCCGTGAGCAGTCCTCACAGCCTCTCTCACACGCCAGCACTCTTATACAGATTACAGTGAACAGATAACTTACAGCCCAACCTGTAAAATACTCCCAACATCCCAAATGGCAAATGTTGTGTATTTTGGGTTACTGTGGGATCCGTAGTTGAGATACACCTGATGGATTGTGGGTAACTTTAGCTTCCGTTGGTGTAAAGGCATGCTGTTGGGCTAATAAAGGGTTAATATAATGAGTTATCATTGGTATATCTAGTGACAAATACAGTGAAGAATATACCAATACTAAAATACTACTAAAAATAGAAAACACATATAGAACTCTTGTGTAAATGCATAGACACAAAGTCATAAACATAACTCTCTTTTACATGTAATGTGTGCGTGCGTCTGTCTGTCTGTCTGTCTGTGTGCGTGCGTGCGTGCGTGTGTGTGTGTGTGTGTGTGTGTGTGTGTGTGTGTGCAGACATATGAGTCGGAGTGCAGCTACAGCAGTGAGGAGATGGAGCAGTTTCAGACGGAGGTGAAGCAGCTGCACACCCAGATGAAGCAGCTGAAGGTGAACACTCCCACAACGTGTCGGTGGATGATAAAGCTTATGCGACAATAACAAATAGTTTTATCAAAACCATTGTAATCTACTCAAGTATTTGTCAAAGATGCTCTTGGTGCATTTCAGCGCAGAACATTCGAGTTACACTACTACAGTAGGACGCAGAGTTAAACTTTATTTTCATGCACAACCAGCACACAGCTCTAAAGTGAGCTGTATGTTTGAACATTAACATTGCAATCCTTCAGATTTCAGTCCTATTATGTTCCAACACTCCCTGCAATATAAAGAAAATTAAAAACTTTCACTGACAAAAGCCACCAAAAATGTTATTGACCAGTTTTTAGTGAAAAGCAATGTCATCGCTAAGTAACAAAAGCATTGCACTTCCTGTGGCTGCTCCATAATAAAAGCCAACCCATGGTTCAGCAGTTGTATGCTAGTAATTGTTATGCAGTAGCTGTTGGAAAGCTTGGTTTGCACATATAGCTCTGATACAGATGTGTAACAGAGCGATCACTAAAGAGCAAGACAATTAATGACATCGCAAACGATGAGACTTAAGTGCATGCATCCCATGCTTCATCTGCTATCTTTCTTGGCAGGTGATGCTGAAGGACATGGAGCACAGCAAGAAAAGCCTGGAGGAGGAGCTGCAGAGGACCTCCGAGGTATGTGGAGACATGCTGCATGGCTCTGTTATTAATAGTCAGCTATAGAAGTAAATTATGGCATGCCTGGGTAGCTCACATGGTAGAGCGCGCGCCCCATGTACAGTGCCCTGGTCCTCGTTGCACAGCTGCAGTTTCAACTCTGACCTGCGGCCTTTTGCTGCATTGTCATACCCTCTCTCGCTCTCTCTCTCTCTCTCTCTCTCCCCCCCCCTTTAATGTCTAAGCTTTTCTGTTAAATACAGACCGAAAATGCAAAAAGGGGAGTCTAAATTAGGTTGTATTCAACACGTGGCCACATATGAAAGTATTTACCACTGAACATTCTGTTGTCTTTTCCAGAAAGCATGTCTGACTGTGGAGGAGAACGCCCTTCTGAAGAGTCGTCTGCAGGCAGCCGGGGCGGGGGCGGGGGCCGCGGTGGCGGGAGCCGCGGTGGCCGGGGCCGGGCAGCGGCAGGCCAGCAGTGCAGAGCAGGACTACGAGGAGGTGATCCAGCTGCTGGAGGCTGAGATCAGGGACCTGAAGAACCAGCTGGCCAGCAAGAGGCAAGCACGAGGACTGGAGGCCACCAAGGTGAGTCTCAAGACACTATTTCTAGTTGACATTATTTTCCTGTTGTTACATTTCCCAAGGGAATATTGTATTTTGAACTCTGTTGCATTAGTTTGAGTGCGTAAATTATTAGTAACTTTGTAGATTTGGAATTTATATACAAAACATGTAATCAGCAAATAAATGACATACCAAAAGTTCTATAACATTTACAATGCATTGACCAGCTGCACCATTAAAATATATATATATTTTAATTAATATATACAGTATATAATAATAATCCAATAAAGATACATGTAATAATTTAACACTCTGAATAAGTATGTCATAGACTGTAAAACTAACAGAAGTAGCATCAGTGACGTCACCCATTGGTTTGTGGACTGCCGTTTTGAAGCCAGGTGTTTGTATTTTGGAGCCAGGAGTGACCATATTTGGACAAGAGGGCAGTCTTAGCGGCGGAGACCCAAGCTAGTTAGCCTAGGACCCAGACAAATCTGCTGAGCTCAGGACCAAGGAAGTGACACTGCTGTTTGGAGTCTTTAGGACGTAGTTTTTATTTATAATATAACTAGGGCTCGCCTGTAGCTTTTGGACTACTCCACGACGTTTAATTTCTGGGAAATTCCGGCGGATGTCCCTCATTTTTGGCCGGATGTCCGTCCCCTTCCTCTTTCTTTGTGTTGGCGTTCTAACCTCCGGTGGATTTGTGAGGACTATGGTTAACTGCTCCTCAGATCTCTGCAGGGTAAATCCAGACAGCTAGCTAGACTATCTGTCCAATCTGAGTTTTCTGTTGCACGACTAAAACTACTTTTGAACGTCCACATGTTCCACCAAAACAAGTTTCTTCCTGAGACTATTTAGCAGAGGCACCGTGGCTCCGTCCGGCGCTAAAACAATTGTGATTAGTTTAAAGAAATGCCAATAAACCAGGACATGTTTTTTCTCCCATCCCAGAATGCTGTGTGGACTAGCCAGACCTTCCTCCGCAGCGCTGTGGAGGAAGGTCTGGCAATGCGAGACTACTTTTGGACTAGCAGCTTGAGATAGCAGGAAGAGAAGGAGAAAGGGACCTTTTACTTTTACCTTTTATCACACAGTACAAACAACCGTTAACAAACCGGGAACTATATTCTCAGGCGGAAGAATATAGTACTTGGGCGGAATGATTCGCTTTGCAGCAAGCCTGTCTGAGAATATAGTTCCCGGTTTGTTTACGGTTAGAAGATGGCTGTGTCTCATGTTAGGTTGTTTTTTTGTACATGCTGTGACTCTACAAATCACAACATGTAAATAGGAACATGTTGGTGTTATTTAGTCACTTTTATCACAATTGGGAGCAGTATGATTACTGGAACCATTCACCTGCATGTTCTGTGCTAGGCTAAGCTACCGGTGGAACCGTCAGACAGCGTTACAGCATGCACGGAGATGAGAAGGGTATGTCTGGACTTATCTAACTCTGGGGGTTACGGGGAATAAGCTAAAGTCACAATAAGTCGTCGTGTTCCTTTAAATCACATTTTTGCTAAATTTTTTCTATAAATTTAATTTAAAATGTCAGCAACACTTGGATGATAACCTCACTAACAATGTTGCAAATGAAAATAAATTTCACAAAGCGATGCCTACATATGTCAGTTAAACTCAATGAAAGTTCATGTCTCATGTCGACCAAACATCCACACAGAATAGTAGTTATTATATAAGTACATCCACTGTACACATTTATTGAAAGAAACTTAGGAACAGGGTTCGGATATTGCATTTACAGAACTGAAGTGGGGTCATATATTACACAATTTATTGTTGCTGTGCAGGGAAACCACAGTGCAGCTTCACGTTAAAAGTCTGTGTTTCTCCGACGCTGCTGGGCGAACTGCGAGCCGAGCTGGCACGAACGTTGCTCAGCTTGTTTCTTTGAGAACATCAGGTCCAAACATCTGATGACATCAGTCCTATATCCGGTTCGAATATTGAGTTAAAGGGATATTTCACCGTTGGAAAGATTAATATATCTTTAAATTGGGTCACTTATGTAGTAGAAATGTGAATTCTTTTTTTAGAAATTAGTGGCTTCTAGGCCGAGAAAAGCCAGAAAATGTGTTTTTGGCTCATGTAGATGAAAGACACCAAATCCCAGAATGCACTTGCTTCGCTGCTTTAGAGTCCACTCCCAAGCCACGCCTACCGTTTAAAGACAGAGACAGACAGTGAGGCGGTCAACTCAACTCAACTGTGTTTTATTGTCATTTCAACCATATACAGGAAACAACATTTCACCGTGGCTCAAGTGGTGTTACACATTTAAAATATAGAAAAACGACATTATAGAAAAACGACATACGAAACAGGCTACATTTAGTGCACGCACATTATAGGCTCTGTAAAGTTCAGCTAACACATACTAGCATTAGCGCTCGGTGGGCTATAAACACAGAGTATAAACACAGCCGTAAATTTGCGTAGAATGGTCGCCATTTAACAGTCACAAACTCCACCAGCAGTTAGTTGGATACAGTCACCCCATTTCTGCACCAGTCCGTGTTAACACAGCCCTCCTCTAGGCCTGGTAGCTGGATAGTCCGGTACACTGTTGTTCAGCCAAGTTTCCACAACAACAAAAACACAGCCGTCTCTGAACTCCCGTTGGGAGTTTAGTTGAAGTTGGATGTAGTCCAGTTTGTTGTCTAATGAGCGGACGCTTGCAAGCAGGATTGATGGAACAGGTGGCCGGCTAGCGTTAGCTTTCCACCTAGCTGCTTTCCACTCCTGCACACCTCTGTCGAGGTCCTTTTCACCGGCTTGCGGCATCGGGCAACACCGCAGGCTGAGGTGCTGGTCTCCGTAGCAGGCGAAGCTTGCGTAGTGTGTCAAGTAGTCCGTCTGTAATAAAGTGTCCTGCATATTCTCTGATCTGTACCAATGTATCCCAGTGGTACACATGTGCGGGAGTTTGAATGCACATAATTGTAAAAGTTTTCTGCTAAAAAGACGGAGCTCCCTGTTAGCGATGCTTCATGATGGCTGACACTCGTTTTGCTTCGGTAACCTTCGGGTAAAGACGACAGTCCAATCCCGTACGGGTGGGTTGAAAACATGCGGAAGTAGCTCCTACTACTGGTTGTAGTCAAAGGATTTCTAATAAGGGAAGAAGTTCCACTCTCGTGTTATTTCCGGCTTCTGAACTGGTTGTAGTTCCACCAGAGTTCCATATAGGGGGCGCTCACAGGCCAGTGCAGAATGAATGGGACTCTATGGACCTATACCCCTCAAAATCCACTTTTCTCAGGATATCATTTTTTGTCTAGGAATTTGAATGTTGCATTCGAAAGGGGAGGCTAAGAGAATACACACTGTTGGGTGTTAGATTTTTTTAAAGTGGCTTTTTTGTTCTAAAAAGCCTTTTAAAATGTCAATGACGTCATACACATCGTACGGCCAGAGATACTGCTTTACAGCAAGCTCTGAGTCGCTTCCTTTGTTCTCTCGAGGCATCGACAACACAGCTGACAGGTTAGGCTCGAGTGGGATCTCCGATCGTAATCAGTCCTTCACTGACCAATCAACATTCATTTGCAGAATGCTAGCGTGTTATGGATAACAACGGCTCAACCTGTAAGATATCAAAAGGACATGAGTACTTGTTCATTCAACTTTCGACCTATAATCCATGTTGAACTTGCAAAAACTACAATCAAATCTGACATTTCTCAACGACAATCAGGCGAAAGAGACACATTTAGCCGTCTAGCTCCATAGACTCCCATTCATTTTGCACTGGACTGCGATCACCCCCAGTGGAACTCTGGTGGAACTGCAACCAAATTCGGTACAATGGGGCTGAAAAGGGAGTGGAACGGCTTTCCGTAGACGGGCTTTGCTGTAGTCTATTGCCTCTGGGCAAAATATCTTCCGATGATGCAAAAATCGTCCTTTTCCCTCATCGGGAGATTTTTTCCAGACCCACAATACAGAGATCTGTATGAGGGAGGGAAGCACGGCCATTCGAAAATACTACCTTGTTTCTACTGATCAAAAGCGTAATGCTAAATCGGTGAAGTATCCCTTTAAAGACCACCAAGATCTAAAAATTGTATCATGAAAATGTGGCTTAAAACTAGATAAAGAGTCCATTTCTGACAGCTTCTGGCAGACAACCACAACGCTGACGCATGCTCACTGACAGGCGACCAAATGTAACGGAGTGTTCCCTTGAATAACATGACAGACTTTCTGGGTTTATTATAAACATTTAGGATAATGAAAGTACACAACTCAACTCAACTAAATGTATATTCACAGAGCTTTAAACAGGGCAGTTTTTCTTTCCATCATTTTTTACAGGACAAGTGCCAGGTAATGAATGAACTCCCTCCAGACCAAGTTCTCAGTGATTGTAAACGGCTGTTAGTGTCTGTTCACACACTGTGTGTGTGTGTGTGTGTGTGTGTGTGTGTGTGTGTGTGTGTGTGTGTGTGTGTGTGTGTGTGTGTGTGTGTGTGTGTGTGTGTGTGTGTGTGTGTGTTGATCAGGAGGAGGTGCTAGATCTGAACAGAAGGCTGATGACTATCGACTGCCAGCTGAGGAAGTCGGAGCTGAGCAGGAAACACCTGGTGATCTCCAACAGGAAGCTGCTGGGCTTTGCACAGGTAAGACTTTAATTGGACACCCTCACATTAAAGGGTGATTTCTTTTTTTTTTTCAACCTGGATCCCATTTCCCAATGCATTTCTGTCTAATAGACTGATCATAAATCTTTAAATTTGGTCCACTATTGAGCGAGATCACAGCGACAAGCCGGCGTGAACCGAGCTGCAATGTAACCTAATGGGGCAATTGGCACCTTTGATTTTTGTCTACTAAAAGTGAGTGTTTTTCCACTGACAGGCTCAGATTGTTACTAAAAGTGTCTGACAACATTCATAAAAAAGTCATAGTATAGTATGTCGAAAAAAGTCATACAAATTCATAGTATAGTATGTCCAAAAAGTCTTAGTATAGTATGTTGAAAAAAGTCATAAAAAGGTTGTAATATAGTATGTCAAAGAAAGTCTTCGAGAACATGCAAACTCCACACATTAAGGCCCAGCCTGGACTGTAAGGGTCAGAGTCTGCAGTGCCTACTTGTTGGTGTTACTTGGAGCAGTGCTAACCACTGAGCCACTGTGACACCAAATAAACTACATTGAAAACAGTCATATCATAGTATATCGGGGAAAAAAAGTTATAGTATAGTTTGACGAAAAAGTCATAGTGTAGTATGTCAAAAAAGTGATAAAGTCAGTTTAGTATGTGGAAAAAAGTGATAAAAAAAAGTCATAGTATAGTATGTTGAAAAATGTCATAGTACAGTATGTCTAAGAAAGTCTGGAAGAGCATGCAAACTCCCCACAACACGGCCCAGCCCAGACTGGGGATCGAACCAAGGGATAGAGTCTGCAGTGCCTGCTTGCGACTGTGCCACCAAATAAAGTATGTTGAAAACAGTCTTGGCATAGTATGTCAAAAAAGGCCATTAAAAATCATAGTATAGTATTGTTGAAAAAAAGTGATAATAAAGTCATAGTATAGTATGTCGAAAAAATTCATAAAAAAGTCGTAATATAGTATGTCAAAGAAAGTCTTGGAGAAAATGCAAACTCCACACATAAAGGCTCAGCCCAGACTGGGGATGGAACCAAGGGTCAGAGTCTGCAGTGCCTACTTGTTGGTGTTACTTGGAGCAGTGCTAGCCGCTGAGCCACTGTGACACCAAATAAACTACATTGAAAACAGTCATATCATAGTATATCGGGGAAAAAGTTGTAGTATAGTTTGACAAAAAAGTCAAAAAAAGTCATAGTGTAGTATGTCAAAAAAAAGTGATTAAAAAGTCAGTACAGTATGTCGAAAAAAGTTATAGTTGGACGGAAAAGTCATAAAAAAGTCATAGTGTAGTATGTCGAAAAGTGCTGCTGAATCAGCATTCACACAATTAATGACCTAATAGGGCCTGTTCTGACTTGGTATTAAAATCAGGTCTGAGTGATTGGATCACAAGTGGACAGCTCTAAGAATGTGTCTGTAGAATGCGTCTCCAAATGCGTCCCGAGTGACCACCTGTGATGGGATCTCACTTCCCCGCTCTATATGCAAATAAACACGTACTTTATTTCCGTTAGCATATAAGCTGGTTGTTGGTTGTGTGTTTATAAGGTCAGTTGTTACTTTCACATTAATCGAGTAAAAAGTGAAAAAGCGCTGCCTGTGTGCCGAACATCAACTGTATATAAAAGGGTGCCGACATAAGGAGATGTACTGATGGGCAGGAGAAAAAAGATGTTTTTCAAAGTCTCTGTGTTCAGCTCGCAGTACGTTTGTATCTTCTAACGGAATCTCTGTGGTTTGAAGTTTAGTCATGCTTTATTTTACCTTTCATGTTCACTTAGGAGTCCCAATAAGTTACTGCTGATGAAGCCCCAACATTTCCTGATTTTGCGGCTTCATAATAAAAGCATTCAAATACCAAAATAACGGAGGACTTTTATTGTGAAGAACTTATAGCAAATGAAACCCTTTCACAGCCACCGCCTTGACCACTCATTTCAATGTTAACTCCAGTTTTGTAGTAGCCTAATGTCCTACCTTGGTGAATTCGGGGACGTTTTATTAAAATAAAAATAACGTTATTTTCAAGGCAACAGCGCCGCAGAGAACTCGAGACAGCCAGGCATATAATAGCAGGCAGCATGCAGGAACAAAGACACAGACACACTAATAACAGAATATGATAATAACATGGTTTTTGTGACATGAGAAATACTTTGAATGAGTAGGCCAGCCTACGTATTTCCGCTCACACTTGAGTAGGCGGTCTTTAATGTGGACACAGGACACATTCCCGTTCTCACTGCTATTAGAATATGGACACATGCGGTCTATACCACCTCCAAATGTGTTTTTTGCGATCCGATCTCAATGCGTCCTGAGAGCGTTTTCACCTGTACTTAGAGCTGTCCACTTGTGATCCGATCACCCAGGACGGATGTTAATGCCAGGTGAAAACGAGGTCATACACCTGCAAGACCGTCAGTAGATGGAAACGGACTCGATAACAATCAGCATGTGTTCCGTCACACTTAGAATCCGTGCAGCCTGGGACACTGCATACACTGGATTCAGAACGCAGTCTCAAAAATCCCCATGTGTCCCCTCAACTGTTATGGAGGCGGTCTGCCCCCCAGTGGCTGAGACACACTAGCAGCTCTCTGCAACATGTGTCTTACCTCCCTGACCCCTGCCCTGAAAGTCCATTTTTAGATTTTAAGACAGACAGACAGACAAAAAGTGTTTTTTTGCATGAGGCCCAATGCCCTGGTCGGGTCTCCGGGTTTACAGGAGTCCCAGTCTGCCTCTCATTCAGACCTCTCTGGAAACATTTGATCACCTTCTCCCTCTTTTTGTGACTTTGAGGTATTTGTTCAGGTGTCACATGTGAAGACCTGACGTCTGTCCTTGTTTAGTGTTATTAAAAAATATATACAGGTGTATATATATTGTCACAGAAGCTCCCATAACTCTCTCCCTCCATTATCTCTGTCCTCAGAATGTCCACAAAGTGCTGACGACACCCAGCCTGTTTGATGGCGGGTAAGAGACTCTGAAAATCTTGTGATTAGTTAGCCACAGCTGTGCCATCGGAGTCCTGCTGTAACACTCTCCCTGTGTGTGTGTGTGTGTGTGTGTGTGTGTGTGTGTGTGTGTGTGTCAGGAGCAGCAGGTCGTCCCCGGCCACTGACAGCCCCGACACCCCGTCCCCACTCCCGGACCCCGCCTTCCAGCTGGCTGTGGAGGCCAAAGAGCTAGTGGCAGGAGCCTGCTCCCCCACCACTGATGACAACGGTACACACGGCAATACACCATTAATCTTTTATAAACGTTATAACATTTAAAGTGATGGTTCGGAGTAATTTCACCCTAGGCTGCTTTGCACCTTGACCTTGAGCCAAACAACCCCCCCATAAGCTTTTTTCCCTTGTTATAACGTTGGTGGAGTTAGCGTTATCAGCTTGTTAGCTTAGTGCAGGCGCTAATGGATCCACGTTTGTATCTCGTAAATTACCCCACTAATAATGCCTGGAATGATACCAAACTTCTACAGTAGTACAAATTGTTTCTGTACTTATAAAACCAGGCATTAGAAAGTTTGTAACTACACTAGAAGTATATTTAAATAACACTTGCCTGATGGATACTCAGAGATCACGCGAGATCCCGCACAGAGCACATCTATTGCCGGAAGAGATTACCAAGCAAAAAGCGAGAGAACAGCAGAATAGATCAAGAAAATGGCAGTCAGAGTTGAGCATCGAACGCGACAATGAGTGGCTCAATTTCGAAGGTCGCCCGTACCTATTCGTGCCTGAATACACGGACAAGGCGCTACAACTAATGGAGGAGAATCGGAGAATTAGCTAGCTAGCAACGCTAGCTACCAGCGCTAGCAGCAGAGAGTAGAAGCCATCAGGCAAGTGCTATTTAAATAAACTCCTGGTGTACTTACAAACGTTCTAATGCCTCATTTGATGAGTACAGAACCTATTTGTACTACTGTAGAAGTTTGGTATCATTCCAGGCATTATTAGTGGGGTAACTTACAAGATACTCTTGGATCCATTAGCGCCTGCACTAAGCCATTCGGCTGATAATGCTAACTCGCCCAATGTTAGACCAAGGGAAAAAAGCTTATGGGGGATTGTTTGGCTCGAGGTGATGGTGCAAAGGACCCTAGGGTGAAATGATTCCGAACCATCACTTTAAGCATCCAATTACCATCATATCATTAGATAAATCTACTTAAAGAGCCCCTATTCTACTCCTTCTCAGCATCATATTTGTGCTCTTGGCTCTACCAGAATAGGTTTACATGTTTACATGGAAAAACTGGGCCGGCTTTCTCAATCAATGACATCACTAATGGAGGATGGAGGAATTTCAAACAGGAATGTGGGCGAGGCGTTTTCAGGCAGTTGAGAAAAAGTGCTGTCTGTGGGAGAAAAAATGCCATTTGGAGTGAAATATGTTTTTTTTATTTATTCTTTATACATCTAATACATACTGTACACAAACAACTATATAACACACTAAAAGACGGGGACAATCCAAAAATGCATAATAGGGGTTCTTTGATGAATAAGTTAATGGTGATGAAAGATGTTACTGTATGTACTGAAAGTCTTTTTCTGTCCACCTGTGACGGACCTGCAGCGTCAGTGAGTGCGTTGGAGGCAGCGCTGGCCCCAGATGTCGAGCCTCATCATATGTGAGCAGCCAAGAGCCAGAGAGGACCGGGGCAGGCTGAATGAGCAGCTGAGCCCACCATGGACCATGCCACATTAAACAGACTGGACCCCATCCAATACACCTCCTCAAAAATAATGACATAACTTCCATAAATTCACATCGTCAGTTCAGTGACAGCTTGAACACAACACAGCCAATGTTTTAATGCCAAAGCTTGCTCACACACATAACATTTGTGTCTTCTTTTGAAATATTCGACAGTCTTTATGGAGGGCTCAGCGGCGGGATGTGTTGCACTCAGCCCGGACCCCGAGGACTCTCGCCGGTACACACAAGTCTTTGTGAGAAGTGCTCTGCCAAATCAAAAGTCTGCTGGAATCCTATGTTGTGTTACACTGACAGCAGGTGGAGGCGCTGCATGACCAACACACAGACACGCACGCACGCACGCACGCACGCACACACAGACACACACACAGACATACGCGCGCGCGCGCACACAGACACACACACACACACACACACACACACACACACACACACACACACACACACACACACACACACACACACACACACACACACACACACTGCTGTAAACCATGTTTATTCTCCCTGACCACTTTTCTAACCCCCCCCTGCCCCCCCTCCAGATTGACTCCATGGATTGCATGTATAGGAGGACTTGTTAGCTTGGAAAGGGCAATCCAGATTGGTCTGTTCAAAGAGTCTTCCTCTGTGTCATAATAACTGGCTGCCATCTGCCTCCATCACACATCGCTTGGGGTTATGAACTGTTGAGCAAAAAGTAAGACAAACCAACAGTGTCCCTTTGTCCATCTCGATAACTCCTCGTGCCCTTATTCATTCATGAAAGGCAAAGACTGCAGTATTCAGAGATGTTGGACTGTCTGACTGGCTTCATACTGCATGCTTCATGTTGACGAGTGGCTTTAATGTTGCTGTAGCTCCTGCTGTGTAAACCTGTGTTTGGTAGTCACGGAGTCTAGGCAGACCTCCGTCAGAGGCTACAGGTGGAACTGTCATTTGATTCATATGGACAGCTTTTCAAAATCCTGACATGTCCTGTACTTTAACAAGATTGCATCTTTGGTGTGGCCTCATGTCTTTCTGTAACAGTTTTATATTAAAGGACTAAGTGCTGAATGGATTTGTTGTTGTTTATTCCAGTTTCCTATCATTTACTTCCAATACTAACAGGACTAAAACAGTGTTTTACCCGAGGTGACGATCCAACTATCAATCAAGGACTGTGTGTGTGTGTGTGTGTGTGTGTGTGTGTGTGTGTGTGTGTGTGTGTGTGTGTGTGTGTGTGTGTGTGTGTGTGTGTGTGTGTGTGTGTGTGTGTCTTTCAAACAATCCCGTATTCGTAAAAGACGTCACACGCAGCACGCCGTTGTCCCTCTGTAAAGCAGCAGGGGTGGGACAGGGTTGCTGATCTTAGACAATGTGTACTGATTCAAGATTACTCAGAAGTGAGTGTTGAGTGTTTCAGGTGCAGATGGGATGCATTCTGTCCCAGACACTGGTGGTGTTTGAAAAAAAAGCACACTCATGCTATGCATGCATGTGTAAGTGAAGTATATATACCAAACGTCCTTATTTTACGAGATGGGTGTGAGAATGTGTTGTAAAAAGCCATTGCATGGCATGTCAAAAAAAAAAAAAATCATAGTGGTATCTCAAAAAAAGTAATTTAAAAGTCATACTATATACAGTCATTATCGAAAACAGTTGTACAAGTCATAGTATATTATGTCTAAAAAAAGTCATAGTATAGTATGTCCAAAAAAGTAATAATTTATATAAAAGTCATACTCAGAGAAATAGAATGAACATACATTATATTTATATGTTCATACTATATAGTATGTCAAAAAAAGTAATTTAAGTCATACTATATAGTATATTGAAAAAAGTCGTAAGTCATAGTAAAAAAAAGTATAGTATGTCAAACAGTAAAAAAAAAAAAAAAAAAAAAAATCCATAGTACAGTACATCAAAAAAAGTCATAGTATATCAAAAAAGTAATTGTATAGTACGCTGAAAAAAGTCATTAAAGTCATAGTATAGTATATCAAAAATAGTCTCTTCTATAGTTAACCTAAAAACTTTGCAGGCAGGCGCGGAGCTGTGGGCCTGGACGGGCCTGGCCCGGACGGGCCTGGACGGGCCTGGATGGGCCTGGATGGGCCTGGGCCCTCCCACATTGACAGCTGGCCCACCCAATCAGAAATTCAATGTCAGGTGTGTTGGTGTGCAAAGCGCTGCAACAATCACAACAACCATGGATTGCTGTTGTGGCCAACAACTGGAAACTTTATAAATTGTTTGTCTGCTATTTCATCACTAAATTCACTTCTGAGACTTTTTTATGCGAGAAATCAACTATGTAAAGCTCAAATATGGGCCGTTTTACGAACATTGATGGCTAATTGCAAATTTGGTCAGACTGTGTCGGATTTCAGAAGCTCCACAGTCTGACGTGACAGCTGGCTGGTGCCTGCCGGGGTTGCTACCATGCCGGTCGGCCTGTCCACCTTCACAGACCCCGCTGTGAGCTGGCTGGAGCTCTATCAGGAGACTCATGGAGTCTCTGAACCGGAAGTTGTTCTGTCCCTCCTCGGTGAAGGCCATCTCAAAGCTCTTATTTCTGTCACGAGGAGCGAGCATCGCGGAGGGTCCAGTGAGGAGCTATGAGCAAGGACACAGAAAGCAGCCTTCCTGGGAGCCGTGCAGCTGAAGGAGCTGCTAACTCCACCCACACAGCTGACGAATTCACGTGACGAATTCAGAGCAAAGGACGTCTCATCCCTCTAAAAGACATTTGCTCGTTGCCTCTCTCCTTCTAATATTTCCTCACGTCTCTCCAGTGCCTTCTCGGTGGGAGGGACAAAGACGCGAGGAAAGGAGGCTAGCGGAGGAGTCGAGGAGGCAATTTAAGAGTTATGAGATGCAGCCTACATGATGCAGAGTCAAAGCTCTCGGATCTCACCTTTCTCTCTGCACCAGGCTTCAGAAGGATTAGTTTTCACAAATAAACAAATACAATTGCCTCAAAACAGTATTTTACTGCACACACTATATAACAACTTATCAAGCTCAATTCAAACTGAGCTGAATTTTCTCCCATGCAGAACAAAGAGACTAATGCTGCACCAGTCTATGTAGTCCTCTGATCATATGGAGTCTCTCACTGATACTGTTGCTTCCACTGTTGAGTTTCTGCACAGATTTTGCACATGCCAACATGGCCTGAACTGTGACTGATCATAACTTGAAAAAGTTCAGTCTTGATTGCGTAAACCTATAACCTATAATTCCCCGAAAATAAAACGCTGAATTTTCACGTTCATTATTAACACAGACGACTGTTGTCGGATGAATCGATCCGTCACAGCTCTTCAGGTGTGACTGGCTCCCGTGTTCTCCAGTTTGTGTCTGAATCTTTAGAAATGAAATGTAATGTGCATGATCAGGGTCTCTGGAAGCCGATGGGGGGGGGAGCCCACGCCGCTCGGGCTGCGGAGGCTCGAGTCGTAGGAGCTGGGCGTCATTCCCACAATGCCCTCGGTCTGGTGCGTCTCCCCACACAGGAAGTCGTCCTCGTCCTCCCGCGAGCCCTGACACACACACACACACACACACACACACACACACACACACACACACACACACACACACACACACACACACACACACACACACACACACACACACACACACACACACACACACACACACACACACACACAGTTTGAAAACCTGGAAATCATTGACGATGAAGTCCTAATCCAGTACACAACAAGACTTTTCATATTCTCTCTTTTTTTATCTAATACATATACATTTCCATATTTCCACGTATTTTTGCCTATATGATCACATATGTTCACTTAAGGCCAATTTATGCTTCTGCGTTAAATGGACGCCGTGGCTACGTACGTAGGTATGTGGAGATACCGACCCTACGCCGCAGCCTGACCGCACCTCTCGAAAAATGTAACCACACGTCACGGCGATGCACGCCGCTCGGCCGTGGCTTGGTAGCGCTGCATTTCCCCCCCCGACTCATTTCCTGGTTCTCCTTCTCCATAAACAACATGAAATCAAGGAGAGGGTTCACTTTTGATGACTTTTGATGGCTCTGGAGTTGCTAATCGCTCAGAAGATAATTACCGTCACTCTCTTACTCGCTCTACCACCCACGCACAACTCTAGTCCTACCACAGAGAAAAAGGGGGCTGAGAGGGACACGTAAGCTGTGATCCACCAATCCACAGGTCAATGTCCCAGCCAGACAAAGCTCCTCCTGAGCCACAGAACATTTACGGTGTTTGCACCGGCTGAGTCTACTCGCTGGGACAGGATCATCTCAGCTCGGGCTTTGAGACTACAGACAGACTAGGTTGTCGAGTTTGAAAGACCAGGCAGGGAGGGTCTAACAAGAAGTCACTAAGCTACTGCGTTATACCCCAGTTTAACTGAGTAAACGTCTTTGGGGTTTGGACTGACCCAGACATCAGAATAAGTCACCGTGGGCTCTGCGTATTTGTGAAGGGATGTTTTTTTTTTTTAAAGGTTTTCTGACATTTTATAGACAAAACAATATATAGCAAGAAAAATAATGGTTAGTTAAAGCTCTGGTTCTTCAAAAACCTGGTAAGTCCCCCAACCTAATGTCACTGAATTAGGAAAATGCTAAAGTACTGCATGAACCTTGCTCACCCTTCTGTCATCTCACCTGTTGTCCTGTTTTGGTGGGAAGCAGCTCTGCATCCGACAGTTCCTCCCAGACCTGGTACAGAGGCTCAATTAGATGACCGGACCTACACGCACGCGCACACACACACGCGCACACACACACACACACACACACACACACACACACACACACACACACACACACACACACACACACACACACACACACACATTGTTGAGATCGGCTTTGTTGAGTTGTGTTCCTGCCGTTAGAGTTCCCTTGTCCCGACGTGCTAGCGACTCTGTTCTTCAGTTAATTGTCCTGCCCTTCCTGTACACCAGAGACAGTTCACACTTCGCCCCGTGGAGCTCGTTCCCCGGAGTCCTTATGTTTTCTCGCCTCGCAGTTTTCCTTGGATCAGGGTGGCACCTAAATCACGGTTGCAGCTGCTGCCGTGGTCCTGCTCAGCGCCCTGCTACGCCCTGAACTGCTACAACTAGTATTTCTAGTCATAGTTCCACTATCTTTATTGTTACTATAATTGCCACTGTTCATCATACCAACTGGTATTATTATTAATCATATTTCTCCATATCTGTATCAGTGTCCAAACCGGCAGTGGCAGACGCCGCCCACCAAGAGCCCAGGTCTGTCCGAGGTGTCTGTTCCTCGCCACTGTCGCACCAAATGCTTGCTCGTGGGAAATCGTTGGGTCTTTGTAAAGTATAGTGTGGTCTAGACCTTCTCTATCTGTTAAAGTGTCTTGAGATAACTCTTGTTATGATTTGATACTATAAATACAATTGAATTGGACTGATTTCCCACAAGACGCACGTCTTCTAAGCACTAGGCTCTCTGTCACTGATGAAGCTGTCACAGATCAGTGACAAAACAATCTCACCACGAGGTCCAGGTGTCGCAGCATTCTAAGTGTTCAACCTTCGGACTTGCGGAGTACTTTAAAACCATCTCTACAGCTGCTGGATGGACCTTGTGGTGAGAGGTCAGCTACTAGTTCCAACGGCAAGAATTAAGGTCCATTTCACGGATCATCCCTTCAAAGATTGAGATTGTTGTTCGTTTAAGCCGGATGCAAAAAAAAAAGCATACAACGGGTTCCAACATGTTTGTATTTCTTCAGCGAGGTAAAGGTATAATACGCAGGCATTTCCTAAAAACTATGCATAGATTGTGTTAACTCAAATGGCGTTGCATCGCAAGTAGGGGCCCAATCAGATCGCATGGCATCGCTAGCTGCTGCATATGTATCGGATCGTTGGCAATGCATCGTGATGCGTGTAGCCGCCTACGCACGATCTGCGGCAAAACCACAAGGGAGAGGGCGCAATCAGCCGGCGTACCTCCTGAGCAGGTAGGGGTCGAAGGGGAAGAAGCTGTCCAGAGGGTTGGTGTTGGTGGTCACGCTGTCCCCCCCGGCGGAGCTGCGGACCACCGGCAGCACGTGGCGGTTGTTCCTCTCTATGATGGTGTAGCAGAACACCACCTGGTACGTCCTGCAACAAAACAACAGCAACAGCAGCCGCTGCTGTGACTGACCAGGGACGGACGCTCCCGACAGAATGCATCGTTTTCTCATCGTCATCACAATATCAACTGGCCAACCCCATAGGGCTGGGCCATATGGAGAAAATCAAATATCACGATATTTTTGACCAAACACCTTGATGTCGATACCGCAACAATATTGTAGGGTTGACAATTGGTGCTTTCACAAAATATCTTCCACATTTAGATTTTAGATAAATAACCATCATAATGTGGATATAATGTCTAAGTGGGTAAAGGCAAATAATAGAACAGTTACACCAGTCTGGGAAGTTCAGAAAAGTACATCACTTTACTGTAATGCAGCCTCTAAAAGCAGTAAAAGACTAAACTTACCATGTAACGATATTACAATTCTTCAAAATCTAAGACGATATCTAGTCTCATATCACGATATCGATATAATATTGAAATATTGCCCAGCCCTACAACCCCATAAACATCGGAAAACATATTACGAAAGACGTTCCCGTGTTAGTTGTAAGAAAATATCTGTAGAAAACTGGCACTTCATAATGTAACTGTCAAATTCAACAAGCAATTTGTTACATTTTAGCAGAATACTGAGACCAGCACCTACAGAGCAAGATGACTCTCTCTCTCTCTCTCTCAAAGCCTAACTTTACTTTGAACATAATTATTGAACTACCCTCGTCCTACAGTGGTCATACATAGATACTAAAGTACTTCCTTGTTTTATTCAAATGAAGGGAGTCAGTGAGTTGAAGCAAACTGAAATGTAAAGGGGTCACCTGGTGATGGCAGCAAACATGCTGGTGACTGCAGGCAGGCACACTTTGAGGGGGTTCAGCTGACACATCACCAGCCGCTCCAGGTTCAGACTCTGCAGGTACTCCAGACCTGACACACACACACACACACACACACACACACACACACACACACACACACACACACACACACACACACACACACACACACACACACACACACACACACACACACACACACACACACACACACACACACACACACACACACGGATTCATTCAACTGTTATTGCTTATTACAAAACAAGAGGTCTGATGTTATTATTTGACGTGGATTTGCTGCCATGTTTTCCATTTTTGGGCTGTTGGTTGGAAAGGTTAGCTGCTTAAAAAGAACATCTCATGACTGATTTTCAGTATTTTGGAAAATGTACACATTACAAGTAAATTGTAAACTATATTGTAAAATATATGTAACAAATTAATTTTCATTGAATGTGTGGTATTGAACAAAGGACCTGAAGCTTTGCTTTTTAAAACTGTGCTTCTCAATTTGATAATCAACATGTATACGTTTTTTTTTTTTAAAGGTTTTCATAAGTCATTTTTCATTCGACGTTACTTAATTTGCATAAAAACGGGTGGATGCAAACATGGCTAGTGATGCCAGTGAAAGCGTCCTGTCAGGGCAGTAAGCGGTCATGTCTGATTGGCCGGTGATGTCGCTGTACCTTTCTTCATGTTGCCCTCCAGCATGGCTCTGTGTCTGAAGATGAGTGTGTAGAAGATGGCCTGGCAGGCGGTGTAGAAGGGCCCGTGCAGGCTGATGTCGCAGCAGGCCTGCCTGCCGCTGCTGTCCTGGCTGTCAATATAGCGATGGGTCCAGGAGAGCAGCAGGTCCAGACAGCCCCGCACAGTGCTGCGGGGGGGCACATTGAGTTAGAACAGCAGCAGGAGCAACATGGACAGAGAGGAATAAACTGGCTCACTTTGGCTCCAAGCTGCCTTTGTGTTTTCTGCAGCAGAGTGAACTCACAGCACAGGGATGAACTTGGCCCGGGCCAGGAAGCTCCCCAGGTATCCGGCAGCAGCCTGGCGGAGGACAGCAGGCTGAGAGGGACTCTGCAGGATCTTCCACAGGTGATCCAAGAAGGCCTCGGCTAACGCCTGGGACACAGGAAATATGACACATACAGGACTCGTCTCACAAGCAGCATAGCGACAGAGCGCATCGCGTCGTACTCTGAAAGCCACGCCCACCGGAGGGGAAAACAACTCTCCACTCTCCATTGACTTGTGTCGCGTGACGGTTTCCCCCTTGTCAATTTGGTCTGCTAGCAAACAACAGAACCATTCCTAAAAGCTGCTGTGTGGTGATATACACTACTAACAGGGTCAGTAACCCAGAAGTTACGTTTTTATAAGCTGCTGACCCTAAAACAGAGCTTTTATGAAGACAAAAGTGGACACAGGCGTGAAGAATCAGCAGTTTGCTCAGTGTCAGGATCCCACAGTCTCCCTATTCCCCCTGCTGATTCCTTACGTCTGTGACCACTTTAGTCTTCATAAAAGCTCCGTTTGTCATGTCGGCAGCTTATAAAAACTAAATTCTGGGTTCTTTACATAGTTGATACTGAATATCACCACACAGCATTTAGGTATTTTTCTGTTGTTTGCTAAATTAGACCCCCTTCATAAATAAGCAAGTGTATGGGAATAGCAGCATAGGTGATTCGTGATTAGGCAGTTTACACTTGATGGTGCGTTGGTGTAATATACAGTGAGTGTTTGGACAGTCAGTGGAACATTTTGTAACAGCATGAGAACAATTTGAATTTTTATTGTCACAGTCAGTCAGTGATAGAATGATGACTGACTGGTGACAAATTCTTTTCAATTGGACACTTAGACGCATTCATTGATTTTTGGCTACTTGGAGCACTGGAACACACGGACATATTATCATAGACTGTAAAACTAATGGCCGTAGCATCAGTGACGTCACCCATTGGTTTATGGACTGCTGTTGAAGCCTTGAGTTTGGCGATAGGGATGTTGCCATCTTGTTTTGTTTTTTTAAACTGAACGCAACGATTTTTGATGAGAGGGTGGAGCTGCGGAGGACGACTTGGCCAAGCCAGTGTTCTTTATGGTTGCAGTGCGCTAAGCTAAACACTAAAGAGGGAAGGTTGCTGATTTTCAACCGTCTGACGCGAGTCATCCAGCAGAGAATTACCAGCGGGTAAACACGGACCTCCGGGTGCTGGAGACATTCATCTGCATGTACAGCAGAACAGGAAATATGCAGACATCCCCTTAAGTTTCCAGCTTACGCTAGCTGTAGCTAGTAGGGGTGGTACGGTTCATGAAAAACCATCCAAACCGCTCGGTTCGCTTGTCTCGGTTCGCTTGTCTCGGTTCTCTTGTCTCGGTTCTCTTGTCTCGGTTCTCTTGTCTCGGTTCGCTTGTCTCGGTTCTCTTGTCTCGGTTCTCTTGTCTCGGTTCTCTTGTCTCGGTTCTCTTGTCTCGGTTCTCTTGTCTCGGTTCTCTTGTCTCGGTTCGCTTGTCTCGGTTCGCTTGTCTCGGTTCTCTTGTCTCGGTTCTCTTGTCTCGGTTCTCTTGTCTCGGTTCTCTTGTCTCAGTTCTCTTGTCTCGGTTCTCTTGTCTCGGTTCTCTTGTCTCGGTTCGGAGCGTGTGTGCGTCTCACGGTTCGTCAGTCCACTGTTAACGTACACTAACCACTTCCTGCCGTAGTGCCCACTTTACACACCTATGTTAAAACACTTACTGGACACGACGAGGGGGATGAGCGTGACAAACGCAACACATGGCAGCTGATTTGACGAACGCGTCACGTGGGTCTTGCTGCTCCCGAATTTCAAAACAGACTCTAATGGCGTCTCGTTCTGAATGCGATCTGGTATTTTACGAAAATAGTTCACCAAAAAGTGTTTCTGAAAACATTTTAAGTGAGAGGGTCAAAGTTTAAGATGAAAACACAGACATCTATTTTAATGTCCACAGTGTTAGCACGGTTAGCATTGCTAAGCCTCTCTCCTGATTGACAGGTTTGAAAGCATCCCCTACTTTATGGTCCATTTTAAAGCTATAGTGAGTAGTTGCCGTCTCCCCCATGAGGAATTCTAAGTAATGACAACTAACTGTCGGCGCATCCGCATGATACAAGCCTTCCGTGACCGCGCACCGCCCGGTCCTCTATTCTATTTAAGCTCAGGTTTGGTCTCCACCCACTCCTGTATGAAATATCTGACTCTTTAGCTGCTAAATGCTCCACTCTGTTCACCAGCCAGTCTCTAACTGCGTCTGTTGGTCCAAGTCAAGTCACCTGACCTCAGTCCAACTAATCAGGAGTCTCAGTGCTGAAGACCAGACTCAGGGCTAAATGCTACATACTGCTGTTTCCTATCATTACACATACACCATGCACAGTGTGAAAAGTACTGACCACTCTGAAGCTGCAGAGGTAAAAGAGTGTGTACTGGACATGACAGGAAGCATGTGTTGGCAGAATGAGCTTGTCAAACACACTCAACAAATCTCTGTACAGATCCTTAGTCCTTTCCACACTAAGAGAGCCTGAGAGAGAGAAAACAAAGGAAAGAAGAGGATGACACACTTAACAGCCAAAAACATTCACTCCACAAGGATGCAAAAGCTTCTAAGTACACAAAGTGCATTTTACATGTTCTTGGATTCAAAAATGAAATGCTTTGAAACATATTTCACTCAGTTATTGGTCAGCCCCGTTACGGGGAAATGTGGGCTGAACTCTGCTCTTCAGTGTAAAAGCTGTGTTACTCAGCTACCGTTGACATGGCAGAAGTCCTTGATATAAGCCATCAGAACCGCCATCAGAGTGTCCAGCCTGTCAGCCACCGGGTGGGCCATCACGGTCGTCCTACAGGGACCATCCACCGACATGTCCTCGTCCTGACACACACACACACAGAAAAACAGAAATTATATTCTTTTTTTTTTTTTTAAAACCGCTTATTTTTTGCATTTTACGTCTTTATTTGTATAGGACAGCTTAGACTTGAACGGGGAGAGAGAGGGGGAATGACATGCAGCAAAGGGCCGCAGACCGGAGTCGAACCCGGCCGCTGCGTCGAGGAGTAAGCCTCTATATATGGGCGCCTGCTCTACCAGGTGAGCTAACCAGGCGCCCCAGAAACGGTATTCTTATTCATCACATACAACTGCAGTAAGTGTATTGAAATTCAATCTCTGCATTTAACCCATTGTAAGCATTAGGAGCAGTGACACATACAGCAACTTGGGGTTCAGTGTCTTGGGGAGGCTGGGATCGAACCACCAAACTTGTGGTTGAGGGCCGATCTGGTCTACACTCTGAGCCACATACAAATACGACACACACTTTCTACACTGTGCAGTCACATTTCTTTACATTCTCAGTTTTTGTTATCCAGTGTGATGTATGGATACTATACACTTTCTTGCAGACATTTCATTTATTTTATCTTGCTCTGCCCCAGCGTACAGTATATGCATATGTTACATGTGTAACCGTTTTTTTGGCTGTGTATTGCTGTACTTACAATGTGGTTGAAAGTAACTAATAGTCATATTATTACCTTTTATGAAATAATAACAATAGAAGGACTGAGCAATATATCAATATGATATTGTCATCGATATATGATGCTAATATCGTCTTAAATGTTGGATATCTGGATTATGCTTATTATACCAAAAATAAAGTCTTGTATCATTCATTGAGTATAATCATTGAATTAGGACAGAAAGGTCAGATTTGGCTTAGACAAAAGTCTTGTCGCATACAAAAATACAGTAATGTACGGTAGAAATTATACTTTATTTTGAATACACAAACATGCTACAAGAACATCAGAGCATACGTAAAGTCATGGTGCCTTGGGAAAAAGAATTAATACTGTGTATGACTCCCATGAGCTTGGAGGACTACATCCATACAATGACTCAAATAACTTATTGATGAAGTCATCTGGAAGAGCAAAGAAAGCAGTCTTGCAGGACTCCCAGAGTTCATCAAGATTCTTTGGTTTCATCTTCCAAGCCTCCTCCTTCATCTTACCCCAGACATGCTCAACAATGTTCATGTCTGGTGACTGGGCTGGCCAATCCTGGGGCACCTTGACCTTCTTTGCTTTCAGGAACTTTGATGTGGAGGCTGAAGTATGACAAGGAGCGCCATCCTGCTGAAGAATTTGCCCTCTCTTGTGGTTTGGGATGTATTGGGCAGAAAGAATTTGTTGATACTTCAGGCTGTTGATGTTGCCATCCACCCTGCAGATCTCTCGCACACGCCAATACTTGATGTAACCCCAAACCATTGTTTTCTGGGTGAATCTTGGGTCCATGCGGGTTCCAACAGGTCTTCTGCAGTATTTGCGGCGATTGGGATGCAGTTCGATGGATGATTCATCAGAAAAATCAACCTTCCGCCACTTATCCACTGCCCATCCTTTCACCAAGCTGTGGGCCTTTGCAAATGCAACACAATTTTTTTAGTTGTCTTCTGTTTAATGCTGGTTTGTGAGCACTAATTCGGCCATGGAGACCACTGCGTGAGAAGAGTCGATGAACTGTTCTTATAGATATATAGGGGTTTCTGGTGACCAGTTCTCATGCAGCTCTGCTGCAGGTGGAAAAGGGCTGGCCCTGGACTGTGGAAGCAACAAACGGTCCTCTCGAACAGTTGTCTTACGGAGTCTGCTTGACCTGGGCTTGTCGTGAACTTCACCAGTTTCTTCAAATCTTTTTCTTATCCTCTCCACTTGACGTTTGGATACATTGAAGATGTCTGCCACTTCAGCAGCAGACTTGGTCTTCAGGCTCTCGATGATCAGCACTTTGATCTGTGGTTGAATCTTTGGCATGCTGTAAGAGGTCAGGTTGCACTTCACATGAAGGTCTGGTGTGCTGAAGTTCTTTTTATACACACCTGGGAATGTGTTAATTACATTATTTGTCACAGGTGAAGCTCTAATCTGTGATTGGTTGAATCATTTAAAGACATGACAAGACTTTTGTCTAAGCCAAATCTGACCTTTCTGTTCTAATTAAATGATAAAACTCAATGAATGATACAATACTTTATTTTGGTATAATAAGCATAATCCAGAAGCCCTTGCCTTTCATATAAGCCATTTCTGATTCCAATTGATCAACTACAAGTCAATTTATTATTTGTTGTTCCTACAACTTAGATAAGCGACAAGACTTTTGTCAGGGACTGTATATGATAATCAGCAACATCACGGTACTAATAAACTGTATATTAATAATGATCATCATCATCCTAAAAATGATAACAATAGGAATCATCCTCATCCTATTGATTATGGTCTGTGTATGAATCCATTTCCATCCATCTTCATTTGCTTATCCGGGGTCAGGTCAAGTGGGGCAGCAGGGGACCCCCAAACTTTCCTTTTCCCGAGCCACATTAACCAGCTCAGACTGGGGGATCCCGAGGCATTCCCAGGCCAGGGTGGAGATATAATCCTGGGTCTTCCCCGAGGCCTCCTCCCAGCTGGACGTGCCTGGAACACCTCCCTAGGGAGGCGCCCAGGGGGCATCCTTACCAGATGCCCGAACCACCTCAACTGGCTCCTTTCAACGCGAAGGAGCAGCGGCTCTACTCTGAGCTCCTCACGGATGACAGAGCTTCTCACCCTATCTCTAAGGGAGACGCCAGCCACCCTCCTGAGGAAACCCATTTCGGCTGCTTGTACCCTGGATCTCGTTCTTTCGGTCATGACCCAGACTTCATCTCCATTGGTGAGGGTAGGAACGAAAACTGACCGGTAGATCGAGAGCTTTGCCTTCTGGCTCAGCTCTCTTTTTGTCACAATGGTGCGATAAAGTGAATTTAATACCGCCCCCGCTGCGCTGATTCTCCGACCAATGTCACGCTCCATTGTCCCCTCACTCGCGAACATTTGAACTGAATTTGAACTCCTTGACTTGGGGTAAGGACTCATCCCCTACCTGGAGTAGGCACTCCATCGGTTTCCTGCTGAGAACCATGGCCTCCGATTTAGAGGTGCTGATCCTCATCCCAGCCGCTTCACACTCGGCTGCAAACCGATCCAGTGAGTGCTGAAGGTCACAGGCCGATGATGCCATCAGGACCACATCATCTGCAAAAGGCAGCGATGAGATCCCCAGCCCACCGAACTGCGACCCCTCCCCACCCCGACTACGCCTCGATAGCCTGTCCATAAATACTACAAACAGGATTGGTGACCCTCACCTGAAAGGAGTCCGACTTACTGCAGAGAACCCGGACACAGCTCTCGCTTTGGTCGTACAGAGATTGGATGGCCGTGAGAAGGGACCCCCTCACCACATACGCCCGCAGCACCTCCCACAATATCTCCCGGGGTACCCGGTCATACGCTTTCTCCAGATCCACAAAACACATGTAGACCGGTTGGGCATACTCCCAGGCTCCCTCCAGGATCCTTGCGAGAGTGACAAGCTGGTCTGTTGTTCCACGACCAGGACGGAATCCACATTGTTCCTCTTCAACCTGAGGTTCGACTATCGACCGAACCCTCCCTTCCAGCACCTTGGAGTAGACTTTACCGGGGAGGCTGAGAAGTGTGATACCCCTGTAATCGGCACACACACTCTGCTCCGCCTTTTTGAACAGGGGAACCACCACCTGGGTCTGCTACTCCTTAGGCACTGTCCCAAACTGTGTATTAATATTGATAATTAGTATCTGTATATTGATAACAATTGCCGACTGCTTGAATGAGCCGTCTTCAAATCCCCAGGTATTAAAAGTGACGTTATAACAAATACATTTTCAGCACACTTACATTTCCTGCCCGTTCTAGTTATTTAGTTTATTTATTGTCATTCAAATCATTCTTTTACATCTACCTTTTCTATTCTTAATTTATAACCTACTTTATCAGGGATAAACCTTGATATAACGTGCTGCAGGTAAATCTGCCCCAGACTCAGAGGAATCCTCAGACCAGTGCTGGTCGTTACCATGTCAAAAAGTCCTTCCTCAGTCGGTTCCTCCGCCCGCTGGTTCTGCACCGCGTTCTCTTCTGCCTCCTCGATGTCTGAACGGGACGCACTCACCTGCAATATACCGCACACACCGTTACAGACAGGAGTGTGCGCACACACACACACACACACACACACACACACACACACACACACACACACACACACACACACACACACACACACACACACACACACACACACACACACACACACACACACACACACACACACACACACACACACACACACACACACACACACACACACACACACACTTACAGACAGGAGCAGACACAGTTACAGACAGGAGCACACACACACAGTTACAGACAGGAGCAGACACAGTTCCAGACAGGCACACAAACACACTGTTACAGACAGGAGCAGACACACACACACACTGTTACAGACAGGAACACACACACACACAGTTACAGACAGGAACACACACACACACAGTGTTACAGTTTACCCACTTACATCCAGTTTGAGCATCTTTCCGATGATCAACTCCAGCACGTCTCGTCGAATTGACGGTATGTACACGGTCACCCTCAGGACGTTGTGGACGTAACACTCCTGTGGAGAGCAACAAACTATCAATCAACAAAACACCACTGTGTTAATGCACAATTTACTGGCCTCATTATCAGGCCGTTTTTTTGGCAGTTTGCAGATGATCTGTATCAGCGTTTTATTTGCCTGATAACCGATAACGTTAATGAATTAAAAGTGGTCTACTTTGGCTCGGCTACAGCTCTGTGACTGTCCCTCTGCTTCAGTTTCACTCAGCACTGAGTCTGACTTAATGCCCCCCCCCCTCCCCACTATCTGACTCTCTCTTACTGGGTATCATGTTGACAGTTTCTCATTTATTAAATAATTGCTTTTTTTTGTATTGGAGTTTGTAACATTCCAAAATCTTAATTTTGACATAAAAATGTTCATTTTCACTGTAAATGCATATTGGTTCCAAATATCGGTTTCATTAGCTACTAATAATAATAATAATAATAATAATAATAATAATAATAATAATAATAATAATAATAATCGGTATAATCCTTGAAAAAAAAAAAAAACAGTATTGGTCGATCCCTAGTTTTTATCTGTTCAGATAGAAGCTGGGGAGTACGAGACAACGTCCACGACACACAATATGTTAAAATATACACTACATGTATGCATAATGTGTATCAGGTCTGAGCAACAAATGAAAATGTTTGTGTGGCAAGTACAGTGGCAGGTTGTAGTTTTTCCGCACTTCCACAGCTTGTTTGAGCGTTCCCATCAGTGCTGCACTGAAACAGCCAAAACTAATCCGATCCCACTGGCACGGTCTCATGATGGCTGGACCTCTTCACTGCCCCCCCACAGGCTAAGACGTTTGTTTCCTCGTTCAAGTAGCCGCATGTTTTCTGGGTGATGAGGCCACCATCAACCACTTGTGGTTCAAAAGTGTGATGTGGCACAACAATCACGACTGCGCGACGTTGGCAGTCACGTATGAAGTGACTCAGAACTCAGTTTGCTCTCACCAGTGTTCTGGAGGATTTCTGTATAAAGGGGAAGTTCTCGTGAAGAATGGGCATCAGAAAGCGACTCGTGCTGAAAGAAGAGGACAAACCTTTACAGCACTATACAGAACAAAGTACAAGGGCAGGGTCTTAAACACAAACATTATGCCTTGTGCTTTGGTATCAGAAGCCATACATTTGAGCATAATACATAATGTACATACATATATACATACATAGATGCATTCATACAGTACATGTGTGCATTTATGGGATTTTGTGATAAAGAATGGTAAAGTATTACTCTGAATGGCCCGCCTATACTAAACATTTTTGCGAGTTCTGTATTGTGGAGGAATTATTTTCTCCCTGTTCTTTTGTTTAGTTTTGTCACAGTGCTTATTCCTAGTAAAGGTATATCCTTTAGATATACAGTATATGATAGATAGATATGTTTTAGAACATATAGGGGGCTATTTACCAAGCCGGTGGCAAATCACCTTCAGTCTCCCGTTTCTAAATTAGTGGTCTTAAGGTGCTTACACACCAACCGGGTCCCCGAGGTCCAAAAAAATGCCTCAAAACACACCGAGGCGACGCCGACTTGAGCGTGCGCGAAACGTAATATGTCTCCATAGCAGCAGGCGGCGCTTCTCTGTATTGTTTCCCATAAAATGAAAACTGGCAGCTGATTGGACGAACGCGTCACGTGGGTCTTTTTTCACAGCCAGACTGTCATGGCGGCTCATTCAGAATACGATCTCATATTGTATTAAAATAGTTCACCGAAACGTGTTTCTGAGAACATGTTAAGAGAGGAATAGGCCGTGCAGTCGCTGAATCTGTCTTCATTTCAGATCAACAAAGGTCAGGTTAAAAGATTTTCCTCAGATCAGAGAGGCTCATCAGCTCCCCATTTCCGGGTGAGTCCCGACTGTCCTGTCTCCGACTGAACATGTCAGGTCGGCCCAAATGAAGGCCGACAGCTCCTCGGACGGACAACAGCACGGGACACACCGACCAGACTCGAGTCACCGAAGTCGCCAGATGGTCCGACGGCCGATAATTGGCTCTGTGTGTCAGCGCCCTAAGACTACAGATGTAAATGAGCCCAGCTGTAGTTTATGAGGACATAATACTTTATGACATTTTTGACACTGCAAGTGTACATTCATTGGTAAAATAGCCTGATGTCATCAGCTCATCAAAAAGATCAGTGACTGAATGAGACATGAAAAATTAAAAGGGGCGATTTAGAAGAGTCACGGTAAAGCTTTCAAAAACCTTTGAGAGGTTCTGTACTTGACATTCAGAATGTTAGCATAGCAGCAAATTAATATTTGCTATGGAAAGATATAGTAGGTGCCCTGAGCAGAGAATGAAGTCCCACTCCCTCGGTGTGCGTTGTAGTCCGAGCTTCTCTGTTCTTTCCTTTGATAGCCGGACTGGCCGCACGCGAGTGCCTTGTGCGTCGGTATCAGACGCCGAGGGCCGTGACGGGTTGGGAAGCGGTCTGTGAGAGCCGTGTGGAGGCAATCCTAAAACTACTTTTCTTCTTCAGTATTTCGAGGACAGCCCCTTCAAAAACATAACAAGTAGCCATTACTGGCTGCTCAGGAAAAATAAGCCGGAGGAAAACAGAAAGGTGAAGCTGTGTGACAGACACACTGTCACACAGCAATCGCCCCAAAACTCCTCTCCCCCCACTCGCGTTCCACACTATAAACATCCATGGTTCCACATCGCTGTCTTCAGACAGGTCACGTGTCAGATTTCAGAACAAAACTTTCCATAATGTAGTCAGACCCTTATGATACCAATCGGAGCCTGTCGGTGGTAAAAACAGCACTGTTAGTGAACGTACATTGACGGTGCACATTTTCCCCATAGGTTTACATTGCAGCCTGTTTCGTGGCTGCCAGTTACAGTGTTCTCTCGTACTGGACCAATTTCAAAGATAGTTAGTTACTTAGAACACTAATTGCTGAGAAAAAAACGGTCCAGGTCCAAATGACCCTTTAAAAACACTCAAACTAAGTAAGTCTGGAGAGGGCACCCTGGGTCACCTCTTTTGGTCCTGCCCTAAGCTCAACAGATTTTGGTCGGATATCTCTGCCTGCCTGCAGGGTAGGGAATGAGTCCTTACTCCAAGTGAAGGAGTTCAAGTACATGGGGGTCTCGTTCGCGAGTGAGGGGACAATGGACCGGGAGATTAGCTGGAGAATCGGCGCAGCGGGCGCGGTATTACACTCACTTTATCGCACCGTTGTGACGAAAAGAGAGCTGAGCCGGAAGGCGAAGCTTGCGATCTACCGGTCAGTACTGTGTAGTGTTCTGCTGTGCTTGTTTCTTCTTTGTAAAACAGAAAAGCTATAAATAAAATATTTTTAAAAAAAACACTCAAACAAGAGACTTACGATGGGACGTATCTGGTGATGAGCTGCAGCGCCTGGTGACACTGATCAAAGTTTCTGGGGAGGTCTTAACAAATCAAAAGGAGCAGAGAAGAGTTTGTATTTACCATTTATTATTCAACCATTTGTATTTATCCAAAGGATTAGAGGAGAGGATGTAAGCTGTTCCCTAACGCTGCCCTGCTTCACAGCCCTTCCTTCTCCACCATCCCAATATCCGGCCCAATTACACACACCTTGGTCAGATAGAAAACTGAACCACAAGAGGTTTCTGGTGTTTGAAACAAACATTTCATATATTGAAAAGTCACTTGAAATAACAGGGAGGACACCTACTTTCATCTTCGTCATCTGAATCAGAGATATCCACCCCCGCTTCACAGATGGTCACTCTCTCTGGAAACGAGAAACACGCGTATTAAATCTCCGCGAGTCACTGATGCTGGGATACAGTAAACGCGTTATATGGCCACTAGGGTCATATAATGACATCATCGCGATATCAACTGGCGCAATAAACACATCGCGAAAAGCCTGCGACATACCGCGAGAGACACTCCGAGACTTTTTGTGTTAGGTGAAAGAAAATATCTGCACTTTAAAATGTAACTGATTCTTCTATTAGCGCTGCCTTTTATATTCAATTCAATGTTCAATTAGTTGAATAAAAGAACGATGGAAATTATTTCCTTTCATTTGTTTTGAATCAACAAGCGATTTGTTGTATTTTAGCAAAGTACTGAAAGCAGCTAGTCTGGCTATCAGCAGACCAAGCTCAATCTTTTAAGACTGAACATTAGTCTGCTCTGTGTTTTCTACTGCACAAGATGCGGGATCAACGGACATAGTTCAAATGACTCTGTACGCAATTGGATAGTCCAATTGGTCTATCCAAGGATAGTCCTTGGATAGACCACTGGTGTCAAGACAGCCAACATCACTTAACTACCGACGCCGTTGTGAGAGCTTGAATTCTGCATGTTATTGTAAAAACTCTGGATTATTCTACCAGCAGTGAGGGGAACGTACTGGGAGTGAAGTGGGAGACGACCATCCTGAGGCAGGCACACAGGTACACAGTCTGGGCTGAGACCAGGTTCCCCAGGAAGGCCATGTACTCCTCCACCACAGCCTGGCTCCGGCCCACCCACGGAAGCCTCTAGAAACACACACACACAGTAATTAAACAAGTGCTTGAGAAAATTAAAATGTTTCAGAGGTTTAGGTGCATCACCTAAGCCCAATGAATGTAACTAAAAGACTTTTCTCAGATCTAATGATTGTAGTTGGACTTCTTCAGCATGTTTTGTCTTTAAGCTTCTTGAGTGTAATTTATTTATCTGCTCTAGCTTTTCCAATGTTTTAGACACAGATTTGGGGATAATAACGGTGCAAAATGATATGAAAAAGAGACGCAAAGAGACCCAAACTGACGACAAAGAGACGCCAAATGACCACAGAGACCCAGAACAACCCCAAAGAAAACACAAACGACCAAGAAGAGACACAACACGACTACAAAGAGATGCAAAAAATCCCACAAAGAGACACAAACTGTATTGGGAATTTGCTTTTTTAAAAGTAAAAAACGTAACATTTAGCGTTAGCAGCTAACCACTGGTTTGCGGGAGCTTGTTTAAAGCTAGAGACGCATTAGCATGAAATCATGTCCCAGAGAGCGTTCGACTCGGTACACATATGTTATTAACCCCTAGGTTCATTTTGCTCCGGAATTGTCCTTTAAGACCTGGCTAGCAGAGATAGCCGACTTGTCCCCCCCACCAAATACGCACACCTAAGTCTTCCTCAAAGCCAGGGGACTACACTACACACTAGGACTGCACAATTTATCGCAATTTTATCGAAATCGCAATATTTGTTAAAGGTTAACAATGTGTCAAAAATCTTTGTTTGGTACAGATCCTCGCAAAAATCACACTATAATCATTTGAATGTATTTTTTTTCAATGAAAATGAGAGTAAGGATACAAAAATGATCATTCCCTCCGATATCGTGAATCGTATCGCAACCGCAATATCAGTCAAAAATAATCGCAATTAGATATTTTCCTCATATCATGCAGCCCTAGAAATCACTGAACTTATTGACGGACTAATGATGTAAGCTCTTAACGTGGTGCAGGTCCCCATCGAGCTACAATGAGAGCACCCTTTAAGCTTTCAACCGTCTCGACTTTCCATTCTCACCAAGATAGTGTAGATGAGCTGTTCATGGTCCTTGGTCAGCTGGGTCACAGAACTCCGAAACTCTTGTAGCCAGTTGATGATCTGAGCATCCTGTCAGAGGAGGGAGAGGGGGAGAGAGAGAGAGAGAGAGAGCTGACAACCCCACAGTGACACCACAGATCCCAGGTTAGCTCAAACACACCGATGCTTTACTCTACCCTTATATCAGGATCAGCCAGCTGATGTTTCAGCAGCTCGTAGTCACTCGAGTCTCCCTGCAAACAAGAAGAGAAAGAGCTAATTAGGGCTGTGCAACTAATCACAACTTTAATAGTGATTACGCTTTCGGCTCCTATAATGATCACAAAAACAGAATAATCGTTACATTTTTGCAGGTAAATTCTTATTTTGTCTTGTGCTCTGAATGAAGAAAAAAAAATGTTCAAATGGGAAAAGTATGAAGGGAAATGTCACAATTCAAGGCATTTTCATTGTTGATTTGTTTAACTTTTCCATTGTTTTTAACTTCAATGATAACCACATCTTTCCAAAAGTCAATGAGCGATTGTGGTAAGTAATCTGTATTTTAATATCGACCAAACTAATTGTGATTATGATTTTTTTTCTTCTCCATAACCGAGCAACCCTACAGCAGATCATACACAGCCAGTACCCGGTGTCCTTGTTAATGGAACGTTAGCAACAATTCATTCATTTATTAAAACCTTCCAGACACGTAGCTAAGTTTCCATACCCAACGTTACCGAGCATCACTTAACCCTTGTGTGACGTTCATAGCGGTCTTACACAGCCAATGTTCCCGGGTCTGCTGGACCCACCACATTATTAGGCCTTTAAATCAATACAGCCATAACAATGTATGTAAAATACTTAACAGCTGTTTACTTTAGCTCAATTACCAATGATATATACATCATTTATGGTTCAAATGTGCCAATTACCCCTGTGAGATCACATTTACGATCATATGATCATTTTCGTTTTTTGTGACAAAACAAGGAAATTATTACTAGAAAAAAAGTTAAAAAAAAAAAATAGAAACAAGATTTTCAATCATTATTGGTGCTTATTTCTTAATCAGAACAGGTTAAAGTGCTTGAAATGCAACAATTTTGTAACTTTGTGTGGGAATAGCACCTACATTTAAATACACTCGGGCCCAGTAGACCTGAACACCTCATATGTAATAGTACCGTGTGCAGTCATTTAACATTTTTTTCACAGGAAATGAGCCAAGGCATAATAAATAGCATCATTTTTCTTTTAGCAAACACTGAAAACGGGTCCCACAGACCCGAACACCACACAAGGGTTAAACACAGTCTCAGCTGTTTTAACTGACAAGTTAGCGAATACAAGTGGACTGACATTACGCCACCACTCACCTGTTTGTGTTTAGCTAACGTGTCCGCAACGCTGCCTCCAAATCTGACGGTCTTCACCGGAGGAGAGTTCAAAAAGTCCCGAGCGTCTATCTCCATGTTTCCCTGCTCTCATGAGAAACAGTAACGTTAAGGCTTGTTTGGCTACGCTAACGTTAGCTGTCTTTACGCTAGAAGAGCCAGCTCAAGAGGAAAAGACGAAATGCTTTCATCTGTATTCGGTATGCTAATTAATAGTCGAAGGTTTAAGGACAATTTGAATGTCTTGTGTACAGTTATTACAGTGTTTGGAAAAAGAACTGCCCGACTAGCGCGTGTGTTCACGACCGGAAGTAAACCCCTTGTTTACGGAAGTGAACACAGGACGCCGGTGCCGCATTCAAAGTCTTCCCATAAGCTCGATTTATGGTGTAATAGGTTCCGGTTGGCCTTTGGCGCACATATATGGTGTGCGTAGCGAAGGGAAATAATGAAAACATACGCACCACACTATTAGGCTTTGGAGTTGCTGGCAGACAGTTTGAGAAACACGGTTTTGAATTTTAAATACAAAAAACAAACATATTATACCAAATCTAATCGCGGACCACCAGGGGTCGCTCGCGGACCACTCTTTGAGAAATAATGTCTCTGGTATATTTTATGCCTGTATTGTACTCATTCATTTAACTTTGGACTCAAATTTCTTTATAATAATTGGGAGACTCATAGGGTACTGGTTCCTATAACATAATTATGGTCATTTTCGACCATAATTAGTCGAACTACAAGGAAGTTGATAACGTGATAAAATTGCTGTGTCTTTTGGGCAAATATTATATTCTCAAAGCCAGATTTCTTCAGCTTCTTCCTAACAAAAGCTTTTGTTATGGTGAAATTCAGACAGTCTATGACTCTGAATGTAACGTATTTAACAAATAAAGAAGCTTTAGAGACTTCTTATCTCTTGAGGAACATAATGGACAACATTGTCAGATGATTGAGGTTGGTTATTGTTATAACTAAGCTGTAAATGAATGTGTACATTGTACAAATACTCCCTCTACTGTTCCTTCTTGGTATTATTATTATTATTATTATTATTATTATTATTATTATTATTATTATTATTATTATTATAGAGATAATGAGATCTCCAACTATCTAGGGAGGTCTGTCTGCATGGATTAAAAAAGGACAAAAAAAACCTCGATACAATTGTGGGGGAAAAAAAGGACAACACAAGCGACAAAAATTCAAACTCAAAAAAGGCTGCAAAAACTCTGAAAGAAGCCAGAAAGACTTAATCATCAAACACAGCAATTTGTTGAAGATGTTTGGTTGCATCACTCATGTCAATGGGAGGGTCTAAACTTATTTCCTCAATAGACTGCATATGAAGTTGTGACAGATCTGGTTTTTCTGCTCCAGGTTTAAAGACTAGATCAGATACATATCAGGGTAACAACATCAGCTAAGGTATAGGCTACTTATGTATGTGCCAATATGTAGGCGTGCTTTTTTAAATACTACCACTAGGAGTCGCCTATGGGATATTTTTTCAATGGGAGACACCATTATTTTTCAATTTTGAATTTTTGAGGCTATTATGTTTCTTCTTTCAGTCTATTGGGGGTAAAAAAAAAAACATCCAAAATATACATTTAGATGTTTATTTTTACCCCACTTTGTCTATTTGCACCTGTAAATGTCTCCTAAATTCGGTGTTGGGTGTTTTTAGCCGCCAACGTCTCCTCCCAGGCAGCGCGGCAATGGTTATGTTTAGGGTTAAGGTGAGGGTTAGCTGCCTGGAAGGAGACGTTGGAGGTTTAAAACACCATCAAGCCCTAAATTCATCAAAAGTTAGCATTAGATAATGCCTCATTTGCATATTTAAACATAACATTTCAGAAAATGTGTAACACAAAAATGTACAACCCAGTCTCGCGGCAGTTCGTGAAGCAGGAAATCTTCACTTCAGTAGCACTTACATCCACCAGCCTTTCCACTTTCTTTTCTATCTATATTCTGAAGGTTTTTACCAAGGGGTTTGTTCAGATATCATTCATAGCCCGATTCATATAACATTATATACCTTAAAACGTGGCGAAAATGGATTTTTGTATAGCTGTTGACACCATATTCTGATTTATGGAGTGATAAAAAGAGATATCCAAAATGACCTCTGTAAAAACGTGTCAACAAAGTGACACATGCATTGGTAACCTGGCTTTCTCCAATGTTTTAGATTTCTGTTCTGGAACTATATGTAAATTAGCGCATATTTAACAAGATAATGCACAATTTGCGTAAATAAACATAACATTTCAGAAAACTTGTAATATGTTTTAATGGAAGTCATCAACTGGGGAAGTCTTCCCTGTAATCCTACACACAGTGGCTTTAGAAAAAGAACCAGTTGGAGACACGCTGAGACTCTAGTACTGCAGTTTGAGCTCATTCATACGTAGAATATGGGATCTCTGAAATGTATTCTATTTTAGTCTTCTCTAGCACAAACGTAAGATGGTACAATTTACAAATGGTGCTTTACAATAAGACTTATTGTCTTATTGTATATTTCCCACTTCACACCAAACACATGATGCGACCACTATCTTTGAAAGGCTCGCCCTGCCCTTTGTCTTTTTTTATTTCCTTAAAGACAACGGGTATAGGGGCAGCCCCTAGCTCACCCAGTAAGAGCGTGTGCCCGATGTAGGCTGAGGCCTTTGCAGCGGCTCGGGTTTAAATCCGACCTGCTGCCCTTTGCTGCATGTCATCCCCGCTGTCACTACAAATAAAGGGAAAAAAGCCCCAAAAAATGATCTTAAAAAAAAAAAGACGAAGGGTATAGTATAAGAAGTATAAGCACAAATATCTCAACCAATATGAATAATTGACATGTATACAGTACATTTCAAATAAAGTTGATATCTTCTTGTATCTGATGGGAGCCATCAACCATTGTACAATGAGAAGTAAAACAAAGAAACCTGCCTAATATTCATCTACATACATATAGTTGAGAGGAAAAAGGTTATAAGCTATTTTGATAAACAGTTTCAGCGTCGTCCAGTATTTACACTGTAAACCTTTGATGTAACAGCTAAAATCTCACAGCATCTTACTGTTTTCGTGTTATGCAGGATCATACTGTAAATGGCAATGCATTCTGGGAGAAATATATTACAGCACTATCGGCGAATGTCACAGATTACAGGTATTTACTGTTAATACCAATGCATCTTGGGAAAATAAAGGAAAAGCCGGGAATTACACTGCAGCCAGTATGTTACTGTAAATTCAAGTAATACAGTAAGAAACTATGTCTATTTACAGTAAAATACCTTTACATTTAAAAACAGTATGCACACTGTAAAATAAACAGTAGTTTACTGGAGAAGCTGCATTCAGTATCCTCTAAAACTCCCACTACTCATCTCCATTTCTAGCTCAGCTATTATTTCCTTTTAGTGACACAGATGTTGCATTATGATTTCACTAAAGAAAGTGTTTTTTTGGAAATGTAAGACAAGAGGACGGTCAATTACTTCATGTCCTATGGTCCTGCGATAAGGTCCAGGAGATGGGTCAGTCCTAAATGGGATGGATAAGAACATAAGAAGCTGGGTCCAGACTAGTTTAATGATATCAAGACAGACTATTTTAAGAGGATGGAAGAACGAAGGGGTGCCGTCAAGCCAGGAGTGGGCTTGTGAGATGGCTAGAGTGGCGGCGTCATATAAACAGTTTGCCAGATTGGATGTCTAGACTAGAAAATGGGGAAAGTACCTGAGCTCCTAAGAAGCTTTGTGCTGGGGAGAGATGTGTCTGATGGGCTTATGGTGTGGTCATTATACATATGTTTATTTGGTTTATGTTTTTTTTATTGTCTATTTTGTTATTTTGTTGAATGATGTTAAATATTGTAGTTACTGTCATCTTTTTTTTGTTTTGTATTTTGTAAAAAAAATAAAAAATTGTTCATCACAAAAAAATGACACAATAATATTTTGTTTTATTTGTGTTAACTTTATGGACTTGTGTACTTTTCACTCCGTTGGAACTAATGTTATAAGTTGTCACAGTAAATGTGTAAACGCCCATTCCACATTGAAAGCGGTTGAATGGACGTCTTTGCGGTGTACTTGTAGAATCACTAAAGCAGGAGGAAGGTTTTTAAGTCAGAGGAAACAGCAAACAGTAGCATCAAGCCGGGCTGGTTCCAAAGGTTAGACACTGAGGCTTGTTATCAACATGGGTGGGAACAAAGAACCTGCTGCGTTGGGTTGGCCAGCTACACCTCTTTTTTTCCACAGCAGTACTCTGATTACCAAAGTCATGTATGGATTACATCATGTATTCATATTCAGTTTTCCCCTGCTCTAACATGTTGGCTGCTTCAACAACTTAAAGTGCCCAGAAGGATCAGTAAGTCCCAACTAACAGGTAACATAGAAATCCTAGTCTTCATCAGTCTTTAGTAAGGTAAGGGCCACAGCAGAAACACAGAGGTGCTGAGCAGTTTGGTTTTCAGAGCTTTTTTTTTTTAATGAAAACATCTGCTTGGGCTGGAAATGACACAATGAGAGTGGTGAGAGTGAAGCAGTATAGTCAGGTTATGGGCTGGACATCTAAACAATCAGCTGGAACTCAGTGGAAAGCTCTGTTAACCCTTGTGTTTCCGTCTCGTTGACCATGAACTTGTCCTTCCTGTTAAAAAAAATGCAAATGAACTTTTTGCGCTTTTTCCCGATGTTTTTGATGCTTTTTTAAAAAAACGATTTGGTCACTTATATGCATCACTAACACCAACCTGTGTTGGTTTAATAATACGTTTTACACTTATTCTTGGAACACTGGTCAACAAACCCCATTTATGTGAAATTGTACCTTGTGTTTTTTGTTAAAAAAGCAGAAATTATTTATTTTGACTAATAATTCAGATCAGAGGATGTTGAGTGGATCACAGACTGCTTTATGTCAAAGTTTAGTCAGGAGACTGTTTTTCAAATGTTATTAAATTCATTCATTTTACCTGAAGAACATTGTGTGGAGCCATCCGTGTTATTTTTGGTTTAATTTGGTTGAAGAAACCCATATTACTGGTATTAAAAAACTTTGAAAACGTAACACAAGGGTTCAGCAGAGGGGATTCAGGGGATCATTGTCTGTAGGTTCATCTTTATGAGCAACCCCTTTACAGTTTTCACACTGTAATGTGATACATTGTTAGAATAAGAACATTGATTACAGCTGCCAGAGACAACTGTGTTACAATATTCTAACCAGGAAGTTGTGAAATGTGTGATTACAGTTAACTGCAGGAAGTTTGGGTCAATCCATCTCATGATGATGACATAGAAAATCAGCTGTTTGCGCAAAACGTTAGAATTGAAACAAGACAGAGTTAAAACCTACAGGTGTATGACTGGGCTGTGCGTGCTAAATTGGGGCCAAATTGTTCCAGGTATAGTCAGCAGCAGGTGCCATTTTAGTGCTGAAGCACCCCTAAACTCGATCCCAGCACCCCTAAAAAATAATTGCTAAAATGCAACTGTGAGCTATACGGACTTCTGCTCTGGGAATACCCCAGCATCGTAAAAACTAAACCCAGAATCTAGATGCCGAGATCATTCAGAAAAAGATTCTGAGCCATTTTCAGAAAATAGTGCTTGTCAGCCGTTAGTCAAAAGTTATTGGTACTGCATTTTTGGGAATGGATAAATATCCGATTCAATTTATAATACATTAAAGTAATTTTTCTTAGAAATGTTGCTTTCTTTGTAGTTACATAATTCAGAGTTCCCCCTACCATGATGGTCCAAAAGGATGTTTAAATGCACAGTTAGCACAGTAGAAAAACGTTTTAAAAAACTATGTTAAAAAAGCTCTGATCCTAGAATCGCACCTGGGCTGCGGTAGTGTCTATAATGTGAATTCTTGAATATTAAATGTGTATCTGCAATGTTCTGTAGCATATGAAATGCTTAAGCTATGTTGGAGTCAAATAATTGACTAAATTGAATATAATCATGCTATTTTAACAATTTGTTGTTCTGGATTAGTCATCAAAAGAATAGTTGCCAGTGACAGAAATCATCGCGTTAGAAAGGCACAAGACAAACCACGCGTATGGCAAAAATGAACTCAAATCTCTTTTAAATGTAATCCGTCTTTTCTGTATTTCTCTCTCAGTACGTGAATAACTTGTCATTTAACTTGAAGAATGAATCCCCATTGATGTGAGCTATTCCTGGATAATGAAAGATGTCTCCTACAAGCAGTGATAAAAAGATGGCATTCATGTTTAATATTAGGAGTGGGCCAAAACATCAATACAGGAATATATTGAGCGATACGAGAATTGATACGCTGGCGCCAAATATCAATATTTTAATGAATAAAATAAGGCAAAGGGAAACTTGAACAAGAGTTAATGAGCCGAAGAGGAAGACATTTTCAACCGGATGGCCATCAGTTTGAGGGAAATATCAGATGCCACAGCCACGTTTAAATCCAAAGTCTGGACCCAGAGTTCCTCTATAGTTATGTCATTTTAATTAACAAACGTTTCACAGTTTGGACATGCAGTGAATAAAGCGAGAAAAGCTGCACTTAACCTTTTCACGGGCATTTTGTATTCATAGTTAGACCAAAAACGTCTGAACATTTTAAAAAACAAGATTGATGAACAGTAAATTGCCTGGTTCAGCATCATCTACTTTATATTAGAGAAAATAGAGACTAAAAAAGGCAACAAAAACGTCTAATTGTCCAAAAAAAAACAAAAAAAAGTGACAAAAACTGCAAAAAAGTGACAAAAAAACTCAAAAGGCAACAAAAAACGGTGAAAGAATTTCCCAAAAAAACCTGAAAAAGGTGACAAACCTCAAATAATTGTCGAAAAAAGGTGATAAAAACATTGAAAAAAGCGTCAAAACGTCAAAATAAGCAACAAAAACCTTAAAAATGAACAAACAATTAGCAAAAAGCCCCGTAAATAACGCCTATGCAACCCGTTCTCACTCCGAACTCGTAAAATACGACGGAAAAAGCGCCCTTCAGCGTGTGTGTAGAACGCACCGGGGAGAGCAGCAGCTACACGCCGTTTGAGGATGACGTAGCATTAAGAGCGATTACGGTAGCGAGTAGTATGAAAGCCAGAAAATCCACATAGGGAGGTTGGTTGGGGTGGTGGATGGGTCCAACAACACAGGACTTTCACCCAGAAGACCTGGGACCGTGTCCCGTTCCCTAAACCCAACCGTCGCTTTCTTCTTTTCCTAAACCCAACCGTCCCGTTGTTCTTTTCCTTGCCCCAACCGTCCCGTTGTTCTTTTACTTAACCCAGCAGTCCCGTTGTTCTTTTCCTTAACCCAACCGTCCCGTTGTTCTTTTACTTAACCCAACCGTCCCGTTGTTCTTTTACTTAACCCAACCGTCCCGTTGTTCTTTTACTTAACCCAGCAGTCCCGTTGTTCTTTTCCTTAACCCAACCGTCCCGTTGTTCTTTTCCTTAACCCAACCATCTCGTTGTTCTTTTCCTAAACCCAACCATCTCGTTGTTCTTTTACTTAACCCAGCAGTCCCGTTGTTCTTTTCCTTAACCCAACCGTCCCGTTGTTCTTTTCCTAAACCCAACCATCTCGTTGTTCTTTTCCTAAACCCAACCGTCCCGTTGTTCTTTTCCTTAACCCAACCATCTCGTTGTTCTTTTCCTTAACCCAACCATCTCGTTGTTCTTTTCCTAAACCCAACCGTCCCGTTGTTCTTTTCCTTAACCCAACCATCTCGTTGTTCTTTTCCTAAACCCAACCGTACCGTTGTTCTTTTCCTTAACCCAACCGTCCCGTTGTTGTCCCGCATGTCATGGAAACGTAAGCCCACCCACAACCTTAACCTTAACCTAACTGCGTCGAAAGTGACGGCAATAGTCCCGACCAAGCGTGTTTAGATAAAGCGCGTTCACATATGACGCTAAAGGAGACTTTTAGTGTCAATAACAACGCCAAAGGCACCTGACCAAGCGTCCGTATTTTTTACGCGATGGGAGTGAGAATGTGTTGGCCTATGTGGTGAGCCATGTGTGGTATCGTGAGGTACCCTCTGATTCCCCCACTATTCAAACATAACTGTAACTAACTCTATAAGAAAACCATACATTTTGATAAAGTATTTGTTAAAGACTCAACAATACATTTTCCAGATATCATCATCATCAATTATTACTAATGTCTCATTAAACACACAAACGGTAAAAAAGTAGAGGATCCAGTGGAGTCAGCTGAAGACACTGTAGGCAGGCTGGTCGAGCGTCTGCGGAGGAGGAAACGGATGATCCATCGTTATTAAAGCATGTGTGGAGAAGCCACTGAACAATCAGAAAGTGATGAAGAAAGTCTTCTGAGGTTTCAGTTAAGCCTGCTATGTTGTTTAAACGGAGGGCTTGTCTTTTAGTGAGCAGTGTGGTTAATGATTTATCCAGTGATAAGACTTTTTACAGCCACGGGTGCTTTTAGTTCCGCATTTAAACTACATTATGCTGAAAGAAAATGTCACTTGTCATTGTGATACTCAACTAAGGGAACAAGATCTTGTTCATAGTTCCAGTCATAGAAATAAACATCTTGTTTATAAAAAACCATGTTATTTCTATGGTTCCAGTATTCTAGAACATTGTAATAAATAAACATCCAAATCCAAATCCATATTAGATTGTGTTTGTATTGTATGGCCTATTGATCCGACACCAAACACACAAATACAACACTATCAACCCGTCTTTGTTGATGTCTGGATATTCACTTTCACTGATATAAATAATAATAAACTAAACAATAATACACTTTTGTCGGATCAGATTTAGCTTTATTCATATAAGATTGTGTGGAGACCATGTGTTGCCAATGGGAAAAAAATATCAAAGCAAACTTTTGCTTTTAAAAACAGAAGGGTAAGGGGACCAAAGCTTTTACTGAGGACGTTGTGTTATTTCTGCATGGTATTATGGGTTTTAATGACCTGAGGATTTTACATTCTACAAATAGGGACATTGACATAGGGTAAAAAATAAGATGAAAAGGTTTTTATATTTTTTTCATGGCCTTTGAAACAGCCTTTCAATTATCACTAAGGGACATAAGATTTATATAAAATATAATTTCACAGAAAAAGTAAACTTGTTGATAAATGGGAAAGTGTCCTTTTTTGGGGCGAGTAAAGGTATTCTTAGTTGGATGGGGTCACATTGATGAATTTGACCTGGCTACAGCCCTGGCTGTTGTTACAGGTGCAGACCATGGAAGGTGAATTGCCAAATGTTTAAATATATAGCTTTTAAAATGAGAATTCTTCGTTGAAAAGTCACCGATTCCCACGTTCCCCGTTTTAGTAGAGCAACAAAGTTTCAGGTTTCAACACAAACAGTGCTCTTATAAATAAGCTATGCATAAAACAATATGTAGCCTAGGCATACAGAACAATGACGTAAAGGGAACAAAGTCCAATTAGAATCTAGGAATCTAAGCTGCAGTAGGGATATAAATATGCTATAATACTGTGGTAGACAAGTGAGTAATAGTCAAATGTATACACTGTAGACTAGTTTATGTAAATAGGTTACAGTAAAACTATGTAGCCTAAGGTCTACACTATGAGGTTATCATTAACAGGTTGTAGACAGGTAGGCCATGCATATAAATACTGTAGGCCTATAGCCTATGCTAGGCCTATAAACCGTGTTGGATAGCCTATATAGGATGTATATATATAGTCATTTTATAGTGTATAGGCCTACTCTGCCTCACCTGTCGGGCCGCACTATGCAGGTGAAGTCTCTGTTGTCGTTTGCAGCATTTCCACGTCACAGCCCGCCACTGACGAGATAGCAGTGTGCGGGGTAGCTTCCTGTGGGGTTATCGTTGCCATGGCGACGGCCACCTGCTGCGCCTGCGGGGCCACCGACGGCCCTCTGGCTGACATCTGCGTGCGGGCCCCGCGCGTGCCGGGCGCTCCTCCGTTCCGACGAAGCGAGGACCTGATGCCGCTTGACACGCGGCTGGAGAGGCGTCGCACCGCGCCGCCGATGCCGCCCAAAGCGCCCTTGTTCTTCTTCAATAAGCCGACATCATCCTCCAACTCCGCCGGGGGGACCTCGATGTTCCCGGAGTACCAGAACACCCACCAGATGAGGCTGAGGAAGATGACGATGGCTCCCGCGTAGATGAGCAGGTCGTAGAAAAACACGTTGACAAACACCCCGAGGAGAAGAACGAGCAGTCCCACAATGTCAAAGGCTACTGCGAGCCAGAAGCAGCCCACACAGCGGCCCAGGCCCCGGTATGGTGCTTCCATGTCAGCACATAAGACTCTCACATATGAGAGTCGCGGAGGTCTGTGTTATTCCCCGGAGGCTGGAGCCTCTGTGCCCTGGCATTGAGTTTCAGAGCGGCTGTAAGGTGAGTCAGGTGGAGGCTCAGCCTGCTCAGGTCGCCAGCCTGGAGGGGCGGGGTGCCCGCTGGAGGAGGGGCTGAAAACTCTACCTGGCCACCGGTAAGCATTTTTTTTCTTTTCTTGGAATAGACTAAGTCAGAACATGGGCGTAAATGTAATCTAACAGTTGGATGGGGGTGGACAATAAACATAAAATTGCTCAAGAGCAATTTAGGGGACACAAATAATAGCCTACAGCACAAAATGTATGGTTGTAGAGCAGGGGTGTCAAACTCAACTTCACTAAAGGCCACACTGGAAAATAAGAATCACATCAAGGGCCAGACATGTTTACTTTATTGATATGCTTTTATTTAATCAAAAAAGTCAAATATCTTTGACTGTATAAATATCTTTGACTGTATAAATATCTTTGACTGTATTATTGCATGTGTCATATAGTCTTCTCACTTACAGTTTGGTCTAGTCCTAAAGAATTCAGGAAAAAGTTCCTCAGCCATCATAGAAAATAAAACGTCGGAAAAGTGACAACGTCGAAAAAAGTTACAAATCGTCAAAAAAATGACAACGTCAGAAAAAGTGACAAGAACTAGGTGGGCCAAAATGTATTGTAAACCTAAATTGATATGCGGGCTGGATCATAATCTGCGAGCGGCCGGGTTTAGCCCACGGGCCTTGAGTTTGACACGTGTGTTGTAGAGGATATGTGTAGGTGTGGAACTCCAGTAAGTAGACAAGGCTACTTTATTCACTTTAAACATCGGATGAAGTCTAATATAGGCCTACAGTAGATGATGCTGAACCATGCAATTTACTGTTCATCAATCAAGTAAATGTTTATTTTTTAATGAAAGTTATGTCTGAAAATATACACATAAATATGAGTCCAACATATTATTAGCAAAGATAAATCCGCCTAGTTGTGATTTGTTTTTAAATTCACACATTCATGATAAGCCTATTGGCCTGTAGGTAAGGTAGCCATCCACAGATACAGTTAGGCCTAAGGATTCACTGTGCTACATGTATGTTTGACATAAAAACATGATGTATGAATAATATGTATATAATTAATATGTCAATAAATATTATTGTGATACCTTTGTATTGTATGCTCCATAAAAAAAGTGTTAAGGCTTTAGGCCGCCCTACACGTTATTGTAGGCCCAGTTTATTATGAATGAATTTCATATAATATGTGGTAGGGGGTCCCTCCTCCGTTTCTCTTTCAGCTAAGGGGTCCTTGGCCTAAAAAAACGTTGAAGACCCCTGATCTAACTTCTGATCTAATTATTAGCAAAGCCTTATGCTAAAAAAAACAAACATTTAATTTACACAATATAAGTAAGACATTAAAACTTGATGTATAAATAATATGTGATCCATCCGGCCCAGTTTAATATGCAATTAAATATTATACAATGTATGTAGGGTCCCTCCTCCGTTTCTCTTTTAGCTAAGGGGTCCTTGGCTTAAAAAAATGTGAAGACCCCTGGCCTAATAATTTGTATAATTTATTTTATTTAAACAGGGACAATGCACAAGTTAACATTAACCTTGTATAAGAACAAGGAGGGATGCATTGTACCAGGTTGTAGCACAAGTGCTATTTTCCGCCCGTAGTCCCGTGGCAGGTCAGTAACACAATACATATTCAATGCAAGTGAAATACAAAACATCAGAATATGCAATTTTACAACCAAAGTCGCACCTAATTTACAATAACAACTATCATGGGCTCAATCGTTCTCACTTCCTAAAACATACAACATAATACTGCACTCTCCTCTAGTGGCTAGAGGAGGAGCAGCAGCATTATGGATGATTTAAAAGAGTAAGCAAACATTCGAATGCATTATCAAATTTCCAACATTTAAAATATTGTACTTAGTGATTCTTTTGCAGTGGTGATAGTGACGTTATTTTTTTTGTCATGGATCTTAAGGGCTGTTTTATATAAGGATTGAAGTGGTCTTAAGGCTGTTTTACCTGCCGGAGACTAGAGCTGGGCGATATATTGATATTATATCGATATATCGTGATATGAGACTAGATATTGTCTTAGATTTTGGATATCGTAATATCATAATATGGCATAAGTGTTGTCTTTTCCTGGTTTTAAAGGCTGCATTACAGTAAAGTGATGTCATTTTCTGAACTTACCAGACTGTTGTGACTGTTCTATTATTTGCCTTTACCCACTTAGTCATTATATCCACATTACTGATGATTATTCATCTAAAATCTCATTGTGTAAATATTTTGTGAAAGCACCAATAGTCAACACTACAATATCATTGCGGTATCGATATCGAGGTATTTGGTCAAAAATATTGTGATATTTGATTTTCTCCATATCGCCCAGCTCTACCGGAGACCAACTTGTCATGCAGTACAAAAAATGTGGAACAATCATTGCACTTAAGTAGGTATTCAATGCCTCAATGTTAAGAGAGTTTCTCATATATATATATATATATATATATATATATATATATATATATATATATATATATATATATATATATATATAAATAAAGGTAAGAGTCGGGTCCAGGCCCATTTACTAAGACCTCAGGACATTTCGTAAGTTTGCATCTATTTTAAAAAAAACATGGTTACCGTCTGAACAATGTTCAAAGTGAGACATGAGTTGTGTAGCCATTCAACAACCTTATGCATTACATTTGTTAATTTTAAAGCAACCTCTATTGCGTTTTTCCCATGAGTGTACAGCAGTGTCATACATTATTAAATTAATATCATTACATATGAGTGGAAGGTAATTTATATATATATATATATATATATATATATATATATATATATAAACTAAGAAGCAGCAGCCCTAGGATTGGAATAAATAGTAGAGTATTCATAAGGGGCTGATTGTGGACATTAGCAGAGCTGAAGACTGCAGATTATCCTCCAACAGAGCAGACGTAGAGCAGGTCTCTGGCTTTAATTTCCTGGCTCTCCACATCCCTGAGGACCTGTCTATCGTAACCCCTCCACCCTGGTCAAGGAAGCACAGTCTATCTCTTAGGATCCATGTTAACTTGGACTATCTGACCAGCTCTATCTAGCACCCCCACCCCCACCCCCGCCCAGAGCATGTCAACAGGCTGCTTGCGTGCCGCACCAGCAGTTTATTGTTCGGCTGTTTAGTTTTAGTTTTATTTTTAATATCCAACGCTGTCCAAATTGCTCCAAAATCCAAACCCCAAGTTCATTGGGTACCCAGGAAAGCAAGTCTGAAGTAGAGTGGATGAACAGTTCATGAGATATTTCATAGAGAGACACAGAGAGACACACACACACACACACACACACACACACACACACACACACACACACACACACACACACACACACACACACACACACACACACACACACACACACACACACACACACACACACACACACACACAGGCGTCCTGCTTTATTAGATAGATAAAACACTTTTTTCAAAAGACTACACACAATTCTCTACATAAAACACAAAAATCAGGAAGGAGGGAGAGACAGGGGATGACAATGAGCACAAGTTCAAAAAGAACGAGGGCAAAGAAGAGAAGGAAGGTGAGCCAACTCTGATGAGATCAGGTCCACACTTATTGATCATGTGAGACCATGAGAGAAGCTGGACTGAGAGTCCAGCCCAACATGAGTCTCTTTACAGTGGCATCCATAATTCCAACCTTCAGAAATGAGAACTATCTAATGACTATTTCAGCATTATCAATCAATCAATCAGACTTTGTTTTGCACATTCCATAAAAGCAATTTTGACATGTTGCTTCATAAAAAAAAAAGGACACACACACACACACACACATAAAACAGCAATTTTTTGCCAAATATTTCAAAATTGCATCGGAGTTTACAGTGTACTTCTCCACCCTTCTCAGCAGATTACTTTCCATCTAGAACATTGTATGGAAAGGAAGATATATGTCTAAGAAAGACAAACATGGTATATCCAAAAATGTACTATTATGAAAAAAGTGTTTGCCATTTGATGCAAATGCTTCATTTTGAGATGTGTTTATGGCATTTTGAATGCAGTGTTTGATTTTGAAGGAGATGTGAGGCATTTTGCACGTTCTGTGTGCAGTTTTGGAAATTGTGTGTAGAGTTTTGAGAAAAAAAAGGAGACAGTTTTGAAAACGTGTATAAGCTGTTGTAAAAGGCTGTAAATAAATACATTTATAATCCTTTACAATCATTCTTGATCTCTCTTTGCAAACACAAACTGAATATTTGATGTGCTGTATAGATTATTATTTTTAAATGCTATCATCACTCACATCATTCATTATAATATATGTACATATTACTTATATTTACTTGTGGTGGAGTTTGTACTCACCCAACAGCATTACTACACTGTAAAAAATACTTCATTACAAGTAAAAGTCCTGCATTTCAAATGTTACTTGAGTAGATTATGTAACATTATCAAAAATAAAAGATGCCTACTCAGTGCAGACAAAGCCCCTGTGAGTGTTATGTAGTGTTGGGGTAGTTACTCAAAAAAAGTAATGGATTACACATTACTAGTTACTTTTTTAAAGTAATGCCTTACTTTACTAAATTACTCACTGCTGAAAGTAATTAGTTACTCTCCTGAATCCGCCTGAAGGGGTTGAATTGGTAATAATGAGCATGCTAAACTGCATTTCGTTACACTGGAACTCAAGTCCCAGTACGGACCAAAGTATGGTGGTGGACTGGTAACTGGAGGGGTGCCAGTTCACCTCCTGGGCACTGCCAAGGTGCTCTTGAGCAAGGCACCGAACCCCGAACCCCGCCTGTCCATTGACAGCTGCAGCCCCCTCACTCTGACATCTCTCCATTAGTGAATGTATAGGTACTGAGTATTTACATATGTAATAGGTATTCCAACAACAGAGTGAAAACATTGTAATTTCCCTAGCGGGATTAATAAAGTACAAATTGTTACTTGTATTATGATTAAGTTGAATAGAATAGAATTGAATATAACTCATCTTTTTTATGGAATAGAATGTTATGTGTATTTAGAGTCATAATCGTCTGATAAGCGTTAGTGATGCAGGTTAATGGTGATGTATGGAGCGCCTGCAGTGAGTGAAAGTCCGTACTGCACTGTTGAATCAGTGTCCAAAACCAGAAAAACAGGCTTCACTTACAGACTTATATACATGTTTGCATCAGTGTCATGTATTGACAAACAGAGCGGCATCATTTCTGTTGTATTTGCATACTGCACACAGACAGATGGACGTGCTGGAGGTTAGATCAGTTCATCCGCTGGCCTTTGGCCTGGAGCCACAGAACAAAGCTGAAGTGTGAGTGTGTGTGTGTGTGTGTGTGGGGGGGGGGGGGGGGGGGGGTTAGGGAGGTCTGCAACAAGCGGCCATGTTGATCTCAGAACAATCAGAGATGGATGTGTCCAGTAGCATTTCTCCGCCTCAGTAATCCTGTTCTAAAGGATTTACATACTGTAGCCCACCAGCAGCCACAACGAGCAGAAAGGATTATGGAGAAGATGACAAATAAATAAATAAATAACAGAGTGCAACAATCCACAAGGATAAGATGAGACAGATGGGCAGCAGAAAAGGACCCGTATGGGACGGCCTGTGGCTGTGTGACATGTCATATAAAATTGAGAAAATGAACACATATATGTACGTCTCTCTGTGTTGGGCCCACGTCAGATTCACCACTCTACAGCTAATAAACTTTGGTATGTACTTCAATATTATGCACTTAAGTGATGAATAACATAATTTCCTACTGGTCTACTAACCCTAAACACTTAATGTAGTCACATTTTGTAGCATGTTTTCTAACACTGTATTGTCAAATCAATAAAAATGACAGGATAAGTTTGAAATGGGAGGGAATTGTTTATTTAAGTTGAATAGAAGTGGAGGACAGTAATACAGGGCTATGATATAACATACTGTAGAAGTACAACAAAAGAAGAAAAAAAAGTCGGGGTCCTAGAAATCACAAAAAAAACTGGTTGCTCCAAATTCTGAAAAATCACGTTAATGTCTTTAGGACACCAGTTTTTAACTTGTTAAGATGCAATAATTTCTAATGTAAAGACGTAAAGATCTCTGTCTAACAGCCACAAGAAGCTACATGGTTTTAGCCAACTGGCTTGCAATATCTACCAACCTCTATCGCAGCTTCCAGGTCACCTGCAAACAGAGCTGGAGCTACAACTGAGGACACTGACACCTGGGAATAAGGGAATAACTATTATGACTACTTTTAGGCCAATACATCAATTGGATCAAATAATTTTCTTACCAGAATGTGTATTCCTGACAATGAGCAGAGTTAATTTTCATTGAAAACCATTTCTCAGATAAACTAAAGTATTACATGTTACTGAGTAGAATTTTTTTTCTATTCTTTCTTAGGTAAATAAACCAAATGATTATCCCACCAAACAGAAAACAGCTTGACATGAGCCCGGTGTGAGACTGAATGATGAAGTGAAACAAAATGGTAGTTCAGTCAAATTATCAGGCTAGACAGATGCAAATTAACAATGCTCAAAAAACTTTCAGTCCCTGGTTCGGGTTGAGCGCCCACACTCCCACAATGCAAGTCCATACTGTCCCACAGTGTGACCCCGCACTTTTGTACGTACTGATTTGTGCTTTCAAAGCAGATAGTTCCTGGGTCTCTGTGCTCCACTTGGAGCCGTTATCATGGTTGACCTTGGTGAGCGACTTGTGCTCCAGACTCTTTTAGCACGGGGATCCAGACCAGGCCGGTGACCAGGAACATCAGACCCACAGAGAGGAACAGTGGTCCAAGCAGGTAGGGGACATGGCCCATCTGGGTGAAGTAGAGCAGGGACAGGGCTGTGCCTGAACCAAACAGCAGTGTGCCAACAACAATGGCCATGATGGGCTTAGAGTAGAGCAGCCAGCAGGATGGAGCCGGACCGCCCTGACAGCCAGGGGACTCCCCGTCCTGCAGAGGGTGCAGCGGTGTGGAGGCTTCAGTGTCCTCCACATCCTGGGACGAAGGATCCACGGTTGATAAGGTGACTGCTGTGGAGAGCATGGTCACACTGGAGGACACTCTGAGATCAGATGCCCCACACAACAGACAGCACAAGAGATCAGAGTCAGAAAATTCTGCAGTTATTTTGCATTTTCCTTACTGTCGGCAAATCCCATGAAAAGACAAAAAACGATACTTTCTGATGACTCTACCCTGTTGGTGACTCTCAGTCCCAAACACATATACTGAAGATGTAAATCTTTACACTTTATTTGTGTTCATGCTGACATGTCTTAAAGGGGCTGTACTCGAAATACTGAAAGAAACAGCGGGCTGGGATTGCCTCACACCTCTCACAGCCCATTTCTCAAGAAACAAAACAAAGAACAGAGACGCTGGGATTACAACACAGAGGGAGTGTGACTTCTTTCTCTGCTCAGGGCGCCATTACTACACTATGTCTTTACAGAGCAAATATTAGTTTGCTGCTATATTAAAGGACAATTCTGGCACAAAACGAGCCTAGGGGTTAATAACAGATGTGTAGCCACTCTGTCGTTCTCTGGGACATGTTTTCATGCTAATCCAATGTGTTTGGAGCTTGAAAACAAGCTAGCGCGGTCCGCTGATTAGCTTACAACGCTAGTATTCGGGGTACAGGGAAAGTCAAAACAAATCGTTATTTATACCACTAAAAAGGCTCAACATATCACCACACTTCAACGGTAGCATAATGAGGGTCCCTACATGTTAACCCAAGCATTGAGAACTTTGTAAGTGTACAGACAGTTTATTAAAAAGATTTTTCCAGCCAAAGCTGTTTAGTAAAGTGTGTTGCTATTCTGATGCGTTGGATTGGTTCTCCTGTTTGAATTTGCACACCGCCCGTCTGACAGTTAAACTGCCCCTCAAGCTGTCTGACAGTCGTCTCTATGGCTACGGATAAAAATGCTATCGACGTCGAAATGTCCATGTCCGACCTCAGGAAACATCTGCAGGTATGGGAGTTAAGTTAGCTTACAGTAACTGCTAGCAGTCATATTAAATAAAGTAGGGAAGACCTGCCTACCTCTGTGTGACTCACCGGGCTTCTAATACATATTGAAGACGTATTTCAACACCATATTTTGCTTTGTGCATATCCAGTATTTAATGGCCTTTCATAAGAAGTTAGCTATTCTAGCTAGGTAGCTAAAGACATCTTTTGCACAGCCAAGCCCCACTGCCGCTTCTGAACCCGTTGACCAAATGTACAGCTAACGTTCTTCCAGAATGAACTCATATTGGAAAGAGGTGCTGACTGTTCTTCAAAATTAAATTATTATCATCTTAATCCAGTGATGAAGGATTTTAAAAGGTTAACAGTTCAAGACATTCATTAGAAATTTAGAAAAGTAACCACAAAGTAATAATAGTGCGTTCCATTTGTACTCGGAAGTTGAAATTTTCCGAGGTCAAAGTTAGAAACGCACCCCCTGACCGGATTTCCGAGCTCGGAACTTGGACCACCACAGAGTACACCGAACTCAAAATCCAACATGGCTGCTCCATGCATTAACAGCAGTGAAAGCTGTAGTAACATACAGTTATTAGCACTTCTACCCTAACCCTTCCCAACACTGCTCATTGGTGTGTTTTTTGGCTCGGCCGCAGCAAAGCTGGGCCAGCCCTAGAAACGGGACAGTCTGTCCCTGACTGAGCCAGTGATGAAGTTAGTTACCATTGATTGGTCCAGTGTTGGAGTTGCTCCATTGGCCAATGCTCTTTCAAAATGAATAGGCACAGAGGTCGATGGCACCCTGTTTCCACCCTGAAGGCAGCCACATTAGCTCAGACATTACATACAAGCAAATCCCATTGATTAAAACAAAAACAGTAGGACTACTTTTTTTGGACTTATCTCCTGTGACGGAGATACGATAACCCTCACTCACAGTGGAAGATTCATGGGACTTGGAAGACTTTATAAATCACTACTGCTATTAACAAGACAATACCCTGAAGAAACCTCCCTCGAGCACGACCAGACAGGCCCTAACCTGAAACCCACAAGGGGAAAGAAAGCCAGTAAGAGCCAGCAGAGAGAAGATCGCCCAACACCGAACCAGCTGGAGGAAGTTCATGAATGACCTATGCTCCCCAAATAACAAAATAGGTTGAAGAGAGATTAACAAGACAACAGTGGCAGCAGTACATCCAACAAATCTTGCAAAAAGACAAAACGACATTCATCAACGGACACACAGACGACCTGCAGACCACAGAGAATGGGTTAGTGTGCTGTCCAGCATTAACAAGAAACTTAGATTGTTCATCAAGAAATGAAAGAGCTAAGCTTAGAATTTGCCCACAAGCACATCACATCCATTGAAAACAACTCATCTGTTAAACTCGAACCGAACAGATTAAAAAGGTCACTAGAAAAAAACTAAATCATGAAAGAGACCATTGGCATCTTGGACCAGCAAACTCAAATATGCGAGATAATCTCATCTTCTCCGGCATTAATGAAACTACACCTGACAACCCAACCAAGATTAAAAACTCTAATCAGACACTGTGAAGAGCATCAGCTTCCATCGAGCAGGCTGGACTGTATCCGTACACCATCAACTAAAGAACCCTGAGCAATCATCGCAGAGTTTGAACATTTTCCACAAAAAGAACTAATCAAAAGCAAAGGGAAAGAAAAAAAGGAACTATTATTACAAATGAACAAAGCAAAGTTCCGTCATTAATGTTATGAGTAACACCTTCCAGTCAAAAAGGGGAAAAGGTCTGTGGAGCGCTACGCTACAGAAGAATAAGATATATTAGGCTTTGGATACACACACATAGTGATTGTTAGTAGGATACATCTATTTCTTTGTTTTGGTCTTTCCATGGGATTTGTTGATAATTAGAAAGCCACACTTATTATTTTCTGATTAAAAGCACTGACAATATACTGTACTTTCAAATTTTAAAATACATTTTTCTATTGTAGTTTGATGAGACAGAGACTTTTCAGGAAACCTTACTGCAAAATAAAATAGGAAATGTTCGAGAAGGCTGAACACTAGTGTTTAAACTATCACCTCGCACAGCAGCAAATTCACCATGAACAACAACTACAACATCATCTGTCTGACAGCAAGAAAACACATTTTTTGTATGGATCAGTAGTGTGGATTAATGTGCTCAGTTCAGAGCCATTATCTAAATCAGTGTCATTAGATCAGCTACATGATATAAACATGCAAGAATGAAATGATAAAATGTTTAATAGTCATCTCCTTCTTACCCAAAGCCTATCTGTGCGTCTCCCTGTTGGACCGGCGCCGACACAGACTAACTGCTGCTGGACAACTGCTCCCTTCAAAGCCATGCCCCCACCCCCAATCCATCCATCATCCAGACTCACAGCATCACACTGTTAGCCTATTCCACTTCTCAGTGCAGGATTAGTGATATTCTCATTCGATAAAAGGCAGAAAAATAATACAAGTGTAATAAAAAAAAAGTTAGAATGTTAGACCCTTCCTCCACAGCGCTGCGGAGGAAGGTCTGACTAGTCCACACAGCATTCTGGGATGGGAGAAAAACATGCTCTGGTTTATTGGCATTTCTTTAAACCAATCACAATCGTCTTGGGCGGTGCTAAGCGCCGGACGGAGCCACGGTGCCTCTGCAAAATAGTCTCAGGAAGGAACTTGTTTTGGTGGAACATGTACGTTCAAAAGTAGTTTTAGTCGTGCAACAGAAAACTCCGATTGGACAGATAGTCTAGCTAGCTGTCTGGATTTACCCTGCAGAGATCTGAGGAGGCCTTCATTTTGGCCGATTTGACTTGTTGAATCAGCCAGTGGGCAGTCAGACTCAATGACCATTCTGATTGGTGGAGTGCTAGCCCGTGACTAGCAAATCAGTGCTTCTTCCACAAGAAGAAGCCCGAGAGCTGACAACGCCAGTATCTTCTTATTACTAGCCATCGTATTTCCTTCCGTTCAGCAAGTAATGACAACGATCCTTCTTGACTACTATCAACACTCTGATGAAAACAATGACTGACGACAGATTTTTCTGTGTACTAGGTCTAGAGAGATGTTCCGTCATTTCCGGTTTGAATTTTTTTGGGCGACAATACAGATTAACGCCGCAGGCGCAGAACGTACACTCAAGTCGGCGTCGCGTCGGTGTGTTGCGAGGCACTTTTTTGAGAGACGTGAGCCGACTGATCAGTCCGACTGCCTTTTCTGCCGACGGTCCTTTAAAGTCTATGGTCAGCCACTATGCCCATGTTTGCATCAAAGCCTGGCGCTGTTCCTGGGGACGGGCTATTCTCGGCGCAGAATTGTGACGATGGTCACTCTAAAGTGATGTCAAAGTCGCATGAATTCCAATCTGACTGTCCAGACTCAGATCTCATTTTCGAAATATCCAACTCGTAATGGATTTGGACCACATATGAAAGTGGCCCAAATCAGAACTGGAAAAGATCAGATATAAGCAAAAAAATCAGCCTGACAAGCCAGACCCAACATCTACTCACCATTGGCAGGGCTCAATCCGAGGGGCGGGATAAACGGTTGTCTTTCACATTACCTCTGCTCGCAATAGCCAACCAGAGCAACGCTAGTTGATAGACTAAACTTTTGCCTTATCCGGTCGGCAAACACATCTTCCTTTTTTAAGAATGACTTCAGTGCTTAACTCCAAGTCTTCCAGAGTCACGGCCAAAACCGATTAGAAAGACTGCTGTTCGCCAGCAGCAGCAGCCATCTTCTTTGTTTTCAAGTAGCAGGGAACCGTCGCAACTCTGCCGTCATTATGTTAAGCCCCGCCCACCGACTCCACATACAATGTGATTGGCCTGACCAGAATTTGGTTTTTTCCAGCTCGCAAGCCAACGGAGAGTTGCTAGATGACCCTGGCTGCAAATTACATCTGCTGCCTCTAATGTGCGTCTAGATTTCTAGGCTACAAAAGAATCGGATTTGGGTCACTTCTGCCTGCAGTCTGAACGTAGCCTATATGATCTGATCTGAATACATACCTGAGAGTGTTGTGAAGTTTGTGGTTTAGAATCCTTTATTTCTGCCTTTATTAGATAGGAAAGCTGAGATAAAGGGGAGAGAGAGGGGGAAGACATGCAGGAAAACCGTCACAGGGCAGACTTGAACCCTGGACCTTCTGCGTTGAGGAATAAACCTTTGCATATGTGCGCCCGCTCTACCAACCGAGCTAGCCGGCCACTATTTGTGATTTTCTTTTTTTCACCTTAGAAAGTGCCACTATACTCCATTACTGGGTGAAAGTCCTGTGTTTAACCCATTCATCACCCTTATCTTTATGAAATCCTAACCAGCAAAGTACTGTAATTAATAACTGCAGTTTCCAGATGAATGGAAAGTACAATATATCCATCTAAACTGTAGGGAAATATCAAGTATATGAAGGAAATACTAGTACATGTATCTTAAAAGGTACAGTACTTGAGTAAATCCATGTACATAGGTAATTTCTGATTAAAACTGCAATTTTAAGAAAAAATATGTAGGACAAAGTTGTAATAGTGAATAAAATAATACCCTCTTGAGCAAAAATTCATATTCTTAAAAAAGGGACCAATGAGGGGCCAATCAACTTGATTGTGAAAACACACTAAAGAAACAAAGTAGTAATACTAATACTTGAGAACAAAAAGTATTTTTCCTAAACTTTATATATTAATTTCCTATAAAGTACCATTAAATTCAAACACATTGCAACTGCATTCACCATTTCAATCTGCTCGGTACTGAACTGTCATTACAGCTACTTACTTTTATCTTAAATGGTCGGCTTAATGCACCAGTAAGCGCACATGCTCCAAGCATAGCCACACCAATAATGGACTTTTGAGGTCAATACTTAGTTGTTTTTTTTGCATAATCAAACATGTGTTAAGGATCCTGAGATGTAAATAGCACACATTGTTGTGAGCAAGACCTTGTAGAGTGAAAAACTAACTGTCAGTGCTCTCTGGTGGACAAACCATGTAACGGTGACACGGTTTCTAAATCGCAAACATACACTCACCTAAAAGATTATTAGGAACACCTGTTAAATTTCTCGCTAATGCAATTATCTAATCAACCAATCAGATGGCAGCTGCTTCAATATATTTAGGGGTGTGGTCCTGGTCAAGACAAACTGAATATCAGAATGGGAAAGAAAGGTGATCTAAGCAACTGAGCGTGGCATGGTTGTTGGTGCCAGACGGGCTGGTCTGAGTATTTCCACAATCTGCTCGGTTACTGGGATTTTCACGCACAATCATTTCTAGGGTTTACAAAGAATGGTCTGAAAAAGGAAAAACATCCAGTATGCTAAAGTCCTGGGGGGCGAAAATGCCTTGTTGATGCTAGAGGTCAGAGGAGAATGGGCCGACTGATTCCAGCTGATAGATCAACTTTGACTCAAATAACCACTCGTTACAACCGAGGTATGCAGCAAAGCATTTGTGAAGCCACAACACAAACAACCTTGAGGCAGATGGGCTACACCAGCAGAAGACCCCACCCGGTACCACTCATCTCCACTAAAAATAGGAAAATGAGGCTACAATTTGCACGAGCTCACCAAAATTGGACAGTTGAAGACTGGAAAAATGTTGCCTGTTCTGATGAGTCTCGATTTCTGTTGAGACATTCAGATGGTAGAGTCAGAATTTGGCATAAACCGAATGAGAACATGGATCTGTCGTGCCTTATTACCACTGGGCCGGCTGGTGGTGTAATGGATGCTATCCTATCAACATTTCTAAAGAATGCTTCCAGCAGCTTGTTGAATCAATGCCACAAAGAATGAAGGCAGTTCTGAAGGTGAAAGGGGGTCAAACACTCAAATGTTGAGCAGGTAAACTTTAACTTTGGTAATCGCATGATAACTTTAATATGAAACCAGCCGCCGGACTGTGCTCTGAAAATGAACACACTTTGTTTTCCCAATTTATTATTATTTTATTGTCATAGTTGTTTGCTTTAATAACATTTGAACACGCTCAAGCACACTGCCAGAACGCCACGAGAAACCAAAAACTGGGTCAAAGCAGAGGGAGACATGTACACCCGAGATAAACATTTTGGTTTCAACCGGTTAAGTTCTCTTAAATGCTTTCTTCTGCAATTTACCTCTGAAAATCATCCTTTATATTCCAAGAAAAACCTCGTCCACATCTGTTTACAGATATAACTTCCGCCATGTGTCATTTATAAAAGCAAGAAAAAAAATAGTGACAGAAAAAAAAAATAATCATGTAATGAGTAGACCAGAGTAGGGAAGTGGGGGGAGGGGGGGCTAACCCAATGGCATAGCTGAGCTCTCAATATGAGAAAGCTGACTTGTGTGGACCTCATCTTGGTGCGTCATTTGCTTAAAAACGGGTTCTTTTTTTTCACATGAGTTTTTTTCTGAAGCTGTTCTTCGGCACGCAGAAGGGGGCGTGACAGGAATGTGCCGTCGCCGCTGACAACTGTGTGGGCGGGTTATGACCGAGCGCCGCCCCTTCCTTCTCACCAGGAATCTCAGGCAACTATGTCCTCTTCAGTCCCGCTCGGCGACCAGCTTCAGCACCTTACCGATGGCGATTGTCTTACCTGAGACACACAAACAGGAAACGGCCATCACATTTCTGTCACCAACACTCACGCTTAACTCAATTCAAATTCACTTTTCTACTCCTTTTGAAATCGCATATCGACACTCATTAGGTTTACTTTCACCAACATTTCTAAGTAACTGAAGACTAAAGATATCGGATCACATTTTTTTTGGGCCAAAAAAGGCACAAACTCTGCAGTTTGTTACGGTTAGTGGCAGCCTAATTAACGTTCACAACCAACATGAAATAAGAGATGAGCAGCAGAATGTATGACATGGATGGCATTGATAAAACGCTTTTCTAGTCTCCACACACTACAGGAACCATTCACACCCACCCACACGCTGCCATACAAGGTGCCAGCTGCTCATCAGATTAACACACATTCAGTGTTTAGGAGTAACTAGTTACATAATTTAGTTACAAAATAAGAAGGCAACTGTAATCGGGAAAACGTGTAATTAAATGACAGTTACAGTACCTATGAAAATGTTGACGTAACATTGGGGGTTACCTGTGTATATTCTGTAAAAAGCTAGGCTACATGTTGAATAATATTAATTTTGTTGCTTGGCATATTTTTCATGTGCACGATGTCTTCTTTAGCCCGTTCCCAACCAAAGCTGTTTAGTAAAGTGTGTTGCTATTCTGATGCGTTGGATTGGTTCTCCTGTTTGAATTTGCACACCGCCCGTCTGACAGTTAAACTGCCCCTCAAGCTGTCTGACAGTCGTCTCTATGGCTACGGATAAAAATGCTATCGACGTCGAAATGTCCATGTCCGACCTCAGGAAACATCTGCAGGTATGGGAGTTAAGTTAGCTTACAGTAACTGCTAGCAGTCATTAAATAAAGTAGGGAAGACCTGCCTACCTCTGTGTGACTCACCGGGCTTCTAATACATATTGAAGACGTACACCATATTTTCGTAAGCCATATTTTGCTTGGTGCATATGCAGTAGTGTATATTTAATTGCCATTCATAAAGAAGATAGCCATGCAAGTCTGACTTAGTGGTGGCGGTTCTTCAAAATGAAATGATTGTAATCTTAACTCCGTGTGACAGTAGTAAGTGTAAGTCACGTTTAAACATTTAAAATGGCTAACAGTTGACAACAGTCAATCGAAATTTAGAAATGTAACCAAAAAGTAATTCAACGTAGTAAGATACATTCCTTTGATAAAGTAATTGCAATAGTTACACTACTATTACATTTGAAATAGTGTAACTTGTAATGGGTAACCCATTTCATTTCCAACACTGCTCAATGACACGCCGATGGCGCAGCATCAGGAGCAGTTTGGGGTTCAGGACGCCTGGACATGGGACCACAGGGCCAGGGATTGAACCGCCGACGTTCCAATTGGTGGACGACCGCTCTACCACTTTCTCACCCTCTCTCTCTCGCACTATTTTACTGACATTTAGACCAAATGTTTCATATAACAATCATCCAACAGGACTACAGTAGACTCCAAACCAGCCACAGCCACGTGTTTAACCTGTGAAGGAGCTGTAACGCTCATGATGGACCTCAAAGTTTAAAAAGGAACACGCCAACTTACTTTGTCTTCGTCACCGTATCCCCCAGAGTTAGATAAGTCCATACATACCCTTCTCATCTCCGTGCGTGTTGTAACTGTCTGACGCACCCACCGCTAGCTTAGCTTAGCACAGATCCTGGAGGTAACCGGCTCCATCTAGCCTACTGCTCCCAATAAGTGACAAAATAACGCCAACATGTTCCTATTTACATGTTGTGATTTGTATATTCACAGCGTGTACAAATAAGGTTACATGAGACACAGCCATCTTCTAACCGTATACAAACTGGGAACTATATTCTCAGAAGGCGAAGCACTGCTACTTCTGCTACTTGGGCGGAGTGATTTGCTCGCAGCACACGAGAAGCCCCGTGGTGGGGAGCAGAGTTCGCCTGGAGTACGCTCAGTTGCTGCGATATGCATGGACTTGTCTAACTCCGGGGGATACGGTGAATAAGCTAAAGTCCCAATAAGTCGGCGTGGTCCTTTAACGCCACCAAACCCCCACCCAGCCCCAGGATCTGTAGACGCGCTACCTTCGTCCCGTAAGGTAAACCGTCCCATCTGAGGAAAGTCTTTGAAGGTCTCGAGGCAAATGGTTCCTGCCGTGCGCAGACGGGCAATGCACACTTGGTCCTGTTTGACGAATCGTGGCCGTGTCTTACTCTTGTCCCCCGTCTTCTTGTCTACCAGACAGATTATGGCCTGCAAATGGAAGCGACAGGACATCAGCACATACACAGGTCTAATTCAAAACATCTAACTGCTGCAATCAAACGCACCACGCTACATACGTTCAAATGGCACTATCCCCCCCCCCTTTAACAAATCATTATTCCTCAACAGTTTTTAACCAAGTGAGACCGTTTTGTTTCAGTGGGGGCCTCGTGTTAACAGGGTTAGGTTAGCATTAGGCTCTTACTGTAATTTGCACTTCTTCAATGCAGGTGTGAATGTGAAGGACTGCGTTGTAACCGGGACAGATGATAGATTTGTGTTCAATGATGACAATCTGTGAGGGGGAAAAAAAAAAAAAAAGAAGAGTTGCAGTAGTTACGGGAGGCTGTTTGGAACTCTGTCAGGGGCTCCCCGCCCCCCCCCCCCCCCCCCATCAACAGTCACCAGATGTGGTTGAACACCTGGCTGAGCTGTTGCTGGGAAGTGAACCCCTAACACTTGAAATGCTCATCAAAAATGTATTCATGAACGCCTTTAAAACAATTAATTAACATTAATGCCATTAACATGTATAGATTTTACAGTAACATCTTAACACAACCACCAATACAATATGTAATAACTTATTATGTGCAAAACATTACACGAGTTTAGATTGTTTTAATTTCGTGTTATGTGGTCATTCCACTAGTCTACTTCTTCACTCCCTGGAACAGGTTTTTCATAGTTCACCATGTGAAGGCTGAGATGTGTGCTCTGCGTTGTGGTCCTGGATGCTGATGGTGCCGTTGTGTCCACGTGTTCCGGGTTAGGAACATATAAAAACGCAGTGGACTGTGGCACGGAGCTGCTGCGTGACACTGACCTGGGCGTCGAAGGTGCGCCCTGTGTGGCAGAGGTTCTCGGCGTTGCACAGGATGAAGCCGGGCAGGATCTCCTCCTCCTCAATGCCCTTCAACCGCAGCTTGAGGTTTTCTCCCGGCGAGGCGTCGTCCGTCTCCATGTCGTCTGACAGGAGACTCAACACCTCCACCACGTGCTGCATGAGGACGAGCCGCGGACAAAACATGGCATAAGACAAAGAGAGAAGCCAAACAAACGCACTGCAGACAGAGAAGGAGTTAACGATTGGCTAGGAGAAGGAACCGGCTACTTCCAGTGAAAAGACATGGTTTGCTCGTGCTGTTTGGGGGCAGACTCTATGTCTAGGACTAAATGGAAGACCTCTAGTTAATAATTAGTTCAGTTTCAGTTCAATTTCTGAATGAAGTTCTCAGAAAAGCATTTTTTTTTGGCATTTAGGCCTTTATTGTGACAGCTCAGACATGAAAGGGGAGAGAGAGAGAGGGGGAACGGGCCACCCAGGCATCCAAGTATTCAGAAGATTGACTTAACCGCTTACCATTCGTGTAAAATTAGCTTTAAAAATAAAAAATAAAAACGCCTGTTCAAAGCATACCTAAAGTAAATTGAAAGCTGTTCTTGAACCATTTGGACTACATGCAAGTCTCTTTTGAAATGTAACAAGCTTCTTCTCCAACGGTCAGAATCACTGTACCGTAAGGGCAATTGGCATTGAGTAATATAAGTTTGAATAAACTGGAAAACAAGGTTTTCATTTCCGCCTGAATACTTTTAAATAAAAAGATGGCTGCAGATTACTATAGCTGGGACTGACCAGCCTGAAAACATGGCGGGGCTACAGCAAGAAGTCTTACATAGTCCCAGTTGAAATTTGATAACAAAATCTCAAAAAACAACAATTTTACACCAGTTTTATATTTGTAATGGCCGCACCGTCATTTACAATGGTTCTATTCTTTCTAATATGTTCTCCTTTGTACATGTTTTGTATTTGCAAAATGTACATCGAGAAAAATCAAGGGCCCATCTCTTGTAATGTATTGGTGAACTCTGTTCAAAATGTATGTTGTCTTTTCTGCAGTAAAGTAAAAAAAATTAAATAAAATCAAGCACATTTTCGCCTTGGCAAAGACTCATTACTATACAGTCTCCGGCCGTACAGAGACATCATTGTTTTGGCTTGTAAAAAAATCCCAGGGAAGAAGCATATCCTCGTGTTTAGAATTTCATTGGCTGTACGAACTGTCAGTCATCAGAACAACCGGTTGGAATTGGCCGGGGTCTGTACACAAAAGAGGGGCCTGCACCTTCTTTCACCACAGGCACTAGTTGGCTATTGTCAGCTGTGGTCAAGACAAGAAGCTCCCACTGGGTCAAGTGAGGTGTCAATCAAAAGGTCTGACTGCAGCGCTGGACTTCATACCGGAAAACGGCAGATGATTACATATGATCAGGGAATACAGTGGAATATCTGCGGCAAAATTTGAGGTTTAAAAACAGCTGCGAGTGGATATATTTTAACACCATAACGTGTTTGGACTAAAGAGTTTACTGGATTTGACCGTCTGGACGTTTGTCAGTGTAACGAGACAGTTTGTTTTTTCGGGGCATTTCTGCCTTTATTGGATAGGAAAGCTGAGATATGAAAGGGGAGGGGAGGGGCGGGGAGGGGGGGAGACATGCAGGAAAACCGTCACAGGTCCGACTTGAACCCTGGACCCTCTGCATCGAGGAATAAACCTCTGCATATGTGCACCCGCTCTACCAACCGAACTAACCGGCCACGTAACAAGACAGTTTTTGTCGGAATAATATCGATCATTAAATTACAATCAGGCGTCAAAGATGAGTTGCCTACATTTGTGAATAGTTTGTTACTGTGACTGAGGTGGTGATTGTACCTGCTGTTGTGACTGTATCATGGAATGGTTTGCATCAGTCGCACACGTGTTGTAGCTTTTCCAAAGACGTATGGCACGAGTAACCACTGAAACATGGTTGTGTAAAGAGCATGATGCGTGGGCAGGCCGTCGGAACGCTGAGGGGTTAAGAACCCAAATGATGCATGACAAAACATACGCAGTCTAAATAGTAAATGTGTTTTAAATGACGCGTTTTCAGCCAATGGGAGGCTTTTGGATGTTTGCTTTTAGACTAGTTACAACACCACCGATAGTTGCATAGTTCAGTTTTTGCTGCGGGATCTTTCTTGCTGATGGAAGGAAAGGCTTGTGGGATAGCTCACCCTGTTTGGCATCATGACGAGCTGCTGTGCTTTACTGATGGAGCCCGACTCCAGCTTGCCCAGGATCACGGTGCCCATGTCCTGACGAGACGAGACCGACCAACAGCGTTCCAGAGCAGGTGAGAGAAGAAGAAGCACATGTTAACATCAATCACCTGTCGTTTCCCGTAGAGCTCAGCCACCAGGGAAACTCGACTTCGCAATTTAACTGTTTGGTACTGGAATACGTCTTTCAAAGAAAATATTACACACATCCAACAACTCTGCTGCGCAGGTGTGTCTGAAAAGAGGAAATTCCCTGCTCTTGCTACAACATCCCGGGGCGGAGCAGTATGTATTTAGCCCTTGAAGAATCATACGATTCTTACCTTGTATTTGTCTACGATGGGCAATCTGACAGGGCCATCACTTGATCTGTTTAAATGTGGCAAATTGTCCAAGTGTGGAATGAATGGTAACCCTCTGAAATAAAAATCGGATATGGACCACAGTTAGCACAGATGAACGTACACACAGTAACCATACGGACAGCAGATAAGAAGCTGACGGACTTACGTATACCAGGAGCACATGTCAGTGGGCTCCTTCAGGTTGGCTCCTGTCAGTCCGGAGCACGGCATGAAGTGAATGTCTTTCTTCGGGTTGAACCCGACCTTCTTCAAAAATGGCACTAGTTTCTCCTTACACTCTTCATACCTGAGGGTTCGACAACGGGAGGGACATCAACATCATTCACTGTACATTTCATATTTTATTTATTATCACTGTATTTTTGTTTTATTATATATGTATATAGTCAAGATAAAATATGTTGTTTGTATATGTTGTTTGTATACCTGGAGTGGTAACAAAAATAATTTCCCCCTGGGATTATTAAAGTATTTCTGATTCTGATCTTCAAAGCAGAATACATAAATATGGCAGCAGCCATTTCATGTGTATGCAGAGGACATGTACTGAGATGGATAACGAATTGATAACATACCAAGTAACCGTTAACTCGCATACATCAGGGGGACACAATATAGGAGCAACTCTCAATATAACAGTCCAATCATCATTAATAGCTGCCTGGAAAATATCTGTATGACCGCATCAGTTGAGTTGAGAGAGGTGGAGGAGTATGAATGAGTGTAAAAGACTGAATCCCCGCAAAGCGGCCGGAAAAAACTCCATCTCTCCCTCCACACTGAGGCACTATGACGATTGGCCGTCTCTAATGTTCACAGGCATCTTTTAAACCTCCGCCATCATCCCCGGCCGCCAAATAATGGAGAGCTAAACGACTACAGACCCGTCGCCCTGACCTCTGGGGACACTGGCCTTGTCCTGTCCCACCTCAAAACCTACCCTGACCTGCTCATTGACAAGCTGCAGTTCACCTACGGGTGACGCCGTCAACCTGGCCCTCCGCTTCATCCCCCAGCACCTGGACACCAGGATCCTGGTACGCTGCTGCCATCGCCGAGGACAAGGGCAGACGGCAGCACAGGCTTGGGCCGGTGTAACATTTTTCAAACCGGTTTGATATTAAGCCAAGACACCTGAGGGGACCGGACTGATGAAAGAGCCCATAATGAGATTGTAGCATCTCCAGACCACTTGGTGGCGGTAATGTACCTCTAGGGCTGCTTTCACAACTGAGCCATTAGGTCCGTTTTAAACACACCCTGCAGAGTTTGGTTGGATAGTCGGTTGGTTTGGGGCGGTGTGAAAGCTCATTGGAACTCTGGTCTGCTTCAAAACAGGCGTCTGTTCTCTTCCAAGTGCTCTAGAGTAGGGCTGCACGATATGAGGAAAATATAAACTGACTGATATTGCGATAGTATTCATGATATCGGAGGGAATTATCCTTTTTGTATCACTTTTTCATTGAAAAATATTTAAATAAAAACAATGAAATGGTTATAGTGTGAGGATCTGTACCAAACAAGGGTTTTTTTCTTTAGTGTGCGGTATACAACTCGTAGGTCGGGAGTCTCTGCAGCACCACAATACTTAATTTGCTTTTTACAAATATTGCGATTCGCAATCTGGGTCACACAACAGTGCTATATAACCAGTGACGTGTTTTCAAGCGCTTGTTAGGCTAATGTAAAAATACTTAATTAAAAAGTTGATCAAAAACACTAAAATGGCTCCATCCAGGAGAAATCTAGCTATCACACCTTTGTGGACTGTCCCTGTTAAACAAACAAGGACCTCGGGGTTGTCTCTAACCCCCTACCCTATTTCTAAAGACTTGGGTTTCTTGTATACACGTTTATAAAAACGGCAAAAAGCAGATAGTTGTGAAGAAACCCAGCATCTTATGTTTCATCACATGCAATTTAGAAGGAGCATAGTAACATCTGCTGTAATAATAACTAAGGGTGTCCTGATTCTCCAAATCCACGATTAGATTTTCTTTACAATTAACAAAGTACATTTGCAAGCACAATTAGTTGAAACAAGGTTTACATGAATACACCATTAAGTCCGGTCGGAGCCCACATGCTTTACCGGTGTCGTTTGTTTCCATAACTTACTTGCGGGGACGGCAAAATGTTGCCTCACAGTGACTAAAGGGAAGCAGGAGGATTTTCCAGTTCTGGTGCTGCAGGCTACTGCTAAGCTAACGTTACCATGTGTCTTTAAACGCATGCTACGCCGTCTGTTGCGTTTTTCTTCTTCGGACATGCAGAAGTAGACGAGTGGAGAGAAAAAAAAAAAAGTAATCTATTCTAGCTATTAAATTCGATAGTCCAAATTGAAAGCTCATTTCGACCAATTTTCAATTTAAAAATCAAACCTGTGACATACCTAATAATAATGTATCAATATTACAAATTACAAAATGTGATTACAAATGTGACTTGTGAGTTGCCGTTTCATATTTAGGTGTGCGATGAGCCATGAATTTGCCGTGCTTTTACACGTCTACTGTTTGACCATTGTTGTCCATGTACCCACCTCTCCAGGCTCCAGTTGACTGTAGGGTCGTCCATTTTATTCACCAAAACTATCAGGTGCTTGACACCAGCTGTTTTGGCCAACATGGCATGCTCCCGTGTCTGTCCACCCTTCTCAAAACCAGTTTCAAACTCTCCTTTCCTGGCAGAGATCACCTGAGGGTCAACACATTCATTTAGTCAGTGGTGTAGCATCTACACGCGTTATGTAACCATAAGCAGGTTAACAAGGTGATTCCTTGCTGTAGCTAACTGACATGTCACAAAACTGATCATATCTGAATAGAAGTCAAATATATCCCTAACATCCATATAAAGATGTTACAGGTTATATAAAAGAAACATGTTTGCGGCAATTTGGTTTAATATTAATAGAAATGGAGAAAGATCTAAAAATGAGAACGTGTTGATCTCAGGAACCTGTTCAGGTACTAAGGTGAGTTGTGTGAATGTAATGTTTCTAACCTACTTCCAGTTTTGTTTTTTGGGATGCAGTTCATGCACTGAAACCCCCCCCCCCCCCCCCCCCCAAAAAAACCAATACACCCATTGGCCTTTTAGTTTCTGAGACTACTGCGTAGACAAAGCCTACTAGTGGAGATGTGACGGGCCCTCCTCCCACGAGATCTCACGCTATTAAAATGTGACGAGACTTCTCGTCGAGGTAAAAAGTTGTCTCGTGATATCGGCCACAAGCGCAGAGCAGCAGCCAGTAGACAGAGTCTGGCCTGGTTGGTCTTATAATACCAGATGAGTCTGGCTCCAAAGTTGACTCCGAGATCACTTTTGCAAAGCAGTAGCGGAGTTGCAATTGTAAAAAGCTGCCTGTAAAAGGCACACCAAGCCGCTAATCGGCCGTGGGACAGTCTGGCGAGGTCAGTGACTCAAGTCTGTTCGGTGTGTCCCGTGCCGTTGTCCGTCCGAGGGGCCATATTTTACATACAGCAGCTTTACTAGCATTGTCATGGACATAACTTTGCTTTTAATTATATCAAACAAAGAGAAATGTTCTCCCATCGTCTTAAAATGGTCATAAATCGATACTGGAGTAGCGTACTTTCTGGTTTACTACTGCTGCAATGAAACGCTTGGTTACATAGTAACCTCGGTTCACTGAGTCAAGAGAAACCTCTCTACCATACACCATGGAACGACGTACGATAGAGAACCTGGACATGCTCATATTCTTAGGCTCAGCAGTGTATCATGCCTGAAGAAACAAATTGGTCGGTCTCTGTTAACACCGATTATTGAGAGAACTACTTCGATTATAGTTTGCACTTACAAAAATAAGACATTCATTTTTACCGTTTTTGTTTTTATTTGAAGAGACTGAAGTAGTTCAGTTAGAAGCTCACCCTCAGTTATTGGGTCTGAAGAGGTTAGTTATACTGTACAATAGAGTAGTCATTTGAGTTTGGTAAAACCTTTCACAGTGCTCATTTTTCATTTTGTGATATTGGTTTGAATAAAAGACTATTTTTCCAGGCATATTTCTTAATTGAAGTTCTCTTTTAAAAAGTGTTAAAATCCCGTCTGGTGAACCTAATCTCGCGTCTCGTGAGCTGAGTATCTCGTCACACCGCTACCTACTAGTCAAGTACTGCCATCTGATGTCTCACTCTGACAACACTAGTCATTTTCTGAACTCACCAGAACAGCCAAGTCAGCTTGCGATGCACCTCCGATCATGTTGGGCACAAAGCATTTGTGGCCTGGAGCGTCTAAGATTGTAAAGTGCTTTTTCTCTGTCTCAAAGTATGCCCGGCCCACCTCCACCGTCTTGCCTTTGTCCCTCTCCTCCTGGTTGGTGTCTAAAGCCCAAGACAGATACCTGCGAGACAGAAAAGTAAGATTCCATTATCGATTTGGTCACGTGGGAAATCGGGAAGACGGTTTGAAGGGTTGACATATACACCAACAAGGATACGTCTAAATTATCTACGCTGATGATTGAAGCTAATATTGGCCCAGCTGATTACACAGCAACATGTGGTTCTGACCATATTTGCAAAATAAAAAAAAGATGCAACTCTCACAACCACAGTGTTAGGCCATCAGTCGTTAAGTCAGCATAGAGCATCTTTTCCACGTTCTGGATTCAACAAGAGAGCTAGTTCGTTCTGACACAGCAGTGTGCCCACTCACCAGGTTTCCCGGCTCTTTTCCTTGGCTTCTCTCTCGTACTTCTCTAAGGTTCTCTTGTCTACCATGCCAGTTAGATACCTGGTTGGAGAAGAGGGGGAACAACAGAGAAATGTACAACATGTCAAAGGCCTGATGTGGTGAAAGTAGTAATTTCCCTCATAAGGAAAGGCGGTGAACAAAAAAAAAAAAAAAAAAAAAAAAGGGAGACTGCTACTCACATGATTTGTCCGCCAATGGTGGACTTGCCAGCATCTGGAGAAGATGAATGCAGAGTGAGTTTAGATTAAAGAAAACTGACATTAACATACTGTGTGTTAAGCTTAGGGGTGGGCGACATGGCAAAAAGATCCTATCAAAACAAATGTCAGGCATGATCACGATGCACGATCTTATCACAATTCTTTTTCATGTTGGTTTTTAAGACTATTTCCAAGTTAGCGAACAGTACAACCAAACTGAGGGACATCGGCTTTATCCCAGCAATGTACCGTCCGCTGAGCCAGACTAAGATAACAGGCCATAATGACTGCCCTCCAAACGTGTCAGGGGGTAGGTCACTGATGACACGTGAAGTGTAATCTGTCGGCGGGTGACAGAAACATCAGTGTCTGCACACTGGACAGCTGTGTTAACAAACACAGAGGGACATGGAAAAAAAGAAACATGGCAGCTGGAAGAAGAGTTGAGCCTGACACATCAGTACATTGATTCCCTCCTCTCTGTTTGAATGTATGAGCAACCAGAGACGCACAAGCCTCAAATCGGCGTTGCTCCAGTTTGCTTAACAGTGACCCTATCAAGTAACATTTGACTTCAGAGAATTGATTTATTCAATTTGAAATCCCATGCTGTAATTCGCATCATCCACCAAATGGCCTACGACAGACAGGTGTACAGTATGCACTGACCTACGTGTCCGATGAACACGACGTTGATGTGCTCCTTCTTGGGGGCATCTGGCTGTGTAGGTGGAACCTTGGGCGCCGGCGTTTCCTCTTCCTCCTCCATCACCTCGGGAGCCGCCTCCTCCGTCGCTGCCCCCGATGGCCCCCGGTCCCCATAGGACCCGCCTCCCGGCTCCTCCTCATTTGGCTCGGCCTCTTTCTGGTCCCACGGCTCCTCTGTGGTCATCTCTGCGTCGCCGTTTTCCAAAGGAGCTGCACAGCCACAGACAGTCCACATCATTCAGGGCCTTCGCTACTTCACACAACTCAACAGGGTGAAATATAGACAGAGCAACATTTTTTCACCTTTATTTTAGTTATTTATTTATCACACAAGCATTTCAGTATTTATTCTGAGCATTAAAACAGAGGTGAATATCAATAATCAGCAGCATATTTAAGTTTTTCGTTATATATATATATATATATATATATATATATATATATATATATATATATATATATATATATATATATATATATATATATATATATATATATATATATATAAAACAAAAAGACTTAGTGTAAACTGCAGGGATGAGTGTGTCCTCAAGAGGAAATGCAAGAAGCAAAATGCATTTCCTGTGCAGAGTACAATGTACTGCAAAAAAAAGCAATGACAACATGTTTAACCTGCGGGGACTTTACTTGAAAATGGAATTTAAAAAGATAAAATATCAAGTAATAGCCAACCCATTATTAAACGGTTGTTGTTGTTCTGCTACCCTTACCTGTGGGTGGAGTCATGGTCAGCTAGCAGCAGCAGAGCCAGCAGGACTTGTAACGTGTCTGCGCTGGTCTTAACTGCCCTTTATTGTTTATGGTCAAACAAAAGCAGAACAGCCAAAGGTAATGTTTGACTAGATTGCAACGTTTACGTAAACATTCATTATTTGGGACACAAATAGCTGCTTAACAACTCATTGTGTTGCAGTTGCAACCTCTGCCAGTGAGGCTTTCTATAGTTTCTGTTTACGCCATCTTCGTCTAATCAGGATCCGATTTATGGACCATGTTTAGGGATGCACCGATGCATCGGCTGGACCTCGGAATCTGCCGGCGTTCGCCCCATTTACTGTCGCCGGCCCATCGGCATGATAGAAATAAGCTGTAGGGCTGCTCATTGACTTTTAGAAAGAAGTAGACAAAATAAGAGTTTACTTTACTGACTACGTAAAGTGCAAAATAATTGTCTCTCGATTCCATCATTTGTGATCATTAGAAGCCCACAATCGTCTCGATTAACATCTGATTAATTGCACAGCCCTAACAAGGCGGCGATGGCAGTAGCCAATGTTTATCCATTTTGCGCTGCCTTTTGAGTATTAACTGGTCTGACTCATACAACAGTAGCATCATCCTCCTGCTTCCATGAACTCACCGGTGTGGCAACATTTTGCCTTCCCGGTGACCGAGTTATGGAAACAAACAATGAAGGTAAAGCATGTGGGCTCTGACGGGACTCTATGGTGCCTTTAGGTACAGTCGTTCAACAAATGGTGCTTTCAGTTGCGCCACTAAAAAAAAAAACTCAAACTATTTATAAATTTGTTTGATAACATTTCCGCTCATTCACAATTGGATGGTTACTTTTTTTTATTTTTATTAGTTTTATTTGTTTACCTAGCGCAAAAGATAAACATTGGTCAAATGAAAATTCTACACACATTAGGATGCAATTTCTACTTGTGCTCACCAAAGGTTGCATATGTCTATGATTTTAAATGATATTGTATTGATACAATGATATGGTTATATTGTATACATTAACCAGACGTTTTACAGTCCTACACTTTTGTGCATCCCCTTCTTACTTCATGTCTTACAAGCACCATTCATCTTTAGCAAATCAACCAGAGGTTTCCCAACAATCCAGTGTCAGAAATTAAGGTGGGCACAGGGGGGGAGAAAAAAAAAAAAAAATGACCCAATAACCCCAAAATGCCCAAAGAAATTTAAGAATGCAAAAAAAAAAAAAAAAAAAAGTGATCGACGTTTACGCCAATATCCGATTCCTACGTTAAGCCCCCATTTTATTTTCATTCAATTTCCATTTTGGTCTCTCAAAACGTCGCCGTTACATATAAATGCCCTGATAACAGCAAGTGTACGCTTTTTATGTACTTTATGTACAGGGTGGGAACTGCATTTTAATCTAGGCTCATTTCACATAAAAAAAAAAAAAAATTAAAAAAAAGCACTACTTTATGCACTAATTACTATTTTATTTCAAAGTGCACCCAACGTTTTAGATTTGTTTTAAATTCCCTACACTGCAACCATCAATAAACACAGGACCATAGACACATTTGAAAAACCTCCCACATTCACGACGATGGTAGACTTCACCCATTTCCACATTTTCTGGACCGAGTACATTTGAGAGTTGGCTTTATTTCTGGATGGTTTAGAGAACTCCTTGCATTATATACCACGTGCAGAACTCCAGTGGTTTAGGAAATGTTTAAAAACCTTGAAATAGTTGCCTGAGTGTAATTGCTCTGACCTATTTAATTACAACGTCTACTACAGAAACCTGCCCAATGTGTGCGCACAGTCAAGCTTTGCAACCCAGACATGGTGGCCACGCCGCAGCTGTTGTGGTAGTCACCTGTGAACATCCAACCACGTCTCTGAGCGTCCCTTTCTTCTAACGATGCAACATTGTTTGAGGTGTAAAACAAATACTACAGCCATTTGAAGCATCTTGGCCCATTAATTTGAACGACTGCAGAAATGAAGGACCCAGTGACGATGCTAGTAAAGCTGCCGTATGTCAAATTAGGTTTGATGATCGGTTTTGCTATAATGCTCTTAATTTTAGTATTTTACTATTTTACTATTCAGTAACATTTTTGAAAGGGGAAAAAATATTCAATGTACCTGCGCACTACAACACACAATTCTATTTAATCAGTTCAGAGCGCAACTGATTTCAAATGGTGGATTCACAGCAAGCCTCTCTAAAATGTTACTGTACATTCTGTGGCTTATCTCCCACTGAAATATGGCCATGTCTGTTTAAAGCGATAATGGAACAGAGTCCCAGTGAATGTGACAGAGCAAAAAGGCACCCTGTGCCAGTTGTAGATACATAAAGCCAGAGTCTAGAGAAAGGGGGAAATGGAGCTTTTAGGCAAACTTAACTTCTGGAATGGAGTCTCAGTAACTCATGACATAAGAGCCACTACAGGCTTCGTTATTCCAAACCGTTCAGTGTGGGCCTGCGCAGGACAATGAGGGCGAGCAGTAATTACGCATGTCACAACGTACAGAGGGAATCTTAACACTTAGGCTACATCCACGTGAATATGTTTGTTTAAGAATGCATATCTTTTGCTTCGTTGCTTACACACTACTCCGGCGTTTCCCCATCCCCTGAAACAGAGACCCTGTGCAGGCCCTGTTAAAGTTCAAAAACTCCGGGGTAGCGTTGTAGTGTGGACAGGCAGAAACAGAGACCTTTGGAAACGACGAGGCGGACAGCCCTGTCAGTCAGTGTTATCGTTCAGGTAGGCTTACATACCTTTCAGTAACAGTCCCACCTCGTCGTTGCGCCAAGACATTAAATCCCTGCATGGTATTACTTTTCGCCATCATTGTTCTCCAAAGTATTTTAAACGTATGCGGCTGTGATATTCAACGACACGTGCATGCCCGGTGCATGCGAATGGTCTTGTGATATGCGTTGTCAGACGTGTTAATATGGACCCAGATCATTTAGAATGTGGAGCCTACACGCTGGTGTAAACCGTGATCGCTTTTGTTCCAAAACTCTTTAAAAATGAAAATGTAGTGTGGATGTAGCCTTAAACACAGACTCCATACATACCAGCAATTTCTGACACCTCCATGGTGGATATCTTTTCAACAGCAACTAAAAAAAAAATTAAACAATGGTTAAGTTAATGTGTACGGTAATTTGGAAAAAAGGAGCCTGACCTATTCTACAGGCCGAATTTAGTTGGAGGAAAAATGGGGGCATTTGAGGACTTTCTAAAACGACTATGGAACATATACACTGTCCAATTTGCCTTCAGAGGCCACCTTAAGTCAAAGTCGGAGAAAAACAGAACAGTAAATATGGAGGACTTTGACAGGTTTTCATGTCAAGCACCTCCATTTGTTGGGAGCACAAACTTCCCTTTGGTAATTTGTCCATGGGTAGTGTATATGGGACTAGTGGAAGGTCTTGAAACCACTGACACACTGAATATGAGCAACAGCGTCTGACAAACAATGTGTTGGAGTTATGTGAAACACGCCAATTATAAATAATAAGATTTACTGCGTGTTATTACAGAATTCAGCCTGCTCCAGGTATGACACATTTTTCTCCACTCTTGACCAGCAGTGCGTCAGAACATCCACGTCACACCACTCATGTTCCCACTAACCTCTTTTAAATGACGAGCTTACTTTTAATCATCAGGTTAAGTTGGACCGTAGACTGACATTATGGATGTTTGCCAGGAGAACCGTTTGCTTGGCTCAGTTTACTGTTTAGAATACACCGGTAACGTTATTTAGCTAGTTAAAATACACTGACTTAGCACTGAGCGACACACCACACTACCTAACCAAAATGCTAGCTAGCTACCGCCGGGTAGTAGTAACAAGCTAATGCCGGCTGGGTTGTTACAGTTATGACAGCGCTCAACAAGCTGTACAGTCGAACGCCCGAGTGGCGTTAACAGGTTGTAACTTAGTTAAAAGTTACATTGTTAGGCATACCACCTAAATTACTGCTGCACTCAACAGCACAGCAGCCAGCCAGCTTGTCGCGCTTCAAGGAACGCGTGTCTGTAAGTGGCTAAGTGAGCTAGCAACTACCCAGCCCAGGCTTATGTTAGCAGCTAGCTAACTTCTAGCTAAAGTAGCTAGCTCCCCAACGTGACTGTGAACTTACCAACAGAATCGAGATTTTCCGAATGTGCTTTCGTGGCAAAAACCGGAACAAATTCGGCGGCGTTCACATTGGGTACAAACGGTTTAGCATTCACGTTTAGGGCTGTAAATGCTGAATCAAGTTGTCCGTCGATTGTGGCCTCCACATCGTCCTCTTGTTCCCAGGAATCAGGGGCAGTGTCACTCGGGTCCATCGTGGGTCTTAGCTAGATTTTCACTACTGTGTGATTTCAGCTACGCAGTTCTCGGTCTACGTTAAGTGTCCGCCCAAAGCCCGATGTTAAGGTCACCCCTTGGAGTAATTGAGAGCGTCCCACCTCGAAGTGTAGCTTATGTTCTGTCTCCGAGTCAAGTGAACTAAGCTGCCGGTTTCTAACGGTGAGACGCCAGAGAGGATATTCGACTCAGCACTCCCAGAGTCCGCGTGAGCTATGCGTCCCCGTCAGTTGACGTAGTACCCACGGTGACCTCTGGGATATGAAGTCTTATTTTAAAGCGGAAAACGTTTGACTTGAAAGAATCCTGAGGTCAAGAAAACTACATTCCCCAAAGACTATTGAACTGCCAGTTTTCGTCGGTTAGTTTCTTTTCAGAAACCGCAGATTCGATTTGTTGTAGCAAATGGAGCAACACTTTTATAAAGGCTACAACTTAATTCACCAACTAATATGTGTATTGTTTTTTTTTTAATCTTATATTTAGGTACAACATAAGTTTTACAGTAAACCTCCTACATATTGGGATTTGCAAAATTCCTCATAGGTGTTTGTTGAGAAAGTTGTTTCACTAACAACAATAATAACGTTTGCCTAATTTACTCCAAATAATGAGGGAAATTACGAGAATACAACAGCAATTGACTGGGTTCATGATTTAATATAAAAATAGATTTGGTTTTTCCACACATCAATCTCAATCACTGTTAATTATCCCTTTCAAAAGACTGCTAGTCATTCCCTTTTCATTTTTCATTTTATCCATTGATCAATTTCACCTTAGTGCACAATAGGTGTATTACAGCTTTGAAATCATACAAACAAACTACACTGATGAAATGGAAATGAATCAACATATAACAGTGTATTGGTTTAATGTCCTCAGTCTACACAAATATATCCTCTGGGATAATCGTGTCTGATGAAATGAACTGGAACACGTCCTTAGCTTACGTCATCTCAGAATATTTCATATATGTTTGTATATATTGTGCATATTCCCTTAGGCATTAAAGCAGTCCAATCATTAAATTACCTGTTCAACCAGAGGGAGTGGCCTTTGCATAAAAATCAACCCCTGAAGGTGCAAACTTCAAATTCCGAAGGACACCACTAGCTAACTCTGCTTTTAGAGTAGCAGTATATGAGAGTGAAGTTATTAATTATCACTTGTTATATAACAATTGTTAGTTTCTCATCTATTTTAGATAAAAGCAACTCAATACAAGCAACCCTGCCATAGTATAATGTAATCCAGGACTTACTTCCTGTGCATAAAAGATCTTGAAAAAAATAACAGGAACACCTTACAATGTAGTCCAATAGAATAAAAAAAAAAATCTAATTAATTATTTGGAATAAGTACAGTAAACTTAAAATGTGTTAGAGTGCCAGTAGCATAAACTATACTTTGAGTTTAGTACTCTTATTTTTGATTAATATGAACTTTTTTAATAATATGAAGTAATAATTTCATGGTAACTTAAAACTCTATAGTTTTAAGATGTCTTATTTTGACAGAACAAACGTGCAAGTTCACCTTACTCCAAATATTTAAGCTCCAACAACCTGAGACTTCTGAAAAATTGTGGCAACTGATTGCCTCAGTATTTTTGAGTACTCCCTACTTATTCGGGTTAACAGTGTACAGCCCCAAAAGGTAGGATTGTGACCATATCTATTTATTTGTCTGCGGTGTACAGTATGTGAAAATGTGATTATTACTGTCAGTACAGACATGATATTAGCAAAGGTGGGACAGGTCACAGTTTTGCAAGTCACAAGTCTCGAGTCTTGGCTATCAAGTCCAACAAGTCCCAATTCAAGTCCTAAACTTTGTCCCAAAACAAGTCGTCATGCAGTATAGTAAACTGTTAGTATGGTAAATTTACAGACATAATGTTTTTTAGAAATTGTATTTATTACTTGCAAGTCGTCAACATATTAAAAAGCAAACTGAAAACATGTCTTGGTGTGTTATTTCTTTAAAACGATTTCTATCATTTGTGATCACTGAGCTGAATGTGATTGGCTGCTGACCGATTAATTCAAAGCCTGTTGTCAAAAAAATGAACAATTAGTTTCTATGATTTTTTTTATTTCTTATTTCTAGGCTTGAGAAAGGTATTAGGTCATTCCATTCCAAAGTTTCCAAGGGAAGTCTTGACTGGATAGTTGTGATTTTGTGAAGTCTAAAGTTAAGAGTAAGGTTGGCATCGTTTTGACTCTGATTCCAATTCTTCCTTTCGACTCTGGTTCTTATCGATTCTCGATTCCGATTCTTTGAGGAGCAAGTACAGTTTTTGTTTTTTAAATATCATCTTTTGTTGTGGTCACCAAGGCTTCAAATTGAACACAATTCTTACAGCAGGTTGCCAACATACAGAGATTTAGTTTTCAGTCCAGTACACTTTCTTTCTTCTGTCTCAAACTGGTTGTCTTTTAGTTTTAGGACAGTTTCCATTTCTACAGATTACTCCAAAAACTAACAGTTTCTAGCTACATTATACTGTAGTATTACCCATTTACTTCACTTGTAAAATTATGTTACAAGGTCTTAAAACACATTTATACACATATCACTTTTCCATATTGGGATTTTTATTATGTCAGTAAATGTGCTTTTTGTTATAAACACCTGACATTGTTTTATCTTGTTGGCCTTCATTTATTGCTCAGTTTGCCAGAAATCTAGGGCTCATGTACATTTACATATGTAATCAAGAATGTCTACTGACTAACTGAACCACATACATTTCAGTTGCGTTGAATGACCAACTCCCAACAGTACAGAGGAAGACTTTTAGAATTATTACCACAGAAAGCCGTGGCGTGAAATTAAAACTAGAAAACTTTGAATTTATTCTGTTGAGAGACAGAATTTACACAAAATGTCAAAGTGTTTCTGTACTGTGAACTAATGGTAGAAAACATTCAAGAGAAAAAGATTCTGCTTATCAAATACAATCAATCATTTGCAGGACGGTCCAAATCAAAAGCTCTTCATCAAACATATTCTTGTAAGGTAATAAAGTTATTGATTTAGCTTTGCATTATAAAACACACAACAGAAATGATCGACAAGATTTTGCGTCAATTACACCATGTCAGAAATTAAATAAAGAACAGCAGTAAAGAAAGTATCTACAAAAAAAGTGCAATAACACTGAAATAGATTCTTTTTGTAATCTTCATTCTCAGTGTGTTGATTCCTTATCAAACCTCTGTATTTAATCCACAATTTTACAACTCTTTACAGTAAATGTTCCACGAGTACTAAAGGTTGTGTTCTGGATTTCATTCTAAGACTTTTGTTTTAATATTAAGTTTTTACATTCAGACACCTACATGAGAGCACATTCTAAACCACTCTGCCAATCCAATTGAGAGCCACTGACTCCCATTACATTCCAAAAGGCATAACATCACTGATAATCCTTCACTCATGAGAAACTGTCCATCACGTTGTGTGAAGTTGCATCAAAATGCTAAATATCATGCGACTGAAGTCTGCATGTTCAGAATTCATAACACACTTTCATTTCCTGCTATTCCCATGTTTGTTTTTGCCAAAATAAAGCTACTCCAAGACTTTTGGGCATTAAGGCCTAGACAAGGTGCGATAACATCTTTAACATCAGGTTTGTGACACGTCCCACTGTGTGAGATGGTCTAATGCAATCTTGGTCACAACCTGTCAGACTGTATGATATCAGTTTTGAGGGCACGTCTACCAGCAGTTACAATGCCATGTAGGCCAGTGTTTTCTGTAGAGTTGGGTCGATATTACCGGTCTGGTCTGGTGTACCAGGCTAAATCGGTTTGATTTCATGCTAAACTGTTGAACCGGCATTTGTCACTATGACATCTTCTGGCAAATTCAAAAGTAGCTGACATTAGCAACCTGTGCCGAAGGCGTCACGCCACTAAATCCAATTTGTATTGCAAGCAGTGTTGGGCAGTAGCGTTACTTGTTTAACTGCTTCAGTAAAGTTAGCTCTTTTATTGATCGAGAAGTGCTGTAGCGTCCACACAAGCTAATGTGCATTTCCCCCCAAGCATTCTGATAGTCAAGCACGGAACTGCTGAGGATCACTGACGCCACCGCCAAACACAGACGTATATTGTTACATATACACAAAATAGCTCAGATGTAGTAAACTAACGTTACTATTGCCATGTTAATGTAGCTTACAGCTTGCTTCATTTATTTGGGGGCTAACGTTTGCTACAGTGTGGTGAAGTCTCATTTACTGTAGAATAACTGGTCATGTTAGCTTAGCTCACTGAACTTTCCAAAAGCCTGTTTAACACTGGTAATAAGAAATATGGCAATGTGATTAATATGTTTGTACATAGATGTACAAACTAACAGAGTTGCTACTAGTGTCTGACGGCAATATACTGCCGAGCGGTGCTGCGAAGGAGATCACATTTCAATAATGTAGCGGTGGGATTATGGGCGAGAGGGGGAAATGGCCGAACGGCGCACGCTGTTTGTTTAACGTTACTAGAAAGTGTTTTTTTAGGGTGACGAGATTATTATATGGCAGTTAGTCTCGAAGAAAACTAAAACTGCACCACCCATTTTGGATATCAAGCCAATGAAAGAAGTGAGCTCGAGCTCGGAACTCTGACAACCACCGAGTACCCCAAGCTAAAAATCCACCATGGCTGCCCCGTGCATCAACAGCAGTGAAAGCTGCAGTAACATACAGTTGTCAGCACTTCTGTCTTATTTGTGTCTCACTAAATCAGTCGTACACACAGTCCTGTTCATCTTCTATCTGTGGACATGTTACGCTGTTTGTATACACAAAAACAGCGCAATGCGTTGTTATCAACTGGTATTGCTAACAGTGGCTAACCTGGCTAGAGCTAATGAAAAGAATGAAAGTCAGACTTGTAAATGGAACGCGTTCAACTCTGGTGTGACGTCTTTGGCTTTCGAGTTCCGAGGTAAATGGAACGCACTATCATTATGAACTTTATAATCAGTCTCACTCAGGAGCGGCTCCTAGTGGTAAAACTTGGTATACCGGTCCGGTCCGGTGTTAGGCTTGATATCAAACCGGTTTGAACCTTTTTTTTTTTCAATAAGCCAAGCCTACAGTAATTTTCTGTGTGACGTCATGTTGTATTCAGATTCTTTGGTTTGTAGACATGGGTCGTCACAGCAGTCACTTGAGAGTTTGCTCCTAAATTTTGGGAGCCTGTAAGAATCCTGAAGCAGGCTGTCTTTGGTTCGGTGTCTCACGGTGAAATCTAGAACCAGTTTGGATTAACTGGCCACAGATTTCACCACATTTCTCACCATCAACTTGACTTTCATCTGGGATGGCCAAAACCCACATAGGATCTATCCTAAAAATGTCTGTGGAATTGTCCCGGTGTGGTAGACAGACTGGAAAATAATCTACAGACATGAAGAGTGTAATGTAAGGGAATTCAAGAGATGAGCAACAACTCAAACCATGATGAACTGTTCTCTGCAATTTAGTACATTGGTGGTGTGAGAACCATTCAAACTTTGTGAACTTCTACACACAAATAAATCATCATCATAAAGAAACATGAATAAAATGCACACAACATGCTCATCATCAGCCCGCGCTATCTGTGATTATTTTTTGCCAAAAGACATCCAAGGGACAAGGGCAAAAGGGAGTGTTGGGTGGGTGAATTATTTCCAAGCCCAGCAGAACCAACTTAATTGTAAAAAGACAAATAAACCAAAGAACAAATAAGCAAACAAAAACAGACCAACCAACCAACCAACCAACAAAAATATCCATTTGGCACTCGAGTAAGGCTCCTGGAAAATGTTTAAATTAGTGATGGCGAGATGACGCGTTGAAGCGTTCCAGCAAATTGGTTCCGCAAAAGGGTGAATTTCTCATAATACTACCTGTTGGTCAAAGAGTGTAAAACAGGCAGATATATTACAGATGATCACGTGATACACTGTTATCAGAGACGCTTTTTGACTGAATGTTGCGCAAAGAGATTTCCTTGAGAGGAATGCAGCTATCAAACGTGTTAATTAATCCTTTGGGTCATAATTTAATAATAGCAGGAGCAATATTTAGTATTCTAAAACTGGAACGTGCCAGTGGTTTAACTGGACAGAGGGTGGTGAATATGCGCGTGTAGATCATGGATGTGTAGTCACATGGTGCGGACGGACAGCGAGGCTTCGATAGTCATCAATGACGTCATTTGTCTAAAATGATACGCGTCTCGATTCGCGCTTCACGGAAGACTTCCGGGATATGTCTACACATGCTCCGAAGCCTGGGCACAGAACCAAACATCACTAGTTTAAATGGTAATCCAGGACAGGGAGTACTTTGACCCAGGTCTGGCAAAGGAAAGAAATATTCCTACAGTGAAATCTGTGAAAAATCAACGCTCCTCTGTGAAGGAAGGTCACTTTTTGCTCAGGTTGACAAAAAATAAAAATACATTTACATAAAAAATAAACTAAACTTAACGCTGACCCCAGCTGCATGTGCAATTATAAAAAGGGAATTTGAGTTGGATTCACAAAGCTGTGGACGGAGTGTATATCGTTAACTGGGAGTATTGGGGCCACTTTTAAAAACATACATATTGTGAGAATTAAGTCATAGGATTTTGGGAAGGAAGTCATAATATTATGAAAATAAACTTGTTATTTTACTAGAACAAAATTACTTATTTTACTGTGAACAAAGTCGTAATTCTTCAAGAAAAATTTGTAATGAGATAAATGTAGTAAACAGAGAACAGTGTGTCGACCAACATGCCAAAATATTAATTTTTTTATTTGACACTTTATTAATCCCGCAAGGGAAATTACAATTTGTTCACTCTGTTGTTAGTTACACATTATTACAGGCCTGAAACACACATTCTCAGTACCTTTACATGCTCTAATGGAGAGATGTCAGAGCGAGGGGGCCCATGCACAGGCGCCCCGAGCAGTTGGGGGTTCGGTGCCATGCTCAAGGGACCCTTGGCAGTGCCCAGGAGGTGAACTGGCGCCTATCCAGCTACCAGTCCACACTCCGTACTTTTGGTCCGTACGGGGACTTGAACCGGTGACTCTCCGGTTCCCAAAGCCAAGTCTGAGCTACTGCCAATAAGCACCAATAAGCAAATGATATCTGTGTGACTAAGTATGCAGTCTGACAGGAAACCAAGGCAACATCGAGTTCCTACAGTCCAGCAGAGGACACTCACACATAAGCTGAATACTGCAGTCTTTTCAAAGGAAGGATAGGAACTGTATATACTGTATGTACAGTCAGGCAGTCAATCCAATGACTAAATATTTTGCTGTTCAAAAAAATACAACTTTATTCTTGTAAAATCATGACTTTGTCTTGTAAAATAACAACTTTATCTTGTAATGTTTAACATATTTAAAGTGACATTTCACCCTAGAATCGACATTTTCCCTCTTACCTGTAGTGCTATTTATCAATCTAGATTGTTCTAGTACGTTTTGTGTGTAGTCCGGGAGAAAGAAAATAGTTCCTTCATGAAACTGCTCACAACCAGGGCTGTGGATTCTCTTGAGTAACCGGATCAAAGAGACATTGCTGTTGAGTTTTTTAAATATATATATTTATTGTTTTGAGCAGTACAAGCCTATATTGGAGAGAAGGCAGATATTGTTGTGTTACGTTTGATATCTCCAATACTGGGCAACTCACACCAGAACTATCTAGACTGATGAATAGCACTACACATATCAGGAAAAATATGGATTTTTGGTTTTGGGGTGAACTGTCCTTTTTACCTTGTAGTTTCAGAACTTTTTCCACATCAAATTAAAACTCTAGTAAATTATTACAGAGCATATAAGTACATTTTGGTAATACGACTGATAATGTAACATTATCTCATAATTTATTGATTTACTCTTGTAATATTGTGAGTTTCTCATTAAATTACAACTTCATATTCATTGCATTGTGACTTTTTTCCCCTCAAATCTCTCTTTATTCTTTGTCTGAGATTTCTTTTAGTGCAAACGCGAAGGGAGTGTTTGAAGCTCGACAGCAGGCGACCGCTATTATCAGTAGGCTTTTTTTTTTCTTTTTTCTATTAAATAGATTACGATACTCTACTCCTTCTATACAGATTCATGTTATTTTAAATAATTATAGTTAGTCATTCTATGGGTTAGATATATAACATCTGTGTAGACTATTTACAGTGAGGAATCTAAAGATTTGAATGCAGTGGCACTCCAGTACAGTGACTAAGTGAGTATTATTATTAAATAGGGACTCTGGTCCTCCTGAACCAATCAAATTTCTCTTTAAAGCTAAAGTAATTATGTGTGTAATATGGCTACACAAGTCTCTCTCTCTCTCTCTCTCTCTCTCTCTCTCTCTCTCTCTCTCTCTCTCTCTCTCTCTCTCTCTCTCTCTCTCTCTCTCTCTCTCTCTCTCTCTCTCTCTCTCTCTCTCTCTCTCTCTCTCTCTCTCTCTGAAAATCCACCCTAAAACACTCAATTTTCTTGTTGAGTCCATTCCTGTCATTCCTGTGCATACGGGGCCAGTCAGCGATGGCATGATCTGTCAAGATATTGCCAATGCAGCTACAAAGAGTTGGACAGCAGAACAATCATAGTGGGGGGGGGGGGGGGGGGGGGGGGAATGCAGCACAGCAGAGGCAGGAGTACCCATTTCTCCAGTCAGTAGTCTGCTCATTTCACTCCGTCGCTACACTTGATAAGCGATTAGTCGGTTTAATAAAATTAAAAACATCTTGGGCTTTGGGAAACACTGTTCCACATTTTAGAGACCAAACAACTAATCCATTCATCCAGGACATCATCTACAGATTAAATCAACATTGAAAAGAATCATTAGTTGCAGCCCTAAAAGCAACCCTCTCAAGTGCATTTTGGAGTGGTTAAAAAAGCATTCGGATAATTGTGGGAAAACTCAATTTCTCAGAATGCTGCAGCAAAAGGCGGAGGAAAAATATAGCAGGACACTAAAAAGGTAGAATGCAGTATCCAGGGGTGGATTTTCCCATTAACTTTGATAGGACAGAGAAATACAGCTGATCTACCTCCTTGGAAGAGTTAGATTCACAATGTAGTCACACCTATCTGTTTAGCGTCTGTTAGATTGGTACCATTTAGAGGACAGCTGGATGGACGCCAACAGAGAGAGTTCTCCTATCTCCCGCTCGGCTCCGTCGCCTGGCCTTCAGGCTGCCTCTCCTCTGAGGTCACTTCCTCCTCCTCCTCCTCCACCGGTGTATGCACCTGCAAACTAGACTCCTGCTTTCCTCTGCTGCGGCATCACCCGTGGTGTGTGCGTCCTCCTCGGCTGTAGGCGGACAGGCTGGTGGGTGGACGCTGCTGCTCGGAGTGCTCCTCCCCCCCCCGGTTGGCTCCTCAGCTTGTCCGATGGAGCTGGTTTCACTGAAGGACTCAGAGCCCGCCCCTGAGCGCCGGAATAACCTCTGACCTTTGGGGACAACAGAAAGACAGGAAGTGTACATGGTGAGTGGGACCCAGGGTTCTGTGACTGTCATTGGTTACGAAGAGAGAATGCTCAGAGTGCAGAGAAATCTACTTTTTTTAGAAAAATAAGTTATTGCTTTTCTTCATTTGAAAAAGAAAGTGAGGTTCTTTCCTTCCTCCCAGGAACTGCTAAGGCGATGTTTCTACGATTTTTTTTCGCTTAGCCCCGCCCAAGACGATTGTGATTGATTTAAAGAAATGCCAATAAACCAGAGCACGTTTTTCTCCCATCCCAGAATGCTGTGTGGACTAGCCAGAGCCTCCTCAGCAGCGCTGCGGAGGAAGGTCTGGCAAAGCGAGACTATACTGCCACAAACACACCACTGCATATACAATACTGTAGGTGCTGACTTCGTAGGTGATCAGGACTTTGACACTAAAGGCCTGGTCATATCAGTATTTACCATGTCAAGACTTTATGGCAAAATGAATTCCAATGGAAGTGCATTAACTCACACAGGTGGTGCACTGTTGACCAATAGCCAACCACTTTGAGGGAATGGGTAAAACAAATGTAAACTAGAATTACTGCCTTGCAGTTGTACGCCTCTGCCAACCGGTCCGGTTGTAGTTTACATCCATGTCTGTCCAGACTCAAATCATATACGTATGCAGTGAAGACTTGAAAGAAATAAAAAAAAAAAAATCTATATATATATTAAATGGGTTTCTTGGCGAAACATGGATGCTTCACGCGCATCTACAACCCAGCAGCACAGAAGATAACAAAATAATCAGCACTTTCAGGATGAGTGTCACCAACTCAGTATCCAAATGTCTCCCCTTCTGCTCCCGAGCTATGGCATTCAATAATGGCATTATGTGTGAAATGTCGTAATTAGTGTGGGAATGATTGAGTTATGTCCAAAAATACACTTTGAGAGATCAGTGCTCCAAAATCTAATCAGTTCCGCGAGTCCAAGTGGACGTTTGTGCCAAATTTGAAGACCTTCCCTACCGGGGTTCCTTAGATATTGTGTTCACATGAAATGGGACGGAGGACAGACAGCCGTACGGACGGACAACCCGAAAACATTAATTATCCTTTGGCGCGGAGGCATTAAAGAAAAGATACTGAGGGAATGGAGAGCCGAAGAGTCAAAAATGGATGAAGCCATCGTATCTTATCAGCGGCGTGTCTCCATTCACTTTTATATAACTGTCTGAGTATAAACTGCTCCACAGAGGAGGCATGGTTTGTAGACAGCTACGAGAAAGGAGTCCATGAACAAATGCGTCTTTTGAACAGTGTGAACTTATTATCGACCGTTAGCCTACTTGGGGAGCTTTGTTTCCCACTCCAATAACTCTTTGTTGAGTGAAGTGATTTATAGTCCCAGGAACAAAAGGGCAGGAGGGAGTAAGCCTCCCAGGACAAAGAAAACAGAAAGCTCAGAGAGCTAGTACTAGCATGTTCCAGGCTGGCTTAGTCGTTCGCCGCCGCCCCCCCAGCGACAGCAGTTTACCAAATAGCCCTGCGAGCAGTCACAACGCCACCAAGGTAACAGAACCGCTTATCTTGCAAAGGCCCTGTCTGTTGTGAGTGATCTTTGCAGTTTTTTGTCTTCATTTGCTAAGCTACTGTCAATAAAACTCAACATTCCTTGGCAGAAGTTTGAAATTTCACAAACAGATAAGCAATGTTGTTAAAATGAGCTTTTTTTTCAGCTTCATCTTCTGGCCAAAGTCAAGCCCTTCCTCAACAGACTCGATGCTGGAGGATTTGGCGTCACCTTTGACCTTTTTTAACTTTGGTTGTGACAGATCTAGAGAAGCCAATTCATGCCTTTATTAGTTTGGCTGGATTATTGTAATGCTCCATTATGTTGGTCTCAATTAAACTACCATCTTGCGTCTTCAACTTGTGCAAAATGCTGCTGCTCGCTTTTTAACAAATACCTCCAGACGTGCACACATCCCCCCCCCCCCCCCCCCGTTCTTTACATGCTCCATTGGCTCCCAGTGCATTTTATAATAATTCAAACCCTTCGCAAGCATGACAGCTCATTACGGTCATCCAATCAACTTGAATGAATGAATGAATAATTTTATTTTAAACAACATACAAAAAAACACCTGACTTCTTTCAGAAGTTCCAAGGTTGGGGTACAAACTGTGGGATGATCTTTGCTTTTACAGTTGCTGCCCCAAGACTTTGGAACAAGAGACCTCCTGACATTCGCACTATTTCAGACGTAGCTCTTTTTAAATCCAAACTTATTTATTTAGAATGGCTTTTACTACATAGTAGCATTGTGACGTTTTCCCTTTCTTCCTCCTGTTTTTATGCAACCTTTTCTGATTTGACTGTATTCTATGTTTTATTCTATTTGTTGTATGTTATGTTGTTTTATTCTTGGTCCTGGTTGTAAAGCACTTTGGATACCTGTTGGCTGCGTTAAAGCGCTATATAAATACATGATTGATTATCCCTTCCTTTATTGTTAGGCTTTTAATTTGAAATAAATCTGCAGGAAGAGCTCAGTCTTACTGATGGTAGCTTAACACTAGTGGGTAAAAAAGACAATGCTACCTGGTAGTTTCTTTGATGAGGAGGTGGGAGTCTCTTGCAGGGACGGCCTGCCTGTCTGGGCCTTGGTGGAGTACGTCCCCTCTGTGGAGTCCAGGGAACCTTTGGACACACACCATTAACATTTACAGGATGTTACACACAAATACTGACACACATTCAAACGCCTTTAAAGGTCCTATGACATGCTGCTTTTTAGATGCTTTTATATTAGGCCTCAGTGGTCCACTAATACTGTATCTGAAGTCTCTTTATATACCCTTAGTGGTCCCCTAATACTGTATCTGAAGTCTCTTTTATATAGACCTCAGTGGTCCCCTAATACTGTATCTGAAGTCTCTTTATATACCCTTAGTGGTCCCCTAATACTGTATCTGAAGTCTCTTTATATACCCTTAGTGGTCCCCTAATACTGTATCTGAAGTCTCTTTTATATAGACCTTAGTGGTCCCCTAATACTGTATCTGAAGTCTCTTTTATATAGGCCTTAGTGGTCCCCTAATACTGTATCTGAAGTCTCTTTTATATAGACCTTAGTGGTCCCCTAATACTGTATCTGAAGTCTCTTTTATATAGACCTCAGTGGTCCCCTAATACTGTATCTGAAGTCTCTTTATATACCCTTAGTGGTCCCCTAATACTGTATCTGAAGTCTCTTTTATATAGACCTTAGTGGTCCCCTAATACTGTATCTGAAGTCTCTTTTATATAGACCTTAGTGGTCCCCTAATACTGTATCTGAAGTCTCTTTTATATAGGCCTTAGTGGTCCCCTAAAACTGTATTTGAAGTCTCTTTTATATAGACCTTAGTGGTCCCCTAATACTGTATCTGAAGTCTCTTTATATAGGCCTTAGTGGTCCCCTAATACTGTATCTGAAGTCTCTTTTATATAGACCTTAGTGGTCCCCTAATACTGTATCTGAAGTCTCTTTATATAGACCTTAGTGGTCCCCTAATACTGTATCTGAAGTCTCTTTTATATAGACCTTAGTGGTCCCCTAATACTGTATCTGGGGGGGGGGGGGGCAGAGCAGGATACCCAGGGCTCGGTTTACACCTATCACCATTTCTAGCCACTGGGGGACCATAGGCAGGCTGGGGGAACTCCTATTAATATTAAAAAACCTCATAAAGTGGAATTTTCATGCCATGGGACCTTTAATAAGAGCTTATCAGCATAATACACACAGTGTAAGTATGGTTCCAACCCTGTACTGTATGTAGCAACAAATGGCCATTCATGTACATTCAGCATGTTTTAAAATGGGGTATCTTTTACATCATATGTACTGTATATTATATTAGACTTGTATTTGAACATAAGCTCTTTACAACGGTCCACTCATAATTGTGGGACAATTACAAAAAAAGACAATGACAAAGCAGTCATGTTGGATGAAGTTTGAAAAAGTACATGATATTCCTGTGACATTTTAGACTACCACAAAGCTCCCTTTTGATTGTGTTGTGCATCAAGCTCATCACTGGGTTGAAAAGTTACACCTGATGATTTCAGAGTGGCCTAATGGTCACCATACAACGACAAACTTTACCTGCAGCCAGGTTGAAGGTCCGGCCCTTAATGGAACTTTGAAATGGAGAGAACCAGTTCAACACAGAGCCAACCAGAGGAAGCTGCCTCAGCATCCCCTACAGACAGACACACAGGAAGGCAAAGATTACACGCACACACAGACAGAGACACCCAGACACCCAGACAGACAGAAACAGACACCCAGACAGACCTCCTCCATGAGTTTCTCCTCATTGGCCAGTTGCAGCTGCTGCTCTGCCTCCAGGATGCCTTTTCTCACCACCTCCGTCATGTTCTCCAACAGCTACACAACAAAGAGTCACTATGATTTACAAATGTCAAATATAAGACAACACAGTTCACATACATATATAGTTAATATTTATACATATAGATAGTTTGATATTTATTTTTAGATTAAATATTATTACATACAATTATATGCTTTCTGGAGTTATGCAAAAAGCATGCAAATAATCAAACTGGGAGTTTTTGTTGGGGAAAATTTGTTAAGCCATTCTTTCTTACTTTTTCATAATTTAAAGATAAGTTACAGTTTATATATATATATATATATATATATATATATATATACAGTGAGGAAAATAAGTATTTGAACACCCTGCTATTTTGCAAGTTCTACCACTTGGAAATCATGGAGGGGTCTGAAATTGTCATCGTAGGTGCATGTCCACTGTGAGAGACATAATCTAAAAACAAAAATCCAGAAATCACAATGTATGATTTTTTAACTATTTATTTGTATGATACAGCTGCAAATAAGTATTTGAACACCTGTCTATCAGCTAGAATTCTGACCCTCAAAGACCTGTTAGTCTGCCTTTAAAATGTCCACCTCCACTCCATTTATTATCCTAAATTAGATGCACCTGTTTGAGGTCGTTAGCTGCATAAAGACACATGTCCACCCCATACAATCAGTAAGAATCCAACTACTAACATGGCCAAGACCAAAGAGCTGTCCAAAGACACTAGAGACAAAATTGTACACCTCCACAAGGCTGGAAAGGGCTACGGGGAAATTGCCAAGCAGCTTGGTGAAAAAAGGTCCACTGTTGGAGCAATCATTAGAAAATGGAAGAAGCTAAACATGACTGTCAATCTCCCTCGGACTGGGGCTCCATGCAAGATCTCACCTCGTGGGGTCTCAATGATCCTAAGAAAGGTGAGAAATCAGCCCAGGACTACACGGGAGGAGCTGGTCAATGACCTGAAAAGAGCTGGGACCACCGTTTCCAAGGTTACTGTTGGTAATACACTAAGACGTCATGGTTTGAAATCATGCATGGCACGGAAGGTTCCCCTGCTTAAACCAGCACATGTCAAGGCCCGTCTTAAGTTTGCCAATGACCATTTGGATGATCCAGAGGAGTCATGGGAGAAAGTTATGTGGTCAGATGAGACCAAAATAGAACTTTTTGGTCATAATTCCACTAACCGTGTTTGGAGGAAGAAGAATGATGAGTACCATCCCAAGAACACCATCCCTACTGTGAAGCATGGGGGTGGTAGCATCATGCTTTGGGGGTGTTTTTCTGCACATGGGACAGGGCGACTGCACTGTATTAAGGAGAGGATGACCGGGGCCATGTATTGCGAGATTTTGGGGAACAACCTCCTTCCCTCAGTTAGAGCATTGAAGATGGGTCGAGGCTGGGTCTTCCAACATGACAATGACCCGAAGCACACAGCCAGGATAACCAAGGAGTGGCTCTGTAAGAAGCATATCAAGGTTCTGGCGTGGCCTAGCCAGTCTCCAGACCTAAACCCAATAGAGAATCTTTGGAGGGAGCTCAAACTCCGTGTTTCTCAGCGACAGCCCAGAAACCTGACTGATCTAGAGAAGATCTGTGTGGAGGAGTGGGCCAAACTCCCTCCTGCAGTGTGTGCAAACCTGGTGAAAAACTACAGGAAACGTTTGACCTCTGTAATTGCAAACAAAGGCTACTGTACCAAATATTAACATTGATTTTCTCAGGTGTTCAAATACTTATTTGCAGCTGTATCATACAAATAAATAGTTAAAAAATCATACATTGTGATTTCTGGATTTTTGTTTTTAGATTATGTCTCTCACAGTGGACATGCACCTACGATGACAATTTCAGACCCCTCCATGATTTCCAAGTGGGAGAACCTGCTAAATAGCAGGGTGTTCAAATACTTATTTTCCTCACTGTATATATATATATATATATATATATATATATATATATATATATATATATATATATATATATATATATATATATATATATATATATATATATATATATATATATATATATATATATATATATATATATATATATGAATAAAAACAACCAAAAAAAAGAAATTGTAACCACTGTCGAGAGGCGGGAGGTAGTCTATTTCGACGATGTTCCATTTCTGGGATTGTTCGGGTGCCGCCAGAATTTTCGCCGTATGTCCCTCTTTTCAGCCGGATGTCTGTCACCTTCCTCTTTCTTTGAGTTTTTGGCTGAGTGGAAACTATTCATTTAATCTTTGAGGAACCTTTTTGAAACTATCTAACAGCCCTTCAAGTATCCTATAAAAAAAATAATGACGTAGCAGTTACCCTCCCGCTCTCCTCTATGTCCCTCCCGAGGGCAGCTACTGTATCCACCAGCTCTGAAACATCGACGTCCTCCGTGACCATGCCAACAAAGACACAGTGCTCCTCTGTCCCAAACTCAGGGCCTGGGGAGAGAGAGGAGGAGATGGGGAAAGGTGAGAAAAACAAGGAAAAAAAAAAGAAGTGAGAAATACTGTTAATACATTGTTGACAGGCCTCTGAGTTGTGAAGAGGCACTAACCAGTGGAGAAAACGATGTCAGTGTCAAGGTCTTGGAGTTTCTTCAGCAGCTTGGTGTTGATTTTCTCCAGCTCCTGCTTCCTCCTGCTCTCATCCATTCCTTCAGTCTGAGGCTCGTACCTGAACATCAACACACACCTGTCACATCCCAAGTTTGAATCCTACTGAGCACCACAGCTAATTCCAACATTGTTTAAAGGTTGGTCATTTGTTTATTATGGAGGGAATATTCATTCATAATTCAAATTGAAAGTCCAAAGAGAAAACGAAGCAAGATCAAATTAAAAATAGTATTATTTTAATTAAAAATAGTATTATTTTACTACGCCCATATTCAAACTACACAGTTGATTTCACGCATAAAACGAAAGACGAAAAAAACAATCAATTCTTGAATATCGCGGCTCATCTAGAGATTTGGCATCATAGCCGCTACAGCGCGTAGCGATGTGCCCCGGCCCCGGGCAAGGTAAGGAGACAGGCGCTGTAACGGCTTCTCCAGCAGGCTGAACCGGCTTCCTCCCTCCCTTCCCTTGCCCGGGGCCGGGGCACATCACTACGCACTGTAGCGTCTTCTCCAGCAGGCTGAACCGGCTTCCTCCCTCCCTTCCCCGCCCGGGCCACATCGCTACCTGGATGTTTGATGGCTAGACGAAAAAAAGGGGACACGCCGAATCTCTATGAGCCGCAGCCGAGCCGCAATATTCAAGAATTGATTGTTTTTTTCGGGGAAGGGAGGGAGGAAGCCGGTTCAGCCTGCTGGAGAAGCCACTACAGCGCCCGTCTCCTTCCCTTGCCCGGGGCCGGGGCACATCACTACGCGCTGTAGCGGCGATGATGCCGAACCTCTAGATGAGCCGCAGCTGAGCCACGATATTCAAGAATTGATCGTTTTTTTTGGTCGGCTATATTTCACCACTAAATTCATTTCTGAGACTGTTTTATGCGAGAAATTAACTGTGTACAGTTTGAATATGGGCAGTTTTACAAAAATGTATGCTGGTTTAATCTATGTAGTGTTTATTTATCCTTTTGTCTGCGGCAACTGTCAGACAAACAACCACAACAAGACATTCAGGGCTCCCCCTGCCGTTAAAAGGTTTAGGTGCAGCACCTAAAGCCTGGTTTCACACAGGACGATTTTAAAATTGTCGCCCGCTTTTCCAATCCTGAGTGACCCCACACACGGCGATAAAAAAAAATCACGGGTCTAACAGTTCTGGTCGTACAGTGTGTGGTGCGCAGCACACGGCAAAATCAACACATCACACACCAACCGATTTGACTCCCGCTGTTTTGATTTTGTTTCCCGGTGCTTTCCTCGCCGCCTCGTCACCTGGCTTTCTGATTGGCTACACGCCACAGTCCACAGGCTGCGTGCTCGTTTGTCCCCGGGGGACACCACACACAAGGAGAAATCGGGCCAAAACAATCCAACATGTTGGATATCCCCGATTTGAGATCGGAGCAGTCCCGACGTCCTTCCGAGCAGACGAGAGCAGTCTTAACACACCACACATGGCAGGAATATCTGATCAGATTATTCTACGATAATCGGAGCATCCTTAAGATTGTCGGTAGGGGTGAATCGGGGCTAAAATCGGCCTAATTATCCTGCCGTGTTAACTAGGCTTAAGCTGAATGAATGTAACCAAAAGACTTTTCTCAGACCTAATGATTGTAGTTGGACTTCTTTAGCAAGTTTAGTCTTTAAGCTTTTTGAGTGTTATTTATTTATTATCTGCTCTAGATTTTCCAACGTTTCCGACACAGATATGGTGATAACAACGGTCTTAAGTGATACTACTACTACCAAAAAGAGACACAAACTGACCCCAAAGGAAACACAACTGGCCAAAAGGAGATACTCATAATAATCATCCATCTAGCCCATCGATCAACCTCGCTTTCACTGATGGTTCCTCGCCTAATGAGTGAAAGACGTACCTGAGGAATTGCTTGCAACCCTAATCAACCAAACCCTACTCTCCTGTACCATCTCAAACTCTCCCCACACTCCAGCCAATTAATCAACTCCATTTCTACCGAAGCAGACCCACTTATCCCTGTACTTCACTTATGGAACACCTTATTTATCTTTCGGAGGAAGTGCTCTGACTTCTCCGTCAACTTCCAGTTGCCAAGCGTCACACTTATCCCCTAGTCTATCCAGCTGCTGGTGTGGAATAATCCACCGGATCACCTAACCAACATAAATCTCTAGTAACCACCACGAAGTTTGGTGTTTTAAGCCCCCATAGTTGTCTTCCAGGCAGCGCTGCATGGAAGGCACTAGGGTTAGGGTTAAGGTTAGGTGCCTTGAAGTCGACGGTCGCAACGCTGCCCAGGGTTAGGCAAGGGTTAGGGTTTAGTGTTAGGTGCCTTAAAGTCAACGGTGAGGGCTTAAAACACCATCGAGTAGGGCTGTGTGTTGGCAAGAATCTGGCGATACGATACGTATCACGATACATGGGTCACGATTCAATATATTGCAATATATTTCGATACTGTGCGTAAGGCAATATATTGGAATTCTTTTTTAAGAATAATTTTAGAAAAACTAATATTTAAAAAAAGACATGATGTGCATAAAAGTCAAAGAAGTTTACTTTAGGTAAACAATTCAGTACACAGAAAATCAAACTGCCAGTTTGGGATTGTGGTTCCCTGGTTCTTAGTGAGCTAATTGTTATATGCTAAAGTAGACCAACGTTATAGTAAGTCATAGCTACATTGTTAGCTTCTAGCAAAAAGCCAAATCAATATAAAATATATCGTGATACTCAAGTGTATCGATTTTTCCTTACACCCCTACCATCGAGAAACCACCTCCTTTGTTTCCTGTTTGCACACCGCACTCACTGAACCATAAGACTTACAGAGTGATGTAACTCTAACCATCCATCCAGCCCATTTATCAACTTCCACGGATCTTATGTATTCTCTCATTTATCTGAGGAGATGCTCCGACGAGCCAGCTGGGTCACCTGACCATCTACTGCTTTCATCCCATCCTTAAACTCTCCAATTAAGTGTTAGAGCCAATTCATCAACTGCACTACCTGTGAACCTCTCCCACCTGTGTGCCAACTCATTCAGATCACCTAACCCATCTGCTGAACCACCACTTTGATCACTCATTGTTCTTTCCCTAGTCTAGGATCAACGGAAGTACATTTTCAGGATAAAGCCTGCTTTGACTCTCCCCTTCCTCTCTCTGTGCGTTTTTTCCTTTCTCAGAATGCATCTGTGATGTAGCAAGACCTTACTCCACAGTGCTGTATAATATGCAGGATATTCCTAAATAACAATGTATACAAAAGTAAGCCCTCTCAATCATCACTTCTGACCCACCAGAAGTGTGCGTGGGGGGGGGGGGGGGGGGGGGGGGTGGGGGGTGTCCGTATCTGCAGACACCCTGCCAGGCACCCTGTTTTCCTTTCTGTGTTGCTATGTGCGGGACATTTCTGGCCAGTAACAAAGAGCCTTTGGGCCCCATGTGGGTGTGTAACCCCCAGCCAATAACAGCGTGCAGGTTGTACAGACAGGATCAAGCTCTGCCTTCACTCATAATCCCACAATGGGGCACCTTTTCTGCAGAGGTCTGTGGGTGTTTATTTGAGCTTTAGAATTCAATCGCCAGAAAAGAAAATGTATTCCTCTGATTAACTGCTTTTTTACTCTCACTCACTCACTCCACATTATGCCTTTAAAGTGTATGCGTTCTTACCGCACGGCACCAAGGCCAGGCCAGCTGAGGTCCTGGATGTATGCGAGTGAGGGGGAGTGTCGGTGGGTTTCCTCTCTGAAGTCCTGCCTGAGGCACATTGTGGAGCACATCACGGGCAACAGCTGCGCCAGCTTCTCCGCTAGCTCCTCAACGTTCTCCTGCTGGGTCCCCAGAACTGGACGGGAGGGAGAAACTCACGGTCAGGACTGTTACCTGGTATTGTTTGAACCCTAGCTGACAGTTTTTAACATTTAAAAATCATGTGTGTGTGTGTGTGTGTGTGTGTGTGTGTGTGTGTGTGTGTGTGTGTGTGTGTGTGTATGTGTGTGTGTGTTACCTGCAGCAGTCAGAAGGGGACTGAAGCGAACACATGTACCCTCGTCTTCGAGCTCCACCACATCTACCCCGCTGCTGGGAACCAGCTGCACCAGCTGTTCACCCAGCTACACCCAGGGGGAAATGGGAAAGGAATATACTGTATCAACTGTGTGGTTGTTGAGAGTTAAGTGTTCAAGAGCCCCTACTATGCTTTATTGGATTTCCCCCGTCTTTAAGTGTGTTGTATAGTTGTTTGGGCTTTCTCAGGAAGGCGGGGTCAAGAGCTCAGACAGAGTGTTTCAGACAGAGGAGCCGCAGCAATGGGCAGTATGAGAAATATTATTTTGAACATTAAAGCATGTAAACCTATTCTAGGAGACCCCAAGAGTACAAATGTTGTTTAGAAACTGGACACAACCGTGCACACAGCCATGGGCTTTAGAAGCTTGAGAGCTTAAACCTGTATTCAGATAGAATGTAATAAGTTATCAACCAAACATCCATAAATCCATGGTCACGTTCTAAATCATTTCTTACTGTGAGACTGTGTGACACGGCGAGGTGTGGACTAGTGTGAGCTTTAAACACTTCTCCCGCCCACCATGTTTTATTGTTCATATTCTAAACGCTATCAGCACGTGGTATCAAGTACGGTATTGCAGGATATTTCAGACTGGCACCTGAACAACTTGTGAGCTGCTATGTGCATCAAACAAACACAGAAAGATATAACGTATTCTTATCAGCCAATCAGCCTACAGATGTTTAAATCCCACAACCAACCATAAAGCTATGGAGGATATATTTATTCATAATTCAAATTGAGAGTCCAAAGAGAAAACGAAGCAAGATCAAATTAAAAATAGTATTATTTTACTACGCTACTAGGAAAAATCATGCCATAATTAAATGTGAAATGTAAAAGCTTAAATGGAAATACTTAAATTAAAATCTCAAAAAGAAAAAAAGAAATTTTATTTTAGCCTTTGCCTTTTATAATTTTCAATTTGACATTTTATCTTTTGAATTTTATGTTTTACATTTGACATTTTAAGATTCATCTTTTACATTTCGATTTAACATTAAGCTTTTCATTTAATAGACATTTTTATTTTTTATGTTAGCCTTTCCCCTTTATAATTTTCAATTTGAATTTTATCTTTTGAATTTTACATTTTACATTGACATTTTTCCCTTCACCGAAAAAAAAATAAAATATAGCCGACGAAAAAAAACAATCAATTCTTGATTATCGTGGTTCAGCCTGCTGGAGAAGCCGCTACGGTGCGTAGCAATATGTGCCCCGGGCAAGGGAAGGTAGGAAGGGAGGGAGGAAGCCGGTTCAGCCTGCTGGAGAAGACGCTACAGTGCGTAGTGATGTGCCCCGGCCCCGGGCAAGGGAAGGGAGGGAGGAAGCCGGTTCAGCCTGCTGGAGAAGCCACTACAGCGCCCGTCTCCTTACCTTGCCCGGGGCCGGGGCACATCACTACGCGCTGTAGCGGCGATGATGCCGAACCTCTAGATGAGCCGCAGCTGAGCCACGATATTCAAGAATTGATCGTTTTTTTCGTCGGCTATATTTCACCACTAAATTCATTTCTGAGACTGTTTTATGCGAGAAATTAACTGTGTACAGTTTGAATATGGGCAGTTTTACAAAAATGTATGGCCAATTGCACATTTGCTCTGATATGTTGTCGGACTTGGAAGCTCCAGTGTTAGGTGACAGCCAGCTGGCGGTGGCCGGGATCGCTTGCTTACTGGTCGGCCAGTAGGCTAATGCTCAGAGACCCAGCTGGAAGTGGTTTCAGGCCCTCCCACCGCCTCCTCACTTAAATTGACACCTGTCACTTCTAAATGAAAAGCTTAATGTGAAATCAAAATGTAAAAAGGTGAATCTTAAAAAGGTCAAATGTAAAACATAAAATTCAAAAGATAAAATGTCAAATTGAAAATTATAAAGGGGAAAGGCTAAAATAAAATAATTTCTTTTTTTCTTTTTGAGATTTTAATTTAAGTATTTCCATTTAAGCTTTTACATTTCACATTTAATTATGGCATGATTTTTCCTAGTAGCGTAGTAAAATAATATTATTTTTAATTAAAATAATACTATTTTTAATTTGATCTTGCTTCGTTTTTTCTTTGGACTTTCAATTTGAATTATGAATAAATATTCCCTCCATACAAAGCAATCTGACATATATTTAAACACATAATCCACTATATATCCAGAGGGAGATGGAAATAATAACATTACATAGAGCAATAATATATATAATACATTTACACTGATTTCCTCCTCATATTTTGAAGTTTGACACAGTTGTTAGAACTCAGTTGTTGTATTTTAAAGCTGAATTATTTCATTAGTTCACTTCCTGGCAGCTGTAAAAACATGTGCCTTTTTACACACTCGGCAGACAGAGCGAGATCAGTATTTTTTCCGAGTGGTGTTTGTGTCCACCTCATGAACGCATCTCTACTATTCACTCATCTCTGGTTGTGCTTTCTACCAGCTCCTGGCTGCTAGTGTACACAGGCTTTAGGCTAGAAGATGGATACTCGACCCGAGCTCGGTCACATCAGCGCAATAAGACATGGAACATTTTAAATTTAAAACAGCTTATTAACGTGCGCTTGTTGCCCCGTGTGCGCTGATCTGTTGACATTTCCGAATGCCTTCCTACAGATGCTTAATAAAAGCGGACTTTCCACACAAACAAACATACATGTGTCATTAGTATGAGAAATTAGTATGAGAGTATGATTAGTATGAGAAAAAAAACGAGATTTTAACAGTGTCGGGCTCGGGTCGGGCTCGGACAGAAAAATGCGGCCCGATCCACAACCTACTTTAGGCACGAGGCTTTAAATCACTTTTAGTGACTTCATTCACATTATTTCATTTATATAAAAATCTTCATTTTCGGAGCATTAACTAGCACAGGCACAGAAATACAAGGCACAGTACGCATTTAACCCTTGTGTTGTCCTTCTGGGTAAAAATGAACCCTTTCTTTCCAACGCTCTTGACTTTTTTTTGAAGTTTCTGCCACTTTTTTCAAGGTTTTTGTTTCTTTTTTCTGAGCTTTACTTTCATTACCACCAAATTCACCACTAACCTATTAGTTTTACACTTATTTTGTGGTATTCATGACCAATAAACCTCATTTATATGAAATTATACCTATTTTTTTATTTTATAAAGCTGAAATTATGAATTATTGGGACTAATCAGAGGAACACATGTTGAGAGAATCACAGACTGGTATATGTCAAAGTTTAGTCAGGATACTGTTTTGAGAGAATTTCATTTTTTTTCCTCCAAATGTTATAAAATTGAATAAAACACCCGAAAATAAAATCAAGGTAGGGAACTGATCATTAATTATACTCAAAGATTGTTTCTATGGAACTATTCGTGTCATTGTTGTGCAATTTGCTTGAAAGAATCCCAAATTTCTGATATAGAAACTTTGAAAACGGGTCAAAGTTGACCCGAGGACAACAGGAGGGTGGATGGAGGAGGAAACACTCACCCATCTGTTGAAGGCATCCAGCACCTCTTTATCCCCAGCACAGTAACCTTCCACTGAACCCCCACTGGACGCTACCATCAGAAGAAAAAGGGAAAGGAAGAACACAACAATATACTGTGATTATCTTGGTATTATGTCAATAATCCCGGAACTCCATTCACATGCTTGAGCATGGAATTTCATTTTTCGAGCATTTGGGAACATTATGTGTAACAAAATGATATAAGCTCAAAAAGGTGAACTTCCTAGCTTTTCAGAGCCTGTAAGTGCATCTTATGGTCTCCTGAAGCAAAAGACAACCCACTCACACAGACCTATAACACTAACCACCACGTAACAGCATGAAAGAATAGTGAGGACCCTGTGTGTGTGTGTGTGTGTGTGTGTGTGTGTGTGTGTGTGTGTGTGTGTGTGTGTGTGTGTGTGTGTGTGTGTGTGTGTGTGTGTGTGTGTGTGTGTGTGGATCAGAATCAGATATACTGGCCAAGTATACTTACATACACAAGGAATTTGCCTTTGGTAGGTGTTAACTTTCTATACATTCAACAAATAGACATGTAGTAACATACTGTACAATAGAGACAACAATATACATATATGCACATGTCAACATAATATATAAAAATACAAATAAGACATAATATCAAGACAAGTACACATGGAGTGGGATGTAAAGTGCAAAAAGTAATAGTGAAAAGTAGTGTGCAGAGATGCATATTGGAATGATAAGTATGTAAAGTGTAGAGAAGTGGGTGAGTGGCCAAAGTGGGGATCAATATCCCCATCCACATGAGTGAGAGTGTGTGTGTGTGTGTGTGTGTGTGTGTGTGTGTGTGTGTGTGTGTGTGTGTGTGTGATTGGGCGATTCACTCTTTACACCAAAGACCATCTTTGAACAGGGTCACAGGAACAGAGGTCACCATTTCCCACAATGTAGAACGACCTGTTATCATGTGACTGAAGTTCCATACTCCGGTCATGTGATGACAACTAAGCCGATGATGACCATGAGACTCGATAGAAAACTAGTAACTGAACCTTTGAGCTTATAACATCTTTTTACACAAATCCCTTTTAGTTTTAAAACACATTTTTAACGGCTGACATACAAATAAACATGTTCACCACAGACATCCTATCCTGCAGTACATTACTGTTCCATCACGGGGTCTGATGGACAAAGACTCACACCTCAGCCAGCCAGTCTCACACTGCCAGACCTTCCTCCACCGCACTGCAAAGGAAGGTCTGGTTGGTTCACACAGCATTCTGGGATGGGAGGAAAAAAACGTGCTCTGGTTTATGTTCTAGGAACTGCAAAAATCCCTCAGGTCGGAAAGCGGCTTATGTAAATCTACTCAGACAGACTTGTGATTTAAATGTCTTCTTAGCTTTTGTTTATTCGGTTGTTTCCTCCTAAAACCCTGACCAGAAGCTCATTCTGCTCTGAGAGAATTCTACAGCTTCTTGTGAACTTCTGTCTCCACTGTGCAGTGAATAAGGGGTCTTTCACACCTAACTCGTTCGGTCCAAACTTTTGGACTTTTCAGTTTGATCCAAACCAAAATTACAGGTGTGAAACCTCTCCCGGACCACGGTCCAGACAAAACAGCCGAAAATTTGTTCCGACCAAAAAGAGGTGGTCTCGGTCCGGATCAAACTGAACCATGGTCCGGATCGTTTCTAGTGTGAAAGCTTTTTTTGGATGGTTCAGACTTCCGACCAAATACAGGAAGCTCTGGCAGGCTATCTTGGTGTTCTAAGACAGGGGACGCTCCTTTAGGGAACAGCTCAGTGCTTAGTGTGTACGTGAGAGTGTGACGGTGAATGCGCTCAGAGCAAACAGCTGTCGGCTATCAGAGCAGAGAATACATCAGCAGTTTACTTGTTAAGTGGTAGTAAATGTACAGCGTAGGTTTCAGTTTGTCTCTGAGGCTACGTTTAGACGGAAACGATGTGAAGAGAAAACGCAAAAGTGGCGTTGCGTTCTCACCTTTTATTCCGCATTTAGACGAGCGTTTTGGGGGGGGGAATCTGCGTGCATATGGTGACGCAAAAGTGTGTGAAAATTTGATGTAGTGTGCACACCGGGCGGCTAGGTGGTAGTGTGAAGCACTGTCCACACAACACCACCAAGTCTGCGCACCTGCGTACAACCTTCCTTCTACTGCTCTCCCTTTGGCTAGACAGACGAGGAGGTGGAATTATTGCTCCAAACAACGTACACACACACTCGAACAGTGTGTTTTTACCCTTTAGACCCTTAAGATTTCCACTCTGGAGGGTGGTTTCACTTTTTTGCGTTTTTAAGCCCCAAAAACGACGTTGGCGTCTAAACGAAAGGCACATCTGATCAAATAATTTGACGTTTTCACCCGCGAGCGTATTTGTGTAAACTGAATAAACGCTGCAGCTCCTCAAAACCCCAAAAGTTTCCGCGTTTTGCTTCACAGCAACGCAACTAAACAAAAAGAGCAGCACGGGGAGAGCATCAGTCAGCTGGAAAAACTCGGACACAGAGAGAGGATACGAGATGACGGGGGAAGCCCGTCTACAAACTAACTGGAAAATGTATACAATGTAACAAAAACATGACCCTTGGTTCGGACTTTCAGCCCCCTAAAAGCCACTGAATTGGACCTGAGAGAACTTTTGGTTCCACTTTAATTGAAGGTATCTACACAAGAGTGACATGACACTGTCATGAACGTGTCACAAACATTATAAACAAGTCCTAAACGTTGATGACATAACGCTTCTTTCATTAAGTGTCGTTCGGTTTTTGTCATGACACGTTATGTTTGGGTTAGAGTTCATGTGTCATGACGGTGTCACGTGTTCATGACAGTGTCACGTCACTCTTATGTAGATACCTTTGAGTAAAGTGTTACTGAACTTTTTCTTCCACACGTTTGTAGGGTCAAAGGAAATCTTCCCTTACCGGCACTCGTTTCCTGGGAAAACTTAAATAGCACCACAGGAGAGCTGAGTTCATCCTCCACCTGTTGGACACACAAAGACACAGATCAGCCAATCGGAGACTCCGAGATCCTTATCACCACACTGAACAAGTGATCTGCTGTATGACATGCAAAACAATCACCATCCGTTGAAAGGGTGCGATGTTAACATGGATTAAAAGATTTTTGCTTAGGGTCCATGCCTTCTGAAGCTCCTATATGTTAAGTCTGTGGTAATTGTAGCTGTATGTCACAAACATTTCTTGTTTGATATGTCAAACTGGTCGTTATGGAAGTGGTGCCCGAGTCCTTGCCTTTCAGTGGTATGAAGCAGCCAAAACCAAGCTACAGCTCAAACACTTGAAAAAGTAAAAGCTGATCAATATGTGTCATTTTTTTTTGGGGGGGGGGGCGGGGGGGGGGTGGTGGTGGTGAAGGCAAGTGAGTCTGCGTTGAAGATTTGAGGGTCATGAATAATTCACAAGCATATGTGGTGTAGTCAAGTTAAAAAAAGAAAACAGAACAATAACTGTCATATTTTTTATCCATGAATATGTGACAAATGCTAGCTGCAACCAGGACAGGTTTCAAGGCTTCCATATGAAACCTCCTCTCCGATTTGGGGGGGGGGGGGTGTTGTTGTATATGGTAGCCGTCGTGTTACCGGTGCAGGGGGTAGGAGCCATATAATGATGTCACCACGGCTACATCTACACTACTATGTTTTGGTTTAAAAACAAGTATCTTTTGCTACGTTTAGACCTCAAGTCCACACTACTCCGACGTTTCCAAGCCCCTTGAACGGAGACGTTTGGAAAGTTGGTTTGAAAACTCCGGGGTTGCTTTGTAGTCTGGACGGGTACAAAAACAGAGCCCTTTGGAAACGAGGAAGCACGTCAGTCAGTCTTATCGGTTAGGTAGCTAACAGACCTTTCAGTAACAGTTCCACCTCATCGTCTCCCTGGTGTGTCTTTTCACCACTGTTGTTCTTTCTCCAAAGCATTTTCTGTTTTTTTCAACTTATACATCTTTTCAACGTCAGACAATCTGCTCCCTGTTTACACTGGCACGCACATGCCCAGTGTATGCAAATGGTCATGTGATATGCGTTGTCTGACATGTTAACCCTTGTGTTGTCTTCCATTCAACCTTGAAAAAAAAAAAAAACATTTTTTCTCCGTTTTTGATGCCTTTTTTTCCAATTTGTTTTTGCTTTTTCCAACGTTTTACATTTTTACATTTTTCTTCTACACATTTTCAGTGCTTATTTCTACGTCCCATATTTTCTGATATAAAACAAAAATTTAAAAACAGGTCAATGTGACCCGAAGTCAACACAAGTTAATATGGACGCAGATTAGTCAGGACTAGATAGTGGTTATCTTCAAACTAATACTGTATACAGAAGATTGCCATTGGCCAGGTCTACTAGATACCAAGGAAATACACAAACGTTCACTGATAAGAATTAGCTGTACAAACAAAACACAACCCACAGTACTACTACTACGTAGACAACAGAGAATGAGTGACAACGATTTACGATTATTTGAAGACCCCTGAAAATCAGTATGGGTTGCTTTGGACTCATGTTGAGGTAGTTGGGGCATCTGAAGACACCTCCCTGTGGAGCTGGGCGTATAGCCAGGGGCAGACCCAGACCATGCTGGACAGACTAGACAGTATATCCTAATAGGCTAAAGGACATAGCTAAAGAAAAAGATATTTAGACTGCTTTCCTTGACCGGTTGCCACTGATGGGCTTTGATTAATAGTCAAACAGGGTAACCGTACACTAACTGCACACTACCTGTATAATTACTATACACACTAATTGTACAGTAACCGTACACAACTGCGCAGTAACTTTACAGTTATTTAAAATTCATGGACACTTTCTTAACTTCAGTTTAGCTCTTAATATCACAATCTCAGGTGGCCAGTCATCGTGAACACGGGTGCCCCCAAAGGTTGCTGATGACACAGTGGTGATAGGCCCACCTGGAAGAAGCAGCTATCACTATGCTGCGAGGCCAACAGCCTCCTGCTGAACGTCTCTGGGAGGAAGCAGGTTGTGTAGGGAGCTACACGTCTCTGGGAGGAAGCAGGTTGTGTAGGGAGCTACACAACCCTGAGAATCCATGGGACTCTTGTGGAGAGGGTGAGCTCCCTCAGATACCTGGGAGTCCACGTCGCAGAGAATCTGACATGTCCACGCATTAGCTTAAAGTGCTCATATTATGCTCATTTTAAGGTTCATAATTGTATTTAGAGGTTGTACCAGAATAGGTTTATGTGATTTTCAGAAAACACCATATGTTTGTTGTACTGCACATTGCTGCAGCTCCTCTTTTCACCCTGCGTGTTGAGCTCTCCGTTTTAGCTACAGAGCGAGGCATCTTACTTCTTTCCAATCTTTGTTGGGAGTCGCACATTCGCAGTAAGTACTGCTAGCTAGTCAGTTGCGGAGTATGAGGGCGTGCCATGCTAGCAGCTAGGCGAGCATTATAACATGTGTTCCAAAGTGACCACGTTTGTCTCTGAAGTAAAGGCTGGACTACAATAGAGCTGTTTGAAGACGTTTGTGAACAGTGTTTTCTGTTGGAGATGGTAAGTCCCTTTGGGGTGGACTTTGGGCTTTTTCACTTTGTAAACCTATAACGTGCACAAAAAAGATATATAACATAATAAAGGAAAGGGAAAAAGCATAATATGAGCACTTTAAAATATTCAAAGTCTCTCTGGGAGTCCTAAAGACCTTGTACTCTGCACGAAGCATCACCAACTGGTATTTGAATTTTAAACCAAAAAAAAAGTAATGAGATGCAACAGCACATGACATGACACATTCATTAATTATTCATGACCCTTCTTCCAAAAGACAACAAAGCATAATGAGTGTGGAGAGGCATTCCCTGAAGTACCTCAAAGAACATGCCTGAGTGGTCCACATCCTAAACAATTAGGAAGTAAACAGTTCATCAGCCAATGGAGACCCAAATACTGCTGAGCTGATGTGAGTGAAGGCAAATGGTCAGGAGTGACACGAAGAAAGAAAAAGAGGAGAAGGGAGGACACGGGGGAGTGGAAGGGGAGAGGTGGGGTGGGGGAGACAGGCAGAGGCTCGGTCCCACCTACAATAGAGAGCAAGAGAGAGCCCAGAACGTCCCGCAGTGAAGCCCCGGAGATAGGTGGGATCGGCGACACCACGCCCTGGAACCAAAGCAACCCACACTGACTATAAACACACACACACACACACACACACACACACACACACACACACACACACACACACACACACACACACACACACACACACACACACACACACACACACACACACACACACACACACACACACACACACACACACACACACACACACACACACACACACACACACACACACACACACACACACACACACACACACACACACACACACACACACACACACACACACAGTGGTACTTCAAACTCCAACTACAGCATCTTCACAGCGAATGTGGCTGACTGTGACCAAAATGGCATTCACCCTTCTTTTACCAAGCTACTGTCTGTGTGTGTGAGTCGGAGTACCACTGTGTAATGATTCGGATCACCAACACTCCGATTGTTCACTGCATATACAGTTGTGCTCATGTATAATGCTACTAATCCCAGCTACTTTGCTTGGGATGAATTCACATCACATTACATCTCAGTGACTCTATGGACGCAGCATTTGCCTTTGGTGGATGCCAGTGAACAAGCCTTTAAGCCAAGTGTGTCCCCCTGAGACTGTGTTAGTATCACCCCAACACTGGTTTTACCATGGTCAGAGCCTCGGCGAGAGACATCTCTGTCTGAAGCACGTCCTATAAACACAAATGGATGTGGTCTTTGAACAGCTGGAAGTCCTTTTTTTTAATGTGATACAAGGTATACATGTTAGTTATGGATCTACAGTACAAAGATTGCACCTCTGCTGTCTATCATGTGAATAAAATGATTAAAACAGCCAACATTTCTAATATGTTTGAATTTCAGTGGTGGAATGTAACTAAGTACATTTACTCAAGTACTGTACTTAAGTACAAATGTTGAGGTACTTGAGTCTTTTCATGCCACTTTCTACTTCTACTCCGCTACATTTCAGAGAGAAATATTGTACTTTTTACTCCACTACATTCATCTGTTAGAGATTTAGTTACTAGTTACTTTACACATTCAGATTTCTGCACACAAATCACATGTAGTTTATAAAATCTGATGTTTTATTATAAATTAAACTAGCCAACAATATAACGGCTACAAGTCCAGCTGAAATGATTAGACCATTAAACACACAACTGGTTGGATCCTTTACACTTTCTACAACGGGAGGAGAGTTCTACTTTGAGTACTTTTACTTTTAATACTTGAAGTGCATTGTTCTGATGATATAGACTTTTACTTAAGTAAGATTTTCAATGTAGAACTTTTACTTTAACTGAGTATTTCTACAGTGTGGTGTTAGTACTTTTACTTAAGTAAAGGATCTGAATACTTCTTCCACCACTGCTGAATTTCACATGTGGGTGGTGATAATATCATAAAATAAAATGATTATGCCAAAATCTAATCATGTACTCTAGCATATAGGAGGACATTTGTCACATACGCTGCTCTTGAGCCAGCGAGCACTGATAACAGAAGGTTACCTGTTACAGTTTCAGTTCACCACTGAGATCCATCAGCCTTCAGACAAACTGATATTTACCTCTAGAACACTCACTTTAGTAGCTGAAATATAAGAAAATCTATACAAACATCTTTGTATCTTATTTATTTAAGCTGCTTTTTTAATTGATAGGTTTGCCAACCCAGCAGTGAGTGCATCTACAGTACTAACTAAGTACTGTGTGTGTATCACAGGCTGATAGATCTTCTTCCTCTGGGCCACAGAGCTTCATCGTTGTTAAAAACACATCAGTGAGTCACACTGTTGCAGTGGCTGACATGTCCATTCATTACCATTATCTCACACACACACACACTTATTTTGACTCAACCCCACATACTCACTAGAGCAGGGGTATTCAGTCAAAATTCAAAAAGGTCCAGTTACTAAAGGTCCTAAAGGTCCGAACCTCACAATGTCTAAATGACGTCCTATGGTCTACCCCTAAGTCTATCAAATAAAATCAACTATTGTCAAATAGTAGAATACTTTCAGCATACAGACACATTGAATTTGTATGGAACTTGTATAGAAAACAAATAGCTATCTTTACTGGTACTGTCTACTGGTACAGAAACAGCACCACCACCCTGCAGAGAGTGGGTCGTTCAGCTGAACACACATGTTGCGGTGTCCTACCCATCCAAAAGAATATTTACACCAGGCGCTGCAGCTAGACACGGTAGACACAGTAGACAATCCATTTGATTGGCTTAATTGAGTGAAGCAATTGCCGTTTTAACTGGATTATCTGTGTGGCCTGTAGCTGCAATCGTCAGAAAAAAAGCAATGCTCCGTTAGGATTATTTATTTATTCTCAGAAATTTATCATAAATTGGCCACAGGTTAGGAAAGAACCGTCACCTTTCAGGTCCAGGCCGCAGTCTGCCATGTGGCCGCATTAGACCATAAAATGTGGATTATTCCGCCACTGAAAATAATCAACAAATGCACTTTCCTCCTGTTTGAGTTACGTTTGCTTACAACTGCAGTGACCAACTGTTTTAGGAAATTACCGGGCTTTTTATAAAAAAAAAGTGAAATTTAAAAATTTGCTTTTCACTTCTGTCGGTCTGTCTGTAGTATCACACAATAACTACTGGCCTGATATAAATGAAACTTGGTGGAAGGGTGTAGCATGGGCCAAGGAGGACCACGTTACATTTTGGAGCGGGTCTGAATCACCGGGCGGACACACAAATATTCTTCACCACGTTAACATTGCGAGATAGGGCGTTTGCGCTGTGCAGCGCCGAAATTATTGGAAAGGCAGGGCAGCATGTAGTGGGCGGCGCTGTGACTAGATGACTGCAGCACTAGGACATAAAACGCTGAGGCATAAGGCAAAGAGAAAGCTGTAGAGGAAAATCACTTTTGGGATATTTTGGTTAGAAAACAGTAAGTGCACAGATTGTTATTTTTTTACAGTGGGGTATCTCTGACTTGGTACTTTCGTCCTGCTTCCTGATTGTGCGTGTTCTCACAAAAACTCACAAAATATCTGTTCACTTTTTTTTTGGGGTAAACATTGTATCATTAATTTCTGGCAGGACATTAAGAGAACACCTACCGATGTTTTGATGGACGTCATAGCTTTTAGCTTCTGCAGGAGCTGCTGGCTCTAGAGGGGACAGAGATAAAAGGAGAATGACCAACCATATCTACCAAAGAAAAGACTATGATTCTATTGCCTAACTCCATAATTAAACACTTGTGTAGTGGCAAATCAAACGTTGTATAATATCCACTTCAGAATGTCAGCAGTAGGCAGGATTACTCATGACTCATTTATTTATTTCCACGTCTTTCGTTAATAAGTTTGCATTCACAGAACCCGAGAATAGACGTCACCTCGGCTTGTTGCGTTGTGTGAATTTATTAGCAAACATTCCTGCTCAGACAAGTCTTCTACTTTCACACGAACATTTCCCCGAGCTTCTCTCAGACAGGAATCTAAATGGAAAATCTCCAACCTGCTGATTTTTGTTCTACTGTACATTACATTACTTGTTTGTTACATTACAGTCAAAAAAACAACTGTTTTCATCTATATCTATCATGGCACCTGCGCAGTAGCTCAAAACGTAGAACATTAGACCTATCACAATACCTTTTGTTGAATGCAATGTACAATGTAGCAAAGAACTATAATAATTTAGAAACTTCAACAAAACAAACTCAAGTTTATTTTTCGTTGACTTTGGCTCCTACAACTTGTTTGCCCTATTTCATTTCTGCCAATATTTGAATTGTTGTTAAATTTTAAAAGACCTAGTTTGTTGAGAAATACGCTTATGTATCGACTGAAATGTGAAAATGACTTGGGTGTAGAGGGAGTTAAGTGATGCTCACCAGTGCGGTGGCATGTCTGATCTTTTGGACGATTCCATTGTGGCCGAGGTACTGCAGGGAGAGCCAGAGAGGCAGCGCACGCAGCCTGGCCACCGGCTGGCTGCACGTCAAACCTGCTGCCAGAGACTGAGATACAAAACACAGAGCAGGGAATCATTCGGACAGAGGAGAACACAATACAACTAAACTCATCTCAGTGAAATTAGGAACAAATCTTAACTTGGGTAGTTCAAATAGTTGAAGGAAAGGTTAAAGTATAACTACCGTTTTACCTATGTTTTTGTGTCTAAGTTACTGACGGGAACAACAATCTTTGACATTGGTCCAGTATTAAGCGAGATCGTTGCTGTCGACAGCGGAAAAACAAGCTACAATTTAAGTTAATAGGGCAGTTGTGCACCTTCAGTTTATGCCACCAGACTCCATGTAAATTAACAGGAATTTTAGCAGCGTAAAATACACTTCATTCTAAGTCGACAGAAACTAAATAAAACTATGAAAAGCCGCCTATCCACTTTTCCTACTGTACTAAAGATCCCCATTTTTTTTTTGTCTTATTTTGACACTCCTTAACACCTACCATCACAACTCTAGTTTTGGTTGAAATAAACAGTTTACCAATTTACATGTGAAAATACGTTGGCTCTATACACGCTAAAAGTATTGCTTTTTTAATGGAGTCTGGTGGGTTTAGCACTAGCGACTTCAGAGCTGTTTCTGGTTAAACAGAAAGGTCTCAAATAGGTTTTAAAGGTCTATCTTTGTAGGGATCCTTTCCATAATGTTGATAGACACTTTGAAAAAACCTGGTAGTTACCCTTTAAAATCAGTCTGAGTTAGACTGGAAGCATAACATTACATTTCCTCAGCTGGGATCAAGACCAAGGGGACAACCACAAAATAACACAAAAACTACCAGAAACATGGTTCGCTCTGTGTTGAATCAATTTGTATGAAATGCTGTGAGCCCACCAGTGCTGGGTCTTCATGTCTGTAGAGGGTGACAGCAGTGACAGCAGGCAGTCCCAGCCACTGACCTGGTGTCAGTGTCATGCTGTCACTTCTGGTGGCTGCCTGCAGGGGAAAGAACAATGAACACAGATCCACACACGTCACAAGAGAAAGTCAACCTAAGACGGCATTTCCTGGGTGTCTGGCTTCTATTATTAAAATGAGGAGAGATAATTAACACTGGGAGGGATAGCTTCAATGTGTGTAATAGAGGACAAAATACACAGTTGATGTCCCAAAGTTAAAACTTGTCAAATCAAGTAGGTATGTTCCAAAGTTAGTCAAAGTGATACCACGCATGGTGTAACTGCACTCAGTATTTTTACTTGGACTTTGTATTGCATTACTGCCATACTACTCAGACATTACATTGCACACTGCAACGGTTTATTGACTCTATATCGAACCTGTATTTTTGGTAGACTCTTTACTGTATTTTGTATGTCTATATTTCCCATTTTTTTACGTGTAACTTTATGTTGTCCGCACGTTTATGCTTTGTCTTGGCTACGTCGTCGTTGTACATGAGAATTGTTCTCAATCGGCCTACCTGGTTAAATAAAGGTTAAAAAAAAAACATTGGGACTTTGGAAGATCCCCACTTTGTTTGTCTAACACAGACTGAAGAATCCTCATGTTAGCTTCAGCTGAACTTTAGACTGCATCTTTAAACAGAACGAGGACTGTGGATTTTCTTGCTCAACATTTGCATTGAAATGGTTTTTCAGAAGGGATCTGAGGCCAGTAGTGACAGGACCAACAATTACCAACAATAACAATTTAAATGCACATATGGGCATGTCAGTGCTATTTTAACATATAACCTGTCCTTTAACACAAATTAAAGTGGCCATATTATGCTCATTTTCAGGTTCATAATTGTATTTTGAGGTTGTACCAGAATAGGTTTACATGGTTTAATTTTCAAAAAACACCATATTTTTGTTGTACTGCACATTTCTGCAGCTCCTCTTTTCACCCTGTGTTCAGGTCTTTGTTTTAGCTACAGAGTGAGACCTCTCACTGCTGTAACATCTTTGTTGGCAGTCGCACATGCTCAGTAGCTAGGTAAGGATCACATTAGCTAGCTGTTTCTCCAACTTCGGCCTGTACGAGGCAGGATTAGCCGGGAGACTTCTTCTAAACGAGGGCGCACTTTCAACTTTGCGTGGAATACCTGCAGAACAGGGACATGGAAGTAGTTCCATACAATTTATTTTGTAGATTAGGGCGAATTTGTGTGTTGTAGCAGTATTTTGCCATTGAGAACGAGCTAGCATGCTAGCACTAGCATGCTAACGGTTAGCCCCCCAGGCCCCTCGTCTCGACTAGTGACGTAGAAAGCCGTGCAGATGTTGACCAGCTCACCCGGAGACTGAAGGCAGGACACATTCAGAAACCGGATCTCACTCAAAACAGCATGGATGTTTTTTTTTCAAAGTTTGTATGCACCAGAGACACAAAATAACACCCCAAATCCCAGAAAAAGTGATTTCTTTTTCATAATATGGGCACTTTAAGGATATTTATAATTAATAGAAAATAAAGGATACATATTATATAATTAAAATGAATAAAAATAAAGGATGAGAGTATTTGAACATTAGATTACCATGATAGCAGAGGTGACCTGAGCCAGTGCCAGAGTTGCCAGGTTGACCCTGAAGAAGAACAGTAAGAGTTAACATTACAGCAGGGACAACGGGGACTTCATGCTATACTGGAGTCATGGCTGAAAACATTAAGGTCATCATCTCTATTCACAAAATACATTTCTCAAGGGGATGCTGCTGTTTATCAAAAAACTAGTTAGAAAGTACCGTATTCCCTTCCCTATGACATTGTTGGTATGAATGATGAATTGCATCATCATGTTCTACTGTGTGCCAATGTGCTTGCATTTGGACTGCATACGGCCAAAACAAAGTGGAGCCAATTTATTGGATTTGAATTAATGTTGAAAATCAGGCGCATACATTATAGGATACCTATTTTATACCGCTTTCAGGTTCATAATTGTATTCTGTGTTTGTACTAGAACATGTTTACATGCATTAATCAGTCCCTCCAGAAAAACGCGATTATGCGATTGCATAATTCAATGCATAATCAGCCAAAGTCCTGCGGGGGCCACATTTTTTTCCAAATACGCCGCACTTTCACAGCATAAATTGCCGATTTCCGTGCAAAATATGCGGGCTTGCATGATTTCATAATCCCCGCATTTTCGTTGCAAAAAAGTCACATATATTTTAGCAGAAAGTTGAAAAATGTTGCGTTTACTTCACACAAGAGCAGCCATTTTCCCCTGTTGCCATGGGAACGTTATGAAGTGACGTAATTACGCGACGTGAACATCATCGAAAAGCTTCAGACCACGCGATGAAGCCATGATGGAACTGCAGTTTTTGCAAGTGTCCGCAATTTTATCGCATAAAAATCCCGCATATTCCACTGTATTTTTTAAGAAAACGTGCCGCATAATCAAGGATTTTTGCCCACAACAATCACAAAAAAACTCCGCATTTTTCTGGAAGGACTGATTAATGTTAAAAAAAACACTTTATTTTTCTCCTCCTGCCCATGGCTGCTGCTGCACTGTATTCCCCCTCTGTCTGAGACGCTCTGCTGCCTGTGTACAGTCCCTTTCAGGAGTATTTAGCTGGCCTTTGTACTGTGAAAAAATCACCAATAAAAAGGCTTTTAAACCGAAAACTACATAACCGGACATGTTCCAGCAGTAATGTGATACAAAATTAGAGAGAAAATAGCAGGCCGCTAGCGGGTTTTTCTCGTCTCCCCCCTGCAACACCCACCACCGCAGCCTAAATGCACCACCCCCATTCAAAATGAACAGGAGGACCTGCGTTTTCACCGGACCGTCTCACGGCAGACGGCATGAATGCAGTGTAATAGGTCTCTTTTAAGACAATGTATTGCAGAGAGTGAAATAATTGACCCACCCCTCCACATGGAGCCACATGCTGTACTGATCACACACGTCCTTCAGACGAGACAACTTGTCCGTATGTCCTGCCCCAGGGGTTCCTGCGAGGAAAAACAAACTGTCTCATAAGGAACTGAACTGCTTTTAAATGAAGACAATTGTCAACTCCTGTAATGTACCACCTGTGTACACGGAGAAAAGAACAACGTTTGAACTGTGATTTTCCTTCACCTGCGTTGACGATCAACAGCAGAGGAAGCTTCCCAGCTTCTATGTCCTCTTTGATCAGTGTGTCCAACAGGGCCACGTCCTGACAGGGACACACAGGAGATCAGTCCAGCAAATGATGGTTAACTAGCTCAAAGTGTCCTGACAGCGTTTTTCATGAGGATTCTCCTACCATTTGGTGTTGGGATCCAAAGATGGTGTTGCACGGGACTGTGCACAGACTGGAGAGAGGCAGGCCGAGCTAATGACACAGAGACGGACATTAAAATAGGGTTATAGTACCAATATACTACAAAATACTCTGTATGACTATATATGGTAATACTGAATACTGATATCCCACACGTTATGCGGGCATACACTATACTCTTAAAGTCATAGATTTGCCAACGCACACTATACAATACTAGACATTGGAGCCCGATCTATATTATCGGCCGATATTATTGGCATTTTCCAAACTATCCGTATCGGCATTTATAATGGCCAATGAATGAATATTTAAAAAAATAAAATAAAAACGGACAAAACACCCTTCAACCATGTTCTGAGTGTTGCCGTTGCACAGTTTGTCCACCTGAGGGCGCTCTACAACGACCATGTTGATAACGCTCATGTTTAACCCCTTTAACTTTCATATCCTAAGCTTGTATTTTTACACATAAACACAGAACTTTAATATATTTTGATGTTCCTCTGTTCTGTTGTGACAATAAAACAAACAAGTTTATTTTTAAACTGCATTATTTAAGTGAGGACTCATAAATAACTTATGTTAGGGAAATCTGTTTTATTACGCGTTTCTGGCTTTAAAAAAAAAAAAAAAAAAAAAAAAAAAAATATATATATATATATATATATATATATATATATATATATATATATATATATATATATATATATATATATATATATATATATATATATATATATACACACACATATATACACATATATATACACACACACACACACATATATATATACATACATACAGGCCGATATATATCGGATTTTTAACGGCCTTAAAAATCCTTTATCGGTCGGGCTCTAGTAGACGTGCCACCAAATATAGATATTAACTAAATACCTTTCTTTGCTGAGATTCAAGAGAACCTGTCTCCAGGTAAAAAGGAGCCCTGGATGGAATCTCTTGTTTTTAAAGCCCCTTTGTGTAGAATTTGAATATTTCTAAAACCCAGTAGTGGTACAGGGTTGAAATTGGCCAATATTTCTACGAACAAAAGCTTATTCTCACTTAAGGAATATCCCCTAGAAGTCTTATCCTGTACTGTATGTGCTGTGTGAGTCAGTGTTGCAGCCTTCCTACCTGGCTGCACAGATGCTGTCCCAGGCCCGGCCGGCCCGAGGCACTCTGGTAGATGACTGGCTGTTTGGAGCTGAGGACTGCATAGCCCTCAGAGGCATATTCTTCATAACGGGCATTAATGACCAGCCGACACACTTTGACCAGGCCGTCCCTGTCATCCTCGTGGAAGTAGGCTGAACCGTTCTCATACCTGAAGGACACAATAGAGACAGAGTGCTGACAGCAGAAATAACGAGGCTCCGCCAACATGTTGAGTCGCTCAAAGTTACGACGACCGAAGGGTAAAACTGCAGAATCAGAGATTACTTTTCTAATATTAACTAAAGATAAATGTGAAAATGAGACCTAGATTTATTAAACTGGCCAAAATAATCTGATACGATGATTTCTGGATGAGATTAATTAAAAACAACTATTACTTTTTGCACTTTACATCCCACACCATGTGTCTTGTTATTACGTCTTATTTGTATATTTGTATTTTTGTATATTATGCTGATATGTGCCTATATGTATATTGTTCAGTTTCTCTATTGTACAGTAGGGCTGTGTATTGGCAAGAATCTGGCGATACGATACGTATCACGATACATGGGTCACGATTCAATATATTGCAATATATTTCGATACTGTGCGTAAGGCGATATATTGGGATTTTTTTAAAGTATAATTTTAGAAAAACTCATATTTAACAAAAGACATGATGTGCATAAAAGTCAAAAAAGTTTACTTTAGGTAAACAATTCAGTACACAGAAAATCAAACTGCCAGTTTGGGATTGTGGTTCCCAGGTTCTTAGTGAGCTAATGTTGATATGCTAAAGTAGACCAACGTTCAGCCATAGCTACGTTGTTAGCTTCTAGCAAAAAGTCAGGCACTGCTAGCCACTGTTAGGCAAGGACACTAGTGGTGTGTCTCAGCATAGCCATCTAGTGGTAGGGGGTTAAGCACAACATAAACGTCAACCACTGTTTTTTTTTAAATTAATATTGCGTTTTTGAAAATCAATATAGTATTGCTAAATAAAATATTGCGATACTTAAGTGTATCGATTTTTTCTTACACCCCTATTGTACAGTATGTGTCTATATTACTATTTGTCTACTGAATGTTTACTACTACATGTCTATTTGTTGAATGTATAGAGTGAACACCTACCAAAGTCAAATTCCTTGTGTATGTAAGTATACTTGTCCAATAAAACGGATTCTGATTCTGATATGAATTGCCAGCAATATGTGTTTGTTTAATAAGAATGGAACATTGAACAGTCAAACACAGAACATTTATCACATTAGCTAAAGTTATAATAATAAAAAATATACAGTTCAACAGCAGCATCTACATATTGCACCTTCTACCATCATGTTAAATAAAGTAATAAAAGACAAATGAAAAATCCACTGAAAATAGGACATTACATTATTATTAACATTATTCCAGCATTTATCTTATGAAAAAAAACAGTAAATATAAAAATAAAAAAGGAATAAAAAGTGTTAAACCAAATGTTACACCAAACAATCGTTCAGCCTTACAACAGACCACAAACGCCCACACCCACCCATACACTGCTGGTGAAGTGATCCTACCTGAACAGTCTGCAGAGCCACAGTGTGGTGTCAGAGAGGATCCGAGTGGTCAGCTTCCGCAGCCTCTCTCGGTCCAACACGGAGATGTATGCTGCCAGGCTGTGACCCAGCAGGGCCATGTGACCCTGTTCCCCCACATTCTGCATCCTACTGGAAACCGAAAAAGAGCAGCTTTATCATACACTGCATACTGACGGCCCTCTAGTTCCTCCATCCTTCACTTTTTTCCATGAAGGAGTATCTGTACACATTAAGATTTCTGCACACAAATCACATGTAGTTTATAAAATCTGATGTTCTTATTATAAAGTAAACTAGCCAACAATATAACGGCTACAAGTCCAGCTGAAATGATTAGACCATTAAACACACAGCTGGTTGGATCCTTTACACTTTCTACAATGGGAGGAGAGTTCTTTACTTTTAATACTTTAACTACATTTTCCTAATAATACTTAAAGACTTTCACTTAAGTTACATTTTCAATGCAGGACTTTTACTGTAACAGAGTATTTTTACAGTGTGGTATTAGTAATTTTTCTGAAGTAAAGGCTTTGAATAGGTTATTAGGTTATGGATGTGGATTCAACATAATGGAGAAAAGAAAATTGTGTCCAAACACCAAATGTTTCACTGAGGAGTTGACTTACTGTTGGCTTGGCTTGTCCTCTTCCTCCTCCTCATCATGAATGAGGTTGTGAACTAGATGCAGTATGGTGGCAACATCCTGACCACTGCGCAGGAGAGCAAAGGAACAAGTGATCAGCTTCAGCTCTTCGGAAAAAAAACTTCAAACTCTTCCCACGCCCATGATTTCAACGCTACGTACGAAAAGTCACTGACGACCTCACCTCTCTCACTAAATGTACCTATCCAGTGTCTCCCCTCGGTCTGTGGAAGACTTAGGAGTCGGCCCTGGCCTCATTATCAGGCTGTTTTTTTGGCAGTTTGCAGATGATCTGTATCAGCGTTTTATTTGCCTGATAACCGATAACGTTAATGAATTAAAAGTGGTCTACTTTGGCTCGGCTACAGCTCTGTGACTGTCCCTCTGCTTCAGTTTCACTCAGCACTGAGTCTGACTTAATGCCCCCCCCCCCTCCCCACTATCTGACTCTCTCTTACTGGGTATCATGTTGACAGTTTCTCATTTATTAAATAATTGCTTAAAGCATTTAAACTAAGTTTTGTATTGTTCGTAACATTCCAAAAATCTTCCAACATCTTAATTTTGACTTATTTTTCACTTTGAATGCATATCGGTTCCAAATATCGGTTATCGGTTTTATTAACTACTAACTATCGGTATGCGGTGCAGTTGAAAGTTTAGGAAAAGCTAGTAAGTGGCCGTTATGACTTTAAGTTGATACTGTTTTATACGATACAATACAACTTTATTGTCAGTCAGGGTAGAGCTTGGCGATATATCGATATTATATCGATATCGTGACATGAGACTAGATATCGTCTTAGATTTTGGATATCAAAATATCGTAATATGGCATAAGTGTTGTCTTTTACTGCTTTTAAAGGCTGCATTACAGTAAAGTGATGTCATTTTCTGAACTTACCATACTGTTGTAACTGTTCTATTATTTGCCTTTACCCCATTAGACATTATATCCACATTACTGATGATTATTTATCAAAAATATGATTGTGTAAATATTTTGTGAAAGCACCAATAGTCAACACTACAATATCGTTGCGGTATCGATATCGAGGTATTTGGTAAAAAATATCGTGATATTTGATTTTCTCCATATCGCCCAGCTCTAAGTCAGGGCTGACATTCTTTTTGCATCCCTGGGTAGCTCAATATTAGAAAGAGGACATAGACATACATACAGATATACATAAGATGAATAACACCAAAAAACATACATGACACATTACCACAAATGACATAACACACACACACACACACACACACACACACACACACACACACACACACACACACACACACACACACACACACACACACACACACACACACACACACACACACACACACACACACACACACACACACACACACACACACACACATACACATACACATACACATACACACACACACACACACACACACACACACACACACACACACACACACACACACACTTGTATAACAACAGAAAATGACATGAACATACACACAGACAAGGACTTGGAGACTTGTAACCCTGAATAAATATTGCACTGGATTTAATGTAGCTAGTTTAACAATAGGATAGATTGATGTATGAAAGAGTTTTTAAGTCGGTTGTGATTGAAAGAATGAACTCTAAAGTTTTGACAGCTCTCTGCTATAAATATGACAGAAAAAGACATTTTCATGGCAGACTTGAGAAGACTACAGCTACTCTGTGGAGGTTTTGACCTCTTGTAATCATTGGGTTTGGATTGGATATACACACAAACACATTGGACGATTCACTACACATGCCTGCCAACAGTTTGACGTTATCCCACTCATCGTCTGATAAAAGATGCTATTGTTTTGGCCGGGTGCAAGATAGGGCCCTAAATGTAACACATAAGATTGGCAGGGAAATGTCTACCATTATGTGACTCTAGACTAATGGAATAATTCATTTGACTGCCGTAATTGAGCTGAATCCTTTATGATGCGTCTTACTCTCCCTGAAGGGGTCCGGGGATGCTGGCTCTGCTCAGGCGCCACCTCTCGGGTCCTGCCTCCGGCTCTCTGAACAGACGCACAGCACAAAAACACAAGAGATCTCAAGATGCTCCAATTGTTCATCATATAACGTCACATTCATGTGCTCATTGGTTAGAAATCCTACCTAATAAACCCATGACCTTAAAGAGTGTTAGTGTTTGGAGAAAGGGGAAGGGCATTCAACTAAATGAGGCAGAGAGTCCCCACACCCCCCACCTTTACTAACATCATAGGATCATCAGGAAGATCTTAATGTACCTTGTGGTCATGTTCCCAGCGGTCAGATTTTATACACGTTTTCTAAATTAGAGGAATAAGTACAATGGTGTCTTATCTCACCTCTGTCCGTCTCCCAGGATTCTCATGGCGTCACTCAGATTCCTGCCCACTTGAGCCAACGTACGGTCCACCATCATCTAAAGTGTGTGTGTGTGTGTGTGTGTGTGTGTGTGTGTGTGTGTGTTGGGAGAAAGTTTACGAGAAGACAATATTAGGACAGAGGGGTCTGCGGGGATACGCCATCCATTCGACGCAGAAGCATAAAACAGCCTTTACTCAATGTCCCTCCCACAGCACCATCTGATTGGTTACGCGTCACGAGTAACAGCCAATCAACACCACTGAAGGTTGCTGTGCCACAGACTCAAAGCAGCTCAGATTAGAGCTGAGCAATATATCGATATTATATTGATATCATGATATGAGACTAGATATTGTCTTATATTTTGTAGAAATTGTTATATCGTAAATGGCCTAAGTGTTGTCTTTTCCTGGTTTTAAAGGCTGCATTACAGTAAAGTGATGTCATTTTCTGACCTTACCAGACTACTCTAGCTGTTCTATTATTTTTTACCCAGACATTATATCTACATTACTGAAGATTACTTATCTTAAATCTCATTGTGAAGATATTTTGTTAAAGCACCAATTGTCAACCCTATAATATCGCCACAATATCGACATTGAGGTATTAGGACAAGAATATCACGATATCTAATTTTCTCCATATCGCCCAGCTCTAGTTACCACACTGTACATAGCTGTACTATACTGTACATATCTGTCTATATGGTTCATATAGAATATCCGTAGTTACTCTGTTTTTCTTATTATATATTCTTCAAATACACTGCATATATCTATATTATTCTTACTACTATAATGATGTCACTGCTACTACATTGCACATATCTGTACATGTTGTTCATACATTGTTCATATTACATAGCCATATTTATCCTGCTCTTATAACACTGCAATATATTTCTTGTCTTGTCTATGCACCACCTGTCTATACTTTGTATATCACATTGCACTTTTCTGATTTTTTTTTTGCACTTCTAGTTAGACGCAAACTGCATTTCGTTGTCTTTGTACTTGGACTCTGCACAATGACAATGAAGTTGAATCTAATCTAATCTAGACATGCAACCAGACATGCATCCAGTCATGTGAGGACCTGGAATTGTAAAGAAAGGCCAATTGCTGGGCCCATCTCTTCCATACATCCTGTATCGCAGAAGCTTTGTCACAAAGCATATGACTGAGGAGAAAACATGGCTTGCTGTTGCTTTCTCCTTTTGACTTGGACACTGCCGAAGTGAGCAACCCAATATAGGTTTGCAAGGGGGGGGGGGGTCACATCCAAGTCTTCCCAACTGTCCCCATACAGTTCAAGCGGGGAGGTTGAGGACCTTAATAACCTTCCCTGTTTGGAAGGTAACGTGTCCACTCTTGGAGGCTGGGAGAGAGAACAGAGTCTATCTGCTGGTGGTTGAGAGACAAAAAGGAGAGGTAAACCCAAAAACGCTCCTCAAGGAGAGAGGAGGCTTCTGGAGGAGAGAGGAAACACTGGTGGATCATCCTATGCGGAAGTCTTTTATCAAATGCCGCACCTCCTTTTTTTTCCTCCCTTTCTTATCTTTATAACTGTCAACATACACGTCAAAAGAAAACATCAGAGTCAGGCACGTACAGATGAAGCAGTTTTTGTTGGCGGCATAATGTAACTTAGTTTTTTGTGTGACCACTGGATGGAGCATTGCACTGGATGGAGCAGGAATCAATCAACAGCCACAGGTGCCGGTGTGTGTGGTAAAGCAAACAGTTTTTTTTTTTTTTTTACAGTGTCAGAGTGGCGTGTCGGTGGTATTGTTTGATTAGTGTTTAACTGGAAGGCAGAGTGAAACGTACCTGAAATGAAATGGACTTAACTGAACTACACCTGTGCTACGGTGAGCACGCACCGTCACTGAATAGATATTTAAACCCTCGTTTGTCTTCCCTTCGACCATGAACTTGTTATCCATGCAGGTCAAAAAAAAAAAAAAAGTGACAAAAAAAATGTCACTTTTTTCAATGTTTTGTTTTAAATTCATGGTCAATAAACCTAATTTATATGACATTATACCTAATTATTTTAACTAAAAGTTAAGATCAAAGGATGTTGAGTGGATCACAGACTGGTTTATGTCAAAGTTTAGTCAGGAGACTTTAAAACCGTTTAAACGTGTTTTTCAAAATGTTATAAAAATTGAATAAAATTCAATGAAAGTAATCATTACCTACCCATCTTTTACCTGCAATGGGTTCCATACAACATATGCATGCATCCATGTTATTTTTGGGCATTTTGGGTTAAAGAAACCCATATTTCTGATATAAAAAAAACAACAACTTTGAAAACGGGTCAAATTTGACCTGAGGACAACACAAGGGTTAATGTATTGGAGTTGGGTATTTATTGGCAGCCCAGAACAAGCGTCCCAACAAGTTCTCCCTTTTTTCGCACCCATTGGCCTAATGTAGGTCTGATTCAAAGACTCGACAGTTTGGGGCGGCCTCTAGCTCACCCAGTTGGCTGAGTCCTGCAGCCCTTTGCTGCGTGTCATCCCCCATCTCTCTCCCCCTTTCTAGTCTATCCACTGTCACTATAATAAAAAGGGAAAAGCCCCAAAAAATTATCTTTTAAAAAAAAAAAAAAAAAATACTGGACAGTTTTGTCATACTGTATAGTTCCATTCCCTTCATAAAAACGAAGAATTGAGGGGTGGTTTTTTGTTTGTAAATTTACATTTGTGAATGGAATTTGGCGAGAAGTAAAATGTAAGTATGTAGTGTAAATTTACAAGACCAAAAACAGATGGGAGCAAGTTTCAGGATTGAATTCACAGAAGGGGCAATTCTACTACTACATATATGGCACTTTTTAAAAAAACGTTTGTAAGAAATGTCCCACTGGATAAAGGCCGCACCTTCACAGACAGATACAGCTGTGCAGTAGGTCATAAGTAACTTACGTCCCTTGACACTGACCCTACGGAAGCAAGGATTTCTCACTTGGTAGCTTCCACTCGCCAATGATTTCCAGAATGGATTGGGTTCCGATTGTCAATGTCCCGATTTGTTTACATTTCCGATTTGATGTCCATCAGGTTAGGAACATTTCAGTTACAATACCAGGTAGTCTTGGATATGAAAGAGATTCTCAGAGAACGTCTGCTGTAAATTGTACAAGCAAAAAGCAACCCTCAGATATTTTTTATAATGCACCAGGTTCATGTTTACATTAAGAACTGACTCCCCAAAATTTTGTTTAAAGTTCTCATATTATGCTTTTTGGCTTTTTCACTTTCTTTTATTGTGTTATATATCTTTTTTGTGCACGTTATAGGTTTACAAAGTGAAAAAGCCCAAAGTCCACCCCCCCCAAAGGGACTTACCATCTCCAACAGAAAACACTGTTCACCAACTGCTCCAAACAGCTCCTTTCTTCTTTCTTTCTTTTATTAGTTTATTTGTCAGGGACAATGTACAAAATACATTAATCTTACGAAAATATGTTTTGTACCAGAGTTAGCTAATGCTAGTTTCCATCTGCAGTCCCCGGGCAGGTGCACACAATAATAAAACATTACAAATAACTGTCAGTAGCACTAACAAATACATACAAGATTAGTTCAACACTAAACAGATGTTTAAATGAAAAACTAATCAAAAAACCATTACAGCCTAAAATATATACAACATAGTCAAAAACATTTACTTCAATATTACATTTGTAAACTTTTAAGTGTGCTGATGTTCACATAGCTGGTTATTGAGGATGCATTTCTTTAAGTTTTGAGAGAAATTATTCAAATCTACAGACAACTTTAGACTGCCTGGGAGTTGATTCCATTGTTTAATGGTTTTAAATGAGAAGGCTGTCTGTGCAAAGGCAGAGGATCTTTTCAGGATAGCACCATTTCTGTGAGCAGTGGAGCGCAATGTTCTGTTCGTATGTTCAGAATAAAGTTCTATGAATGTTTTCATTGAGGGTGGTGCAGTATTATTAACATTTTTAAAAACGGTTCTTAAGTTTGTATATCTGATTAGGGAATCAAAACTTAATATTTTATACTTACTGAGAATATTGCAATGATGATAGCAAAGGGCTTTTCTGTCAAGCACTTTTAACGCTTGATTATAGACCGATCTGAGTGATTTGAGTGTAGTCTCGTTGGCCTGAGACCAACAGGACAAACAGTAAGTGATGTGTGGTGAGATCATGGCAATAAAATACATGAAAGATGCTTAAATTGTCAAACTATTCCTAATATGTCTAAAGATAGAGATGTTAAATTTAATGGAGTTGCAAATTCTTTTAATATGTTTTTTAAAACTTAGGGTTTGGTCCAAATGGACACCTAGATATTTTAGCTCTGTCACAATGTTAATTTTTTGTCCATTAAAATAGATGTTAGGCATATCTTTAACTTTGTTGGACTTAGCGAAATACTATCCAACAGTTTTTTCAATGTTTAGTGTTAAGCAAGAAGATTTAAGCCAATTACTTATTTTATCCATGGCTGAGGACAATTTAGTGGCTACTTGCTCCATATCCCTCCCATGTACGTAGACGACGGCATCATCTGCGTACATGATGATCTCTATCCAGAATGGATCCTTGCGGGACCCCAGTTGTGCAGGGTTTCAGAGAGGACAATGTATTTTTTACCCTCACACATTGCATCCGATTTGAAAGATATGATTGTATCCAATGCAATGTCTCCATGGACAGATTATACTTAGAGAGCTTAGACAGGAGGACACTGTGGTTTACCGTGTCGAAGGCTTTTTGCAAGTCCAGAAACACGGCACCAACCGTGCCCCCTCTGTCCAAGTTAGCCTTGATACCGACGCAGGCTGCGTCGGTGGAATGGTTGCGTCTAAAACCGAACTGCATGGAGTGCAACAAATTATTACAATCTAAGTGATCGGTTAGCTGCTCTATCATGGCTTTCTCAAGAATTTTAGATACTACAGGCAATATACTAATAGGCCTGTAGTTACTTATTTCATTTTTTCTTACCGATTTATAAATTGGGGTTATAACTGCTGTTTTAAAAACATTGGGGAAGATACTCTCATCAATAGATTTATTCACAATATATGTTATAGCTGGTATTAAAATCTCCCTATGTTTTTTAATGAGAGAGCTATCAAGTCCCCAGAAATCTTTAGCTTTTGAATTCGATAAGGATTGTATTATTTTATCTGTTTTAGAATAATCAATGTGTTTAAAACACAGAGCCTCATGATCATAAGTGGAGGGCTGAGGTGATGAACAAGGATGAGACAGTCCAGAGACATGTTAGATAATTTCATTCACCGAATCAATAAAATAATTATTAAAATAGTTTGAAACTGTTAGACCATCCTTGTGATTTTCGTCATCTATTTTCAGCTCTATTATTCCACTCTTAGTTTGCATCTTTCCAGTTAGTTTGTCTATAGTTTGCCAAAGTTGTTTAGAATTGCCCTTTGCTTGTTTAATTATTTTCAGATAAAATGTTGCTTTTGCTTGTCATAGCTGTTGAGTGACTTTGTTTCAAAGTCCATTATAGAGCAGACGATCAGTTATGAGTCCCATTTTATGAGACTTTTTTTAATGCTGAATCTCGAGTTCTCATCAATTTCCATAGATTATCATTTAACCAAGGTAGAGGGATTTTACCTTTAGGCTTAAACCTTTTTCCTTTAGAATATTTAAAAACAAGCTGTTGAAACATCTTTATCGACTCACTAGAAGCTGCATTACTGTCTTTCTCATTTACCATTTCAGACCAAATCAAACCTCTCAATAGCTTTCCTGGGGATATAGAGTACAGATTCATTAATATCAACCTTATTTAAATTTTGGTACTGCACTTTTGACAGTTTCCTTGCAACTAATGTTAAATTATGATCAGAAAGACCTGTTATTAAATTGTAAACTTTACCAATACGGTCAGCTTTGTTAGTAAAAACTAGATCAATAAGTGTTTGAGATGTCTTAGTAATCCAAGTTGCTTTTTCAATCATTTGTGTAAAATTAAATTTGAGTAATCTCCTTTAGTTTTTTTCTACCATTTTTATCAATCCAATTTATATTAAAATCCCCCATGAGATTTTTTAAGAATGGCAGTTAGGTGATCAAAAAATATATTATTTGCTGTCGGAGGCCTATACAAAACAAGAACAGCGAATGACATTTCCGGAGACAGCCTAATTTTTATCCCCACACATTCCAAAACATCTCCTACTGATTCCATGTGTAGACATTGAAAACTGTCCTTGACATAAATCATTACTCCGCCCCTTGTGCCATGACCACGGTCACGCCTGTAGATGTTGTAGCCTGGAATATAAACAGCACTATTTGAAGTGGTGGGTTTTAACCAAGTCTCAGAAAGACACAAAAAGTCAAGATTGTGTTAGCAACGATTCAAGTTGTTCAGATTTCGATACAGCGCTTCTTATATTTAGGTGTCCCCCAAATACACCTTTAGGTTTAACCTTTGGGTCCCAGAGTACTTTAGCATGGTTAACAGTCTGAAATAGTCTGTATCTCTGTTGTTTGGTGACAGCGTTTGAGAGACACGGCATGAGTAGATGAGACGAGTGCACCGAATCACATGCCGCTCCAACTTTCTCCACAGAAAGGAACGCGGAGTAGGGAATCAGAATTTCAGGTCAACACTTTCTCCATAAGAATTTAGATTATCAGTCATAATGTCTAAACCATCCAAGGTAGACTGACCCCATCTACGTGGTTGTGAAACTAAAGTTTCTGCTCCTGTAGAAGCTAGAAGTCCGTATGAAAGCAACCTTGTTTACAACTACACTACCCACAATCCTAAGCGTAACAGCAACGTCTCTGATTGGTCCAACTCGCTGTTACCAGAGAAACGTTTGCCTTTTTTTTTGCCGTTTTCAAAATGTTTTTTTACTTTGAGTGTGTTCATTTACAATCCCAACCACATCGCCGTAGGATGACTTCAGGCAGGTTGCGGAGAGACTTGGTCCAGCGGCATCTATCGGGCTGCGCCATTGTAAAAATCTAAACCGGAAGAGCCGTATAAGAGACGTTCTTCCGGTCTTCAATTGTTGCGTGACATAGGCCTATTGTAGTCCAGCCTTTACTTCCGCGACGAACGTGCGTCACTTTGTAACACACGTTTTAATGCTCGCCTAGCTGCTAGCGTGGCACGCCCTCATACTCTGCTTCTCACTGGCTAGTAGTCCTTACCTAGGTACTGTCAGGGCAGGCCCTCATACTCTGCTTCTGACTGGCTAGTAGTCCTTATCTAGGTACTGTCAGGGCCCTCATACTCTCCTTCTGACTGGCTAGTAGTCCTTACCTAGGTACTGTCAGGGCACGCCCTCATACTCTGCTTCTGACTGGCTAGTGGTCCTTACCTAGGTACTGTCAGGGCACGCCCTCATACTCTGCTTCTGACTGGCTAGTAGTCCTTACCTAGGTACTGTCAGGGCAGGCCCTCATACTCTGCTTCTGACTGGCTAGTAGTCCTTATCTAGGTACTGTCAGGGCCCTCATACTCTGCTTCTGACTGGCTAGTAGTCCTTACCTAGGTACTGAGCATGTGTGACTCCCAACAAAGATGGAACAGAAGTGAGAGGTCTCACTCTGTAGCTAAAACAGAGAGCTCAACACACAGGGTGAAAAGAGGAGCTGCAGCAATGTGCAGTACAACAAAAATATGGTGTTGTTTGAAAATTAAACCACATAAACTACTATTCTGGTACAACCTCTAAATACAATTATGAACCTGAAAATGAGCATAATATGACAGATCTTTAAATGGACATTTTACTGACCAGGACTAACATGACAGTCATTGACAAACAACAGCAGTTGTCAGCATGATATATATTCCAACTGGAGACTACAGTCAGTGAGTAGAGTCTAAAGTTTACCCTTACACATCCATGGTGAAAAGACAGGTATTAAAAGATCAATTTGGGGATTTTATTATTGGTATTAGATTGGTACCAGATTGCTCAAACAAAGATGGAGTTTAAATGGAGGGAGATTATTTCAACGCAGCTCTAACTGCCAGGTGTAAACACACATACTCAGAGCTGTCCACTTGTGATCATTCAGGACGGATTCAAATACCAGGTCAGAACAGGGCCTTGGACTGACTAAGTCACACTTTTTTCAATCTAATTTTGCTTTTTTAGAAGGTAGATTAGCCTTGTGCATCTTTTGGTTGGTAATAACTAACATTTCATGATTACAAACCTCAACTCTTCCCTTAGCGCCAAATAAAAGCTGAACAAGTCTTTATATGCGATAGGTCACAGTTTCAGGCATGGCAGGGAAGAATACAGCAGAGCATTCAGATGGGTGTGGACACTTCATTTGCACATTCACCGTGTGTTTACTTTGGACAACTGCTGTACAAGGCAAGGTACAACTTAAATTCAAATGTCTCATTTTATTACAGTACCAACTATTTCTTAAATGTTATTCCACCAGCTCTCTGCTGATATTTTCTTTATAAGCTATAGTGCGTAGTTTCTGTTTCTCCCATAAGGAATTCTAAGTAATGACAACAAAACTGTCTGCGCGTCCACATGATACAAGCCTTCCGTGATCGTCTCTGAAGTAAAGGCTGGACTACAATAGAGCTGTTTGGAGCAGTTTGTGAACAGTGTTTTCTGTTGGAGATGGTAAGTCCCTTTGGGGTGGACTTTGGGCTTTTTCACTTTGTAAACCTATAACATGCACAAAAAAAGATATACATATATCACAATAAAAGGAAAGGGAAAAGCCAAAAAGCATGATATGAGCACTTTAAGTATTGTGGTGCTGCAGAGACGTCTTGGCCTACAAATCTTATCCTACAGACTAAAGAAAAAACTCCTCGCAAAAAATCACACTATAATCATTTTAATTCTTTTAATATTTTTCAATGAAAATGAGAGTAATGATACAAAAATGAGCATTCCCTCCAATATATCGTGAATCGTATTGCAATCGCAATATCAGTTAAAATAATCGCAATTAGATATTTTTCTCATATCGTGCAGCCCCGAATCGTCTTATAAGGAGAGATGCATGCACACCCCCTAATATCTAACGTTACTTGGTGTACGTGGCCTGGCCTGACAGGAGGGTCAGAGGAGGATCCTGTGTGACTGTTAGCGAGCATCAGGCTGCCTGCAGCGGGCTATCAGCGGACACATTCGTGATAAAGCGACAGCAGCCGCGCTGTGACACTGGAAACACACGTTCCATGGAACTTCCTCCCAGCCAACAGGTCACACAGCCCCAGGGGACAGCAGTGTGGCGAACACACAAGCGGACACACAGGGCTAGCTAGATACAGACACAGCCTCGCACACATTCACACAGCCCCAGAGAACAGCAGTGTGGCAGACACAGGGCTAGCTAGATACAGACACAGCCTCGCACACATTCACACAGCCCCAGAGAACAGCAGTGTGGCAGACACAGGGCTAGCTAGATACAGACACAGCCTCGCACACATTCACACAGCCCCAGAGAACAGCAGTGTGGCAGACACAGGGCTAGCTAGATACAGACACAGCCTCGCACACATTCACACAGCCCCAGAGAACAGCAGTGTGGCAGACACAGGGCTAGCTAGATACAGACACAGCTTCACCGAGCTTACCTTGAGTGCAGCGCCCACAGCGGGCAGCCAGCCTGGCCGGGTCTGCTGAATCTGTGGTAATGAAACGTGTCGGCGTCCCTTCCAGAAGTCTTCGGGAAAGCGTGCTGAAAATGTTAAATTTGATTCGTATTTACTGCTCTGACTGACTCTGTACTCCGCAGACTGGACCGGACAGTTTACTTCCGGGATGGGCGCGAGACGTGCGTTCCACGCTGGCAGCGCCGACGTCACGCTCTGTCACAGAACTGGCCAGTCAGGTGCTAGCTGATGACGACGGCGGAGTTCTCTTTTAATTATTAGCTATAGCTCAAACGTGCATTATGCAACATGATCCCACACAATTTGCACACAAACAGAAACTCTTTAAACTGATCTAGTCTCCTCTATAACTTATTAGTCCTAAGAAATCCAAGTGGTGGAAAGTATTGAAAAATTAAAATAAAAAACCTGTGGAAGTTTCATGGAGATCTCATGTGTTAGTTAAAATATCTCCCCATTCACCTGCACTGGCTCGCCTTAACATGGGCTGCAATGGGAAATTGGCTTCATCAATTTTTGTATTTTTCAATACTTTCCACCACTTGGATCTCTAAGGACTTTTCATAGGTTATAGAGGAGACTTTTATGAGTAATAAACATTTGTCAGATTTTCCGTTGTAATTTGTAGGAGATCCACCCTTTTTTCTCACAAAATGCTTGTACTAAATGTGAATCCAAACATATGGTCAAAGTGTCTGGCGTTCTGTTTGATTGAGTTTTTGAGAGTAACGTAAGTTACTTAGTTGGTTAGTTAGTTAGCTAGTTAGTTAGTTAGTTAGTTAGTTAGTCAGTTAGTTAGTTGGTTAGTTTGTTAGTTGCTTAGTTAGTTGGTTAGTTATTTGGTTAGTTAGTTGCTTAGTTAGTTAGTTGGTTGGTTAGTTAGCTGGTTAGTTGGTAGTTGGTTGGTTAGTTGGTTAGTTAGCTAGTTAGGTGGTTAGTTAGTTGGTAGTTGGTTAGTTAGTTGGTTAGTTAGTTGCTTAGTTAGTTGCTTAGTTGGTAGTTGGTTAGTTGGTAGTTGGTTGGTTAGTTGATAGTTGGTTAGTTAGTTAGTTGGTTAGTTAGTTGGTAGTTGGTTGGTTAGTTAGTTAGTTGGTTAGTTGGTAGTTGGTTAGTTGATTGGTTAGTTGGTTAGTTAGTTGGTTGGTTAGTTAGTTGGTTAGTTGGGTTTCATCAAATAGAGACAACTCCCTCAGAGATTAGGCTGTAGTTTTTATTACAATATTCATTTACTGTTTAAATTCACACCTGTTTGATTTAAAATATAACAAGTATTAATGTATCTATGCTGATGACAAACAAATTAATATGTATTACTGTATATTCAAACTATACAGAATGTATGGTGGTAGGCTTGATATTGTCTACTTCTCCACTAAAATCCAGAGTGAAATATCTGACTTTTTATGCCACTATTTATTCGAAATCTTTCTATCTGTATCTCTCTACAGATAGATAGATAGATAGATAGATAGATAGATAGATAGATAGATAGATAGATAGATAGATAGATAGATAGATAGATGGTCTTTATTGTCCACTGGGAGAGTTTTCACAGTCTGTACAGGGACTCACAAATCTACACACATACAGTAAACAGACATCTTTGAAACACCCTATAATGCACAGCTCCCTTCAGACGGCCCACTGGGTACATATACAACACACACATAACACACACTGCTGAGAATTAGATTTTACATTCAAAACATGTGGCCAACTTATAAAACATGATGCACTGCCATACAGTATGTCAAATAGTTAAAATTAGCTCCACCTCAACCATACTATACTGTAATTTACACATTATTGCATCTGTAACAATAATACTCCAGTAAATAATCACAGGGCCCAATTTTCTGCATAACTTTACTCTTAATACTAGTACAGTTTACTAATAATATGTACTTTTACTTAAGTGGCATTTTCAATGCAGGACATTACCTTGTAAGGTCTTTTAATATTGCAGTGATGGATCTGAATACTTCCTCCACCTCTGTCCTTTGATGGAATTGAATGTTAAACTGGGATGGATGGATATACATATATTAATTATACATCATGTTTGAATGTTAAACATACCTGGAAGGCACAGTGGATCCTTAAGGTGAACTCTATCTGTGGATGGCTAGTGGCTAAGGAAGCATATCATCACCCCCCCCCCGGCAGTAACTGTGAAGTAGATGTCTGCCTCTTGATTTAAAAAACAAAACACCAAACATATATTTTTAGCAACAAAAGCACGTGACTGTACTGCCTGTGAAATTGGAAACCTCCAAACTTGTGATTCCAGATGCAGGAGCCACACAGAGCACATGGGGGCAGCATGACTTCATTCATCTCTCTGCAGTCTACTGGCGTAGTTATGGATGACTTGTTCTTTTCAGATGAGACTTCACAGAGCGATTTGATTGAGTTCACCAGAGCAGACACATCCAAATTCCAAAGAAAGGCCCAGCCCAGCAGGTGACTATGAACAAACATGCCAGTCAGTGATCCACAGATACAGCTGCTGTATCAGAAATAAATAAAAAATAGGTTGTGAGATGATCAACCCTTTTGTGAGGTTACAGTAATGTGTAATGTGTAATCTCGCAACAACATCCTTTTATGTCTTAGCAGCTTTACATGTTGTGATCTTTGAAAAATGTTAAATGATATTCAGACTAAAGGTGAGGACGAGGGGCCTACTTCAGGTGTGTGTGACTTAAGTCTGTAAAATCCAAGACTGTACGAATAATAGTGCTTCACATGTGTCACAATCATATGCCAGAAACAAAGAGTGCACAGTTGGATACAGTTCACTTGTTGATCAGACAGAAGGTTCTCTGCAGGGTTTAAAGTGTGAAATAAAAGTCAGAAAGAAATAAAAGAAGTGGCTGCATAACAGCTGGGTGAATACCTTCTCCTCATTAGCATTGGGATGAAGTAGTCCCAACTTGTTGCTCCTATGGGTAGTAATGTATCCATTTCAACCTTCAACAAGTGGAATGCTCTGGCACTTCCTGCAGCAGGTTACAACATGCGAGCTTTGAGAGCTGGTAGATCGTGCTGTTTGATATCTGGATTCATGTGGCTGGTGAGACTTTATTTCATGGGCCTCATAGTTTCCTATCATTTCCCTAAAAGGACGGAGGAGACCTGCAGCTAAAGAGTCTGGGATGTACTGCTCCATGGATTCTTTTTCTGGAACCAGACTGACCATGATTTCTGGAAATATACAATACTGTTGAGTTTTTCAAATTTATTTTTGTGGTGGTTTGAGCAGTACAAGCCGATCTAGTTCCATTATATTGGAGAGAAGGCAGACATCATTGCGTTACGTTTGATATCTCCAACACTGGACAACTCACACCAAAACTATCTAGACTGATGAATAGCACTACACATATAAGGAAAAATATAGATTTTTGATTTTGGGGTGAACTGTCCCTTTAAGCTGTCAAAAAAAATGTAGCGGAGTTAAATATATAAAATATGTATCTCTAAAATGTAGTCCAGTACAAGTTTAAAGTAACAGAAAATGGAAATACTTCAGCATGAGTCCTACCTAATGATCTACTTTGTTGCCAGGCTGTGAAGGGGGGCCTGGACTGGAAGGTCATTACTTTTGGCAGAAGGAATGTGTAAATGTCATGGCAATCTGTCTGTCACATTCTGAAGTAAAGTTGAAATTTTGGCTGAGAGTGAGAGCACTCGAGGACAGCTCATTGAGTGTGAGTGTGAGAGACTGTGGCCTGATGGTGCCGCTAGAGCACATTAGGCTTAATCCTCTGGGGATCATGATTGTTTACAGCACGTGTCAAACCCTCTCCAATTTTAATCCGGCCCGCATATCAATTTAGGTTCACAAATTTATTTTTGGCCCACCTAGTTTTTGTCACTTTTTCTGACATTTTTGGCGCTTTCTTCAATGTTTTTGCCATTTTTCTTTCAATATTTTTGTTGCTTTTTAGACTTTTTTTTGCTTTTTGGGCGTTTTTGCTGCTTTTATCCACCTTTTTTGGCGCTTTTTTCAACATTTTTGTCGTTTTTTTCTATGATGGCTGAGGTACTTTTTTGCAGACTTTATGTCGGCCAAATCGTAAGTGAGAGTACTATATGAGACATGTAATAATACAGTCAAATATTAGACTTTTTCTCTTAAATAAAAGCATGTCAGTAAACATGTCGGGCCCTTGATGTGATTCATTTTCCAGTGTGGCCCTTAGTGAAGTTGAGTTGGACACTCCTGGTCTACAGTGAACACTATTGGTGTTGGCACTAAACCAGTCTGGAGCGCTGAAGTATCTGTGAATACGGTGCTAACAGCATCACGGCAAAAACAAAGCTATATTTAGTATTTAAAGAAGTTGACAAGCCCATGGTGTCGTATGCAGACACTGGTTTTTCTTTAGGGTTGCAACTAACGATTATTTTCATAGTCGATTAATCTGTCGATTATTTTCTCGATTAATCGATTAGTTCTTTGATCTATAAAAATGTCCAAACATGGTGAAAAATGTGGATCAGTGTTTCCCAAAGCCTAAGATGACGTCCTCAAATGTCTTGTTTTGTCCAAAACTCAAAGATATTCAGTTTACTGTCACAGAGGAGAGAAGAAACTAGAAGATATTCAGATTACTGTCCCAGAGGAGAGAAGAAACTAGAAGATATTCAGATTACTGTCCCAGAGGAGAGAAGAGACTAGAAGATATTCAGATTACTGTCCCAGAGGAGAGAAGACACTAGAAGATATTCAGATAACTGTTACAGAGGAGAGAAGAAACTAGAAGATATTCAGATTACTGTCCCAGAGGAGAGAAGAGACTAGAAGATATTCAGATAACTGTCCCAGAGGAGAGAAGAGACTAGAAGATATTCAGAGTACTGTCCCAGAGGAGAGAAGAGACTAGAAGATATTCAGATTACTGTCCCAGAGGAGAGAAGAGACTAGAAGATATTCAGATTACTGTCCCAGAGGAGAGAAGAGACTAGAAGATATTCAGATTACTGTCCCAGAGGAGAGAAGATACTAGAAGATATTCAGATTACTGTCCCAGAGGAGAGAAGAGACTAGAAGATATTCAGATTACTGTCACAGAGGAGAGAAGAGACTAGAAGATATTCAGATTACTGTCCCAGAGGAGAGAAGAGACTAGAAGATATTCAGATTACTGTCCCAGAGGAGAGAAGATACTAGAAGATATTCAGATTACTGTCCCAGAGGAGAGAAGAAACTAGAAGACATTCACATTTAACGAGCTGCAATCAGAGAAATCTTATTTTTTTTTTATAAAAAAATGACTCAAACGATTAATCGATTATCAAAATAGTTGGCGATTCATTTAATAGTTGACAACTAATCGATTCATCGATTCATCGTTGCACCTCTATTTTTCTTACATTCAGACACCAACAAGTACGTTTTGATTGACAGCTTTTTAAAAGCCAGAACCCGTTTACATCCCGACATTATTCAAATGTACGCACGCACACAGCTCTTTTGCCTTTTGTCAAGAATGAGTCATTTATACGAGCCTAGCCCGAGCCCGTGTAAAATGATAGAAATTAAGACCGAACCCGACCGAAGCTCTACTTCAGATAACAGTTTAATGCAATACCAGTGCCACTTATATTAAAAGTAGTGAAAGTGCAAAATGAAAAAGCATACACTTAAAACATATCTTTATTTTTATTTCCTTTAAAGCCTTCTGGACATATACAGTTCACCTCAGTCATACATCTTTCAGTCATCAAATTGTTGTTCAGAATCAAAGTCATGTTGGATGTGGTACTGTATAGCATCATCCTGTTCTTCCACTCATATGATTGGAGAGAGTGGAACAGGAGCGATGCACACATCACTTAGCTGTACATGATTTCTGATCAATAAAGTTCTTCTTAAACCCTTACTGCGAGAAGTGCTTTTGGAGGGCTCTTTTGTTGTTCTTATTTTCACAAATTCAATACGTAAATAATTGCATTGAAATGATTCCTTTTAAAACCCCACTGCACTGCAAACACAAGACTTCCAACTTTCAGACAGGTTGCTCACGTCACATCTACGTCTTCAAGCTCAGTTGGAGGCTGCTCAGTAACGCTCAGCCATCACCGGAAAAGAGCTTCTAATATCCTTCACTGGTCTCCGTCCAGAGACACAAGACCTGTTGCTCCATTTCTTTTACTGTCTGTGAATGGAACACACCCCTTGTTCACTTTCAGCCCAAACTATACGGATCGACCGCCAGTTGTAGGCTTAGCGCTACTGCCCAAAGTGCATTTTATTATCCATCTTATTTTATATTAATTATCGCATTCTATCCCCGTTTTTATGATCATTCTATTTCTGATTATGTCATGCAATTTCCTTATTGTACAGTGTTCTTGTATAAAAGGCGCAATACAAATATAATTTATAAAAACTATTATTACTGCTTTGTACACATCAGAAATACCTGCAGACTCTTTCAACGGTGCTCGCTAACCAGCTGCATGAGTTTCAGATTTAGAAAGTTTGTGATCTGTGGCACGATTAATCTTCTTAATGCTTACGTCTCGCAAAAACAGAAGATCTTCCATGCATTTACAGATAATCACACATACAACTATCTAGTAAATAAAAATGATGAAGTAAATATGAATTAACAGTAGTTATAATACATGTATTAGTAAAATATCAAGCTATCAATGAGGAAACTACAAAGTCTAAATGTATTTCTTCATCTTCTCCTTCTTTGGTGTCAGCAACAGGAGTTTTAGTGCTTGTACATGACCATGGCCACCTAACCATGGAGGGATTTTCTTGCACCAAATGTATAACTGCAATGCATTGTGGGTGATATCCACCTCTAGCCTGACAAGCCAGACCCACATCCAGATGTTGGTTCTGGGAACTCCCCATTGGCAGGGCTCAATCTGAGGGGCGGGATGAACGGTTGTCTTTCAAATTCCCTCTGCACGCAATAGGATAGCGCTACAACCAACCAGAGCAACGAAGAAGGTAGCGGAGCTAGTTGATAGATTCAACTTTTGCCGTATCCGGTCGGCAAAACTCCAAACACATCTTCCTTTTTTAAGAATGACTTCAGTGCCGTTCTTTGTTCTTTTCTCAAAGAAAAGCTGAACTCCAAGTCTTACAGAGTCGCGGCTAAAGCCGATTCCAAAGACTGCTGTTCGCCAGCAGCAGCCATCAACTTTGTTTTCAAGTAGCAGAGAATTTAAGCGGAACCGCCGCAACCGGCAATTTCCACTGGATGTGGAACGGCTGCGGAACGGCTCCGTCCCAGCTCCGGCGGTCCTCAGCCCTCCGGAGCAGATACACAGAGCTTCTATTTTTGCCGGACGCCGGAGAGCTCCGCAGCAATTCAGCACACAGCAGATAGTGCGGGACAGGAAGTCGAGCACAGAAACAAAATAAAAATCTGGTTAATTTTCAAAGTAAAATACACCGTGCTTATGGCGGATCATATTCCCCTGCACTACACCTTGAAAACACAGTACAGAGTTGTTTCCCCTCTACTCCTCTGGATGGAAACAAACTGTTGTTGGTTTTGTGGTTCTATTCTACGTGAATTTGCGAGATATTGTGGGACCTCATGACTTCAGCTGTCAGTCATGGCCGCAGCCGTGCCGCAACAAATCCAGACCTGGTGGGTATTGACGGACGGCGGAGCACGCAGCCGTTACGCAGCGGAGCCAGTCCGCAGACGTTCTGCATACAGTGGAAATCCACAGTTACTCTGCCGTCATTACGTTAAGCCCACCCACCGACTCTATACACGATGTGATTGGCCTGACTAGAGTTTGGTTTTTCCAGCTCGCAAGCCAACGGAGAGTTGCTGGACTGACCCTGGCTGCAAATTACATTTGCTGCCGCTAGGGTGGTCTAGATTTCTAGGCTACCTTAAGCTCCCCACTTTCCTGTATGCAACTGTCCTATCTGTTAAAGGCCAAAATGCCCAAAAAATGATCTTAAAAACAAACAAACAAGAATCAGACTTCATTGATTTGCACTGCATGTCGTCGCGTTGGAAAAAGTTAAACATAATTCAACTCTTTCAGCAGGCAGGCGAATGCGTGTGACAAGCACAACCGCAAAAGTTTGAACAATCCATGTTCATTTCACTGGAACAAATACAATTGGTTGATAGGGTCTTGAGAACTGCCTGAGTTATGACTGCAGTCAAAAATGAATTAGTGCAGCTTTAAAGATGATGTGTTAATAAAAGTGTAATGAGGATGTTGCAGGTGTACAGATGGAAACAGCTGTATGCTGTCGACACATCACATACCACTGAACAATTAGAGCCCTGTTCTTTTTACAGTCTAACAGAATCATTCCATCACTGAGGCATGGAAAGTGCACATACACATTCATCATGTATCTGTTTTATCAAAACTAGTAAGCTCTTTTTGTGTTTTTTATTTTTATTTTTTATCAAAGTCACACTACAACAGCTCTGTGTTTTGGGTTGAAAATAGCTCATAGAAGAAAAGGCAACACAGTCGTCACACCCTTAAAGGCTTGGAAACGTGCACTCATGCTTTACAAATTGATGTCATGCATGCAAGGCCCCAGCGGCAACAAGCATTCATCATCAAAGTACGCTTGCAAGGGAGGTAAACTACTATGCAAATACTGGCATTTAAAGTGTATGGGAGTGTTTCAGCACTCCCTGAACATGCTGTAGCGTCGAAAAAATCATGCAGAGGTACACACTTTATCATTTCCCTCTGTTTCCTTAAATTTGCTGTTGATTCCATTATTCCATATCCTGACACTGGCAGCTGAGGTTTAGGTTGTTGGCTGAAGAAAGTATAGAAAGTAGTTCAATTTGAGTTTATAAAATACATTACAAGTCAGAAAATCAGATGGTTTGGAATATTTGGGATGATGTACCATAATGCACACACAACACACACTGGCCTCTAGTTCCATGGCAGAAAACAGCAGCAGCAGTATGTGTTCACTCAGGCTTCAATCTGGAGATTTTAGAACACAGAGATGTTATACTGATATGATTCATTATACATTTCCTGCTGAATATCTCAAACAGAACAAATGATACTATATGATTTGATAAATTACAACTGAGCTCAAGTTTAACATAAAAAGTTCATTCTTGACCTTAGAAATATTAGTTTGGACAAAATAATTGCAACTTGAGGTCTACTTAGGAACTGTATAAAAACACTTCAGTAATCTTATATTTATATCAAAAGAAAGGGCAAAAAGAGGCAAATGGTCTAATGGACCCTCTCCTTGACTGGAAAAATACTGCAATACTCTCCTCCTAATAGCCCAAAAGAATGAATTTACAGCAAACATAACTTTAAGAGCCAATTAGGGCCCTTGGTATAAATAGGAACCAATCTTTGGTTCCTCAGGTACAACTCGGAAGTACATACAGTTTTTGACCAAGCAGACGCGCACACACATACACTCGCACACACACACACACACACACACACACACCAAAATGGAACCAATGGTTTCAACTGAAAATATAACTTGGACTTTCATTGATCAAAAAAGCTAAAAAGTGCATCAATTACTCTCCCCATGGAACAGCACCTCAGGGGCTTAAAGCCTGGGCTTAGCCTCTACAACATTGTAAATATTCCAGCCACCCTCTATTTCAGTAAAGAGGTTCTGTTGAGGTGACCCTCCCTCTTTTCTGACCGCCATGCTCCAATATGGAATACTGTGGAATACCAGTCAACTGCATGAAAAATGCAGGAATGTTTTCTCAGTTGTACAAGTTGTGTGATATGGTTGAAAGCTCCAGAAAATCTAGTAAGTGGAGTTTGAGATGGATTTAGTTTTGGTCCAAATTACAAATTCTACAATTATAAGGTTTAAGAATGAACTTTGATGCTTAAAGACTGAAGATAAACATAACTTTGGTTTATTTACAAAAAAATCTCCACAGGCCACGCCATGTCAGCCAGCATGGACAAAAAGTTCTCATTTAAAGGTGCTGTAGGTAGGACTGGGAAGATCCAGGACTTCGCCAAAGAATTTGAACATCAACAACTTCTCAGTCCCTCCCCCCCTTTCTGCTAAAGCCCAAAACGGTCTCCTAAGCCCCTCCCCACACAAGGGAGAATGAATGTGTGTGCCTGAGCAGTGATTGACACGCAGTTAGACACCCCCCTGGCCCTGATTGGTGCATCTGAACAGGGAGCGGTGGATTTTTGCACTACAGGCTGTAGGTGGAGCCTACATTACCTGCTTCATGTAGTTCTACTGGAACATAGGGTCAGTTTCAGCTAATATGACAGAAAGTTAGTTTTATAAGGCTTACCTACTGCACCTTTAATTAGCTCCAAGTTTTCAATCTCATGTGCTGGCTTTGCAGATACCACTGTACTACGTTGCCATGAAACTGGAGTCTTACAGCTCATACCACGGGTCACAATTACACAGCGCGTTAAAGGTTTTTTCCTAGAAAAGTCCTCTGAGTAGATCTCTCACTGTGTCAAAGCTGAGAAAACTACAGTGTACTGCAATGAAAATAGAAAGGAAGGGGAATGTATTGTGCATGTACCTGAGGCCCTATTCAGGAAGAATTTGATCTCACCTCAACAACTTCTCCAAAGAGCCAATACAATTGACATGCTAAGAGTTTCTTCTTCAGACTATTCCTGAAGCTGCTGAGTGGACCCTTCCTCCCTCCCCAGTCTCAGCACAATCATCAGACGCCACCAGTGTCTGGACTCCATGGGGGGGGGCAGCATCAGATGGCCTCCAACCAAGAGTCAGGGTCTGTCTGAGGTTTCTGTCGGTTTAAAGGAAGAATTTCCTCGCCACTGTCACACCAAATGCTTGCTCTTTGGTGGAATTGTTGGGTATTTGTAAATTATAGAGTGTGGTCTAGACCTTCTCTATCTGTAAAGTGTCCTGAGATAACTGTTGTTATGATGTGACACTATGAATAAAATGAAATAGAAAATTGAATTCATCTCGCTGCTGCTCTGGGCACAAATCTCCCTGTAGAGTCTAAAAGACTTCCTGCCAAGACTTAATATCATCTGTTATAATAAACATTTATCATTACTTCATTGACTTGTCTCTCCTGATTGAAATCAATTCATACGTCTGCTTGTGTGGAGGTGTATGCTTCAGGGAACTTCAACCAGTAAAGTTCGCCCCTGCCTCGTTTCACTTGGTATGGTTTCTCTGGTTGCCATGGTTACACGGTGAGCCGTGGGTGGCCATTTAAAAAGAAAGTCAGTCAGTAGCCGTTTACCCAGCGGTAGCTCTCCTTGCTGCTCCCACCAACCAAACAAACAGAGGCAGCAGTGGCAACCTCTCAATAAAGAGACATTGGAAGTTTCAAACGTTTGCCAAAAACCTGCCAGTTAGAAGCTACTCTCAGCCGTCAAGCCTCTGAAAACATATTTTCTCTCTCAGCTTGCTACTCTGAATGATGGATTCCAACATTAACACAACATTTCTGCCAAAGTGCCGACTCTTTTGGTCACTTCAAATGACAGCTTCTCTGCATGTTTTCGCTTGTGCTCTTCTCAATGGTTGGAAGTTGGCGGACTTCAATTAGAAACAGGCAATGCCATGTACTTCTGAGCACCAATTAGGATTTAGCAACATTTAAAATCAAAAGCTGGTGACAGTTTGTGGGTTTGCTTATGTAGCTTAGTTTTGGACTGGTAAACTCATGCACACAAAACTAATCCAGAGGGCTCCAGCAAAAACAAGAAGGCCTGACTTTTGCCACAACGCCACGTAATGTCATCCGGCAATTCACCGCTTTGGCCCATCAGGTAAATGCAAGGACACATTCCTGGTAGATAACTTTGTAACGGGTAGTTCTACTGTTTACCCTGGTATTCCAAACGTCATATGACCTGTCCTAGTACTTCGTAGTACTTAAAATGTCTCTATTGTTTGACTGTGCTTTGGACCAAGTAAAGACGCTTGTTAAAATCCAAATACACTGGGTGTAAATGCATTTTCTGTATTATATGTATGTGGCATAATGGTTTCAGCTCATTCACCTCTTCTCTTTACCCCAATTCCACAAATGAATATGATCTACTTGCAGGCTACCCACAAGCTACACAAACTTGAACCTGACTGGGTCAATAGAAGGGGGAAGCATACAGCAGTACCATCTCAAATGGCTCTTTTACCCTGTCCTCGCCCTAGACTTCCTTTCTTTTTCGTTATGGTCTGAGAAGCTGCATCATTACCTCTCCTCTTCTTCTTCTTCTTCTTAAAAGCATAATGAGGCATTTCTGTCCCTTTTTGTCATGAATCCCTCTGCTCCGTGTCAGTCTAGTAAACCACCCCGAGAACTTTCTTCATGTGCTCGTACACCACGTAGGAGATGCTGACAGCTGGAACCACTTTGAGGAAGTTGGGGGTGATGCCACGATACAGGCCCGGTACACCTTCATTGGATATGATGTATTTGAACTGGCCCACCATGGTCAGCTTGGGAAAACCCTCAGTGAGGGCTGAAAAAAGAGGCACAATGTAGATTATTGCTGGATCGTTGTTCATCCTCTGTATGTTTACACCTTTTCTGAATCTACAGTAGGTTATGTATATCTCACCTTGCGCCTGCATACGTGTCCGAATGAGAGCGAGGGGATAGGATGCCAGCTGGCCGCAGGTGCTGGAGATGGTACCACAGCCCAGCAGGACCAAAACTCCTGGATCTGCTGAGTCTACACAGTACCTCTGGAGCCAGGCGTTCTTCAGAGTCTCCAAGCATGAGCCGTCAGAAAGAGTTTCAAAAATAAGGGAGAAGAGTGAAAGAAAATAGGGTATCCAGTAAGAGGAAAGAAAAAAGGAAAGGAGATGAGAGTCCTTATTAAAAAACAATCAATATATTCTTATATGCATTTCATTTTAATTTGTCTTGATAAATAATTATAATTGTATGTTCTTTTATGCTGCTGTAATGTTGTTGGAAAAAGAATGGGAAGTGTTCTGCAATACAGAATAATGTTCATTTTTTTAATTATGGTCTCGTTGATTTTAAAATAGGCGATAAAGCAGGGGGTGTTTTGCTAAGATGTGATTGCCAGTGAAAGTGTGTAACGTAACGTAGAGTGTAAGGGCTCCTCCCTCTCCTCCCTCACTCCTGCCTCTCGTCTAAAATCGTCACATCCGCAACCAGTATGGCTGCGCCCATAACGGCAAACTCAACGACTCATAGCAGATCTCCACAAATGGGTGACGTCACACGTGCTCTGTCCATTAATATTATACAGTCTATGGTTGGATTATAAGAGAGATGATTCCCTTCTCCCTCTTAGGAAACATATATTTAAAGCATAAGGCTGGGGACATTCTATAATTTTCTTACTATTAAGAAATTATCATGAAAAGACCAAACCAACAATGAAGGTATCCTACTGACAAGTGTTGTGTGTGTATCCAAAGCCTGGTTTATTTTATTGAGCTCCATTTACATTTAGCCACTTCAAGTGTCTTGGGTGGATCAGAAGTCCATCCAAGAAGCATTTGGATGGATTTTCACCTTTGGAGATACCAGTTTACGCTTCCAAATGCGATTTAACAGACTTTCCTTTACACTTAGCCACATACACACACGATTACCTATCAATTCAAGGACATTCTGTAGTTATTTTGTGCAGTTCCCACCACGGTTCCCTTATTGCAGAAGAGTGGCTAAGTTACACCTAGAACATACTGTAATGTAAACACACCTCATACACAGCCAAGTCAATGCCAGCATAGGGGATGATGCCCAGTGTATTTGGCAGGTAGCCCCTGTAGAAAGCCCGGACTCCCTCCGTCTTCATGATTTGTCTGGCACAATCAGCCATACCTGAGTATTGTCCCGTCTTCCTTAATGTAAGTCGAGTCTTCAGCACCTACCCAACGGAGGGGGACAGGGGAAGTTTTAAGAAGGTAAAAGAGTGGGGACAGATAGGAAAAAGAGATTATTCTTTAATTGGACATTGGACTTGTTTTTGTATTCTTTTATTTACAAAGAAATAGCATCAAGAGACCATTTTCCAACCATTCATTTTCTGCTGCTTATCTGGGGCTGGGTCATGGTAGCAGTGGGCTATGCAAGACATTGTTCTACTTAGCCAAGTCTTCCAACTTCTTCTGGATTTCCCAGAACGCAATCGGTTATGTAATCCCTCCAGTATGTTCTGGGTCTCCCCCAGGGTCTTCTTCCATTTAGACATGTCCAGAAGCCCTCCAGATTTCTAAAATCAACTCAACTGGAAACAGCAGGTTCTACTCTAAGCTCCTTCCAGGCTCCTCCTGTCCAGGCTCCTCCCCCTGTCCCTAAAGGTGAGCCCAGACACCCAGCAGAAGAGACTCATTTTGGCCTTTTGTATCTGCGACCTCATTCTTTTCGGCACTACCCAGAGATGATGAGCATGTGTGAGGGTTGGAACATAAATCGACTGGTAAATTAAGAACTGCGATTTCAAACGTCAATCACAATTTATTTTGACCGCGGCCATTTTTACTCCGCCAAGGAGGAAAACCTTTTGGAGTGTATCCCAATCACTGGGCCGAGACACAAATTATTTTTCACTTTCGTTAACATGGTGAGATGACGACTGTGCTGCACTCATGTGATGTCAGAATAATTGGAAAAATGACTTTCTGACTGGGAAAATATACACTGCATTAACATTGTGAGAGAGGACATGGCCTTGACGGAGGTCTGTGCTCTCCAAGTGCCTTTCTAGTCTTTTCTATTGTTGCTTCTTATGATGATGGGTGCTGAAGATTGACATGACGTGAATTGGGGTCTTGTTCTATAATGCCACTCTTGTGCAGCATAACAACACTTTATTTTTTACAAAGTGTAGATGCACTTGTAGAGTCTGGTTGGTATGCTTCATTATTATGCTGCTGCAGTACTTGCTTTGACTACAAGAAAACTACACCTGTTTCACGTAGAACAGAATTCTGAAGACTACTACCAAAGCTTCAACATGTGAGACATCAATGTCCTGATCATTGACACTCAGAATAGGATTTACTTAGAGTTTGTGCAGGGAAGAGATCGCTATGTCAATAACAGCTATGTTATTCACAAAACCTGCCCACTAAGTAGGAAGCCATTGGACCCCAATGCTTAAAGCGGCTCAGGACATCCTTACTCTGGGTGCCAACCTTGATTACTGAGTCTGTATATGTCTGTGAATGTACTTTCTCATAAGTCAGGCACTTATTTTTTTAGTACACTGTTTATGACAATGCTCTTTAAAAGGAGCTTGTCTTCACCAGAACATGATTTGCATTAATTTAAAAGTGAGTGTTAAGCTCCAGAAACAGTGGCAAGAAATTAGCAAATTGGCCTTTCAGCCCTATCTTAACTTTCCAATTACACAAATTTCAAACTGACCTCCATGGGGTAGATGATGGTCTGGGCAGTAGCTCCTGCCAGAGATCCAGCAATGAACCTCTCTTGTACCCTTAAACTGCCCCCCTCTTTACTTCCTCGGATCAGCCACTTGATCTAAAGCAAGAGAAGGAACAGGAGGAGGGGAAGGCATAAGCAATGGGAGAAGATGTTCGGTGGGCGCACAAGAGTGGTGGTCATATGATTCAGCATGACAGAAGGCAAGTGCAAAGGTATCCACAGAATTTGATGATAAATCATGTATGATTTGTTGACTTTCTTTGAGACAGAGGAACCATTATGATTGTCCCTAAATAACAATTATATTTTATTTGACGTTCCAACATGACACACTAGGCAGAAGTTAATCTATCTGCGAGCATATGCAAGCAGACAGACGTTCACTTTGTCATTGATTAATTGGAGTGCACTTAACCTGTTCATAGGCCATAAACTTAATGGCAGATTCAGGGGCAATCTTTAGGACATTGATGCCATTTCCCCTCCAGAGTGAGACAACGCCTCCCTCCTGGACCATCCCCCTCAGTCCGGACCACAGATTAATCCCCCGAGATGAGGAGCCATGTACCTAGACACACAAACACTGCCGGGTCAGTCATCTATATTACAACCTGTGCTTAGTTTGAAATGTTACCTTAGGCTGGTGTGTATATATCCAACCATATTAGGGTTTCTCAGGTTTTGCCTGATGAAGACTTTGTAGGTAGAAAGGTTAACCAGCATGCTAATATGTTGGCAAACAGAGCAACATTACCATTCATTTAGAGACTTGTTTGTGTCCACCTGATGAATGTAAGTCCAATATTCACTCTCTTTTAGCTATCTGTCTCTTTTAACTCCTGATAAAAATATAGATTTTCTTTCGATCTTTAGCTGCTAAATGCTCCAATAAGTTCACCAGCTAGTCTCTAGCTGTGCCCTTCTGCCATGTGCTGCTGAGCAGGTAGTGTACAGTGAGTTTTCAACCCGTTCTCATTCCGAACTCGTAAAATAAGGACGTTTGGACAGTGGCCGTCAGCGTCTGATGCAACGTAAAAGGCGTCCTTCAGCGTGTTTGTGTAACGTACCGGGGAGAGCAGCACCACCCACGACTCTTCAAACATCCCTATTTTACGAGATGGGTGTGAGAATGTGTTGGAGTTTTTATTAGTCTGGATCAACGGAAGTACATTTCCAGAAAAAAGCCTGACATCCGGCACTTCAGGTTTTGTCCCTCCCGTTCCTCTCTCTGTGTGTTCTGTTCTCTAACCCCGTTCTCTTCGGGAAACGACAACAAACTTCGAGCTAGCAAGTTACACGATGAAAATGTCTAGTTTAGAAGAAAATGTGGATGGTGCAACCAGGCAGGCCTGCTTGGTTATTTCGGGGAATGATTGTAAAGATTTACAAAGAAGATGTTTAGGGCATTTCCTCTCTAACTGGGATGTTTTGGGGCCGAGTGGTATAGCCAGACCTTACTCCACAGCGCTGTGGAGCTAGAGACTAGGTTTTCACTAAAAACAGCTGCTGGCTGCTGCCGAAAAAATGGTGCTATGAGAGCGGGTAGTATTAACCAAAACCAACACATTCTCTCTCCAAACTCGTTACATATGGCCACTTAGTCAGGAAGACCACTTGGCATCACTTTTTACACTCTGGTTAGGTTAAGACAAAAAAACTACTTGGTTAGGTTTAGAAAAGATTGTGGTTTAGGTTAAAGAAAGTATGTTTGGTATGTCACTTACTTTTGTGACGTTAGTTATGTACGTAACCTACGTAACATTACTTATGTAGGTTACGTACGTAACTTAAGCTATTAACAAAAATTATCCATAACTAAAAATTATTACTAAAGCGCATTACCTGCTGCACCAATGGTTTAAAATGGTACACACTTCCTGTCTCCTAAATGGGTGTGGCCTCGTTTGAAAGTGTAGTGAACGTCGTGTGGATGGATGAAAAGTTATATTTGTATAATTTATGAATACCTTCTTTTGCTAATATTAGATACTTACACAGCTAAAAGCCATATTTAGCAATGGCATTACAAAAACTAGTTTTGCTAGAGTTTTCACAAACGTTAGTTAATACTAGCTTCTCTGTGTTCCAAGATCTCCCGATAGTTTGTTCCTAAAGGCTCTGACACACCAACCCGACGGTCGACCGTCGGCAGAAAAGGGAGTCGGACTGATCAGTCGGCTCCCCGAGGTCAAAAAAGTGCCTCAGCACAAACCGAAGCGACGCCGACGCAATACGTCTCCATAACAGCAGGCGGCACTAATCTGTATTGTCGCCCAAAAAATTAAACCGGAAATGATGGAAAATCTCTCTAGACCTAGTGAACACAGAGAACGCTGTCGTCAGTCATTGTTTTCATCAGAGCGTGTTGATAGTAGTCAAGAAGGATCGTTGTTGTCATTACTCGCTGAACGGAAGAAAATACGATGGCTAGCAGGGGTAGAACTCTTCTTGTGGAAGAAGCACTGATTCGTAGTCAAGGGCTGCACTCCACCAATTAGATTGGTCACTGAGTCTGACTGCCCACTGGCTGACTCAACAAGTCAAATCGGCCAAAATGGATGCCGACGGCTCCTCTGACTGACGACGGTACAGAACACACCGAACAGACTGGAGTCATCATCCTCGCCAGACTGTCCGACGGACGATAATCGGGTTGGTGTGCCGATGTGTCTGTCTGTAAAATGCCACATTAGTATCAGAATGGTCAGGAGATATGTGGCTTATAAAAATGGTTTTTTTCTCTCTGTAGACAATGACCATAATAAAACAGTAGGAGGTTTCAGAGTGCTGCTGATCAATGCCAGTCATTCCTCTGTTACTTAAATGACTGCTGACATTTCAAGCTTTCAACACAGGCAGAGCCAACCTTGCTTTGTGTTTTAGCTGGTAATGCTCCAACCACCCACCTGAACTACCCACCATGTGCTTTGTTTTTATTTCTGTAAGTGAGTGAAGGTGATTGTCAGTACAGCATTAGAGGGATAGTATAGAGTGAGCTTCAGATTCTGAAATACAGCCATAGGTGGCATTCACTAACCGCTGATATCTAACATCTTGCTGGCTGTTTTACATAAGAATTCCAAACCATGATGAATCTGTGAAGGAAGGAACTGCTAAATAGCATTCCTTGCTAGTGGTGTGGTAACTCACCTAATTAGTCAGTGTCAAAGATTAGTCACTTACAATACTAGCCTGACGTGGTCATACTCAGATTCTAGTCAGAATATGAGTCTGATACCGCTCCATTGGGCTGTGATTATGGGGCGTGTTTCAACCGAACCAGGAAAGAAAATGCCTCTACACTCAATTGGATAGACCTACAACCAATCGGAGCAACGGAGTATCTGACGTTGCAAAAACATCTTTCCGATCAAAAAATGCCTTGATCGCGGTTCTCTGTTCCTCTTTTAAAATGAATACACTGTCGATATCTTCTATAACAGAAGCAATGGCGGAATCTACACATCTCAATTCTCCAGCGGCAGCCATCTTTGTTGTAAACGAATTCAACCCAAGCGCTCTTTGGTGACGTGGTTGATTACGTTACTGTTGATCATCTGTCCATCATCGAATAAAGTCCGCCCTTCATTGGTCCGAACAGCTCTGGTTTGAGCATAGTTGCTCCACAACGGATCAAGTCCAGACCAGCTTCCAACCTCAAATTTTCCATTAGTCCGTTACATTCAAGTCATTGCCAAATGAGTTGATACAAAGTTAAGACTATCAGCTCCACACAACTCTCTCTGTATTTCTCAGTATGGCTGTGTTCAGAAACTAGTGTCGTCTGGCGACTTTCGCACGCAGAAAATCGAGTGAGGATAATTACCTCTTCTGAAGACTCCATCAAATTTTTTTAATCCTGTTTGTCCTTCTTGGCTACTAGCAACTGTGTGGAGGAGGGGTGGGAGTGGGGATGACGCGCAATCACGCAAGGCTTGTATCATGTGAATGTGCCGACAGTTTTGTTGTCATTACTTCGAGTTCCTCATGGGGGAGACTGAAAGTCGAGCGCGAGTGACCACCGATAATCCGGGTCAGAGGACCTGCTGGTAAAGGACGGAGCAGGTCAGAGATGTACACAGGTGCCTGACCATGCAGAGCTCTTTATGTCACAACAAGAACCTTAAAATGGATCCTGAACTTGATAGGAAGCCAATGTTTCGAGGATAAGATGGGAGTGGACCTGGTCAACATCCTCGCAGCAGAATTCTGGACCACTTGTAGACGGTAAAACCGTAAAATTATCATCTCAAGCTCAGATTGTCAAAAAGCAGACCCAAGTTTGTCAATGTTTCTTTCGGGTCAATGATTTGATATATTGATAAAAAAAGCATGATCAATGTAACACTGAGATTTCTGAGTTTGGACTATACAGCTAAAGAAAGGGACCCTTAAACCCTGAGCCACCTTGGAAGTTGTGTTATCTGAAGCAATGATAAGGACCTCAGTCTTATCTGAATTGAGCTGTAAAAAGTTGTTAGCCATACATTTCTTAATGGCAAACAGACAATTGTGCAAAACTGTCCCTTATCAGTTTCTTCAGGCTTAAAGGAGACATACAACTGAATATCATCAGCAAAACCGTGATATGAAAAACCTTTAAATTGGCTAATAATATGACCTAGGGAAAGCTCAACAATGCAAATAAAATAGGACCTAACACAGAACCGTGAGGCACCACACAGGAAAGGGTAGCAGTTTCTGTGTACCAAGTTACACAGAAAAACTCCTATCCAAGACATAGGAGCAGAACCCAGTCCAGGGCGCTCCTAGAGACACCCACCCACTGCCTAAGACTTTCAATCAGGATGCTGTGATCCACAGTATCAAAAGCTGCACGAATATCCAGCAGCTCCAAAACAGCATTCACCCACATCAGGAAACAACAGTATCAATATATCTCTGAGAACAGCTGTTTCAGTTGAATGCTTCTGACGGAAATCAGATTGGAATTTATCTAAAATGTTGTGTGCAGTCAAGACAGCATTGAGCTGTTTGGCAAAAAAAAGAGAGCTATTTATAATAGAGACCATGCATGTACTAACAGGCCCCAGTACATTTTAAACAAAGAAGTTGGTAAAATATCTACAGGGCTTGGGGAAGGTTTTATACTGCCTACCAGCTCAGTGAGGTCTTGCAGGGAAATAGGAAAGAAGCAGTTCAAAATTGATGGTGTCAAACAGGACTTTAGGGCTGCATTTACTGTATGAAATGAGGTTAGGAAGGTAAGATGCCCTCACCTCTTTAAACATATTGTTAAACTCAGTTTAGAGGCCTTTGTGATAGAGACAGTGAACATGGAGCTTGGTGGATTTCCACTCTTGTTCAGCCCTCCAACATTTAAGCCTGAAACAAGAAATGGAGTCACGTAGCCACTTGGAGTATCAGTTACCTAAAAGATGGTAAGCTTGACATCTGTCACTCAATACCATAAGGGAATGTTGTTAACAGTTTACGTGTGTGAGTGGGGCTAGTTAAAAAGTTCCTCCATCATATGAGTTGGAGTGAAAGTGAAATGACTCACCTGCAGGAAGACTTTCAGGCGGTCCAGAGGAGCAGTTCCTGTCCGGGACACAGCCCCTGCCATCGCTCCAGCAACCAGCTGCCTCCACACCAGACCTGAGCGCCGCTCCTGCTCCGAGAACTCGTCTGGTACCGTCAGCTGTTCCCCAATGTCAAACATCTATAACAACATTAGGAATTAAAGGGTCAATCTGTATTTATTTATTTTGGGGGTTAAGCCTCCTTATTGTAAAATTGGAACAAGTTTCTTGTGATATATATGTATATATGTTAATTCATTTCAATTGTATTTATAGTATCAAATCATAACAAGAGTTATCTAAAGACACTTTACAGATAGAGTAGGTCTAGACCACACTCTATGATTTACAAAGACCAAACAATTCCCCCAAGAGCAAGCATTTAGTGCAACAGTAGCGAGAAAAAACTTCCATTTAGGCAGAACATATGATAGACTGTATATAAAGAAGGACGACATGTCTCCACTTCCTCTAACTGTACAAAAGCAAAGCCAAAATCTCCTGGATACGGGCGCTGCCATCTTGTGATTTTGGAGCCAGAGTCTGCGCAGTAGTGAAAGTATCAAAGTCCCGCCCATACACCCGCCCGACCAATCGTGAGTCAGAAAAATGAACACTGGAACAAACATCAGCATGATCAGAACTACCCAAAATGACAGAAACAATCTTTGGGAAAAAAATATTTGACATGTTTTTTTGTTTGGTCCATGTCCCATCTGCTAACAGGGAGGGGACGGGTTTATAACCTCTATATATATATATATATACTGTCATTGTTATTAACTGTAACATTACTATCACTGGAACCAGGTGACTCACATGGGAGTGTTTCCAGTAGTGGACGATCTCCTCCATGTTGTGGAAAGGGTTGAACAGGAAGTGATCGCGCCATTCATTCCAGTCAATGGTCATAGTGCCATCCCTGTCCATACTGGGAGAGAGAGAGAGTTACACCAGAAGTTACAACTCATCAACAGCCCCCGACCTGTCAGGTTAGGGTTTCACTTTGTCCATGACGTGGCACTTTGAACACTCATCCCTTATCTACGCCAACCACTCCATAGAATGTTCGCACTCCTCTTATCAAACCAGAGGTCTTGTTCCTACATGTTTTGATGGGACTAAACCTGAATCAAGGTACTGAACCTGCAATGCACCCATGGAGCCATCCTTATTTAAAGTCAATTATTTATCTATCCTCCATTGTGTGACCAACACCATGATAAAGGAATACATTTACAAATGTAATGTTTTTATATGCTTCTCCTATTACAGTAAAGACCCTGCACACCCTCACAGCTGTTTTCACGTATTCTGGCTCACATTGAAAGCATGTGGCGTCCCCAAACTTCATCAACCAGTAAGTAAGGGATAATGTAGGACATACTGAATCACCTGACAGGATGATACAGGACCCCGATGTCAATAATGACCAGCTTGCTTTACATTATCCCGTTTATTACATGGTTACTCATACAGAGGTTACCAGCTGATGACGCCTGCGTCCTGGTCGGGTTAATTCATATTATTTTTGGGGCATGTTATACAGGACAGCTGAAAATGTGAAAGGGGAGAGAGAGGGCGAATGACATGCAGCAAAGGGCCGCAGGTTAGAATTGAACCAGTGGACGCTGCGTTAAGGACTGAGCCCTCAACCAGGTGAGCTATCCAGGCGCCCCGATTTAAAAATGATTTTATCGATTTGAAAATGTCGATAAGAGTCTATGATCAGAGCTCCGTACATGGCAGCGGTCTGTAATACCTAGTAACAGTCTGTTTAGTGAAATATGTCTAGTAGATAGAAAAATGCCGTGTTTGACCAATCAGAATCAAGTATTCAGCAATGCCGTGTAATAAAGGCTGATGAAGGTCTAACCTCTCCCACCCTAAAGGTTGCAGCAAAACTAATCAGATGTCAATCAAACACAGTCCGTACACGCCCACACAGTCGACACACCATGGCTATTCAGACCTTGTTGACATTGGCTATACTTCGTCGTTTGGCATCCCACAGATCCCACTGCTGTATGTGTAAAAGTAACAGGAATAGTTCCATAGTAAAAAAAAAAAAATGTTGGCCTTATTGTTGTAAAACCCAAGATGAAGCAAAGTATTGAAGTGGTAACCCCTCCCTTTGACACAACCTGAGCACACACATTGATGATAGTGACCTTACACCCCAAATAAGAAGAGATTTCTTCTTTTATATGTTAATGAACAAGCAAATATGTTTTTCTTTCGTGTGCCAAAAAGTAATTCACAGACCAATAAATGTACAGTTTTTTATCCTACAGTGACATTACTTATGTGTTGGATCAATTAAACCCAAGAAAGGTCTAACTCTCCATTAGACATCATCTGAAAAAAATTGTTCTTAAACTCTAAAAACAGAAAAACCTGACTCATTTGGTATTTAGGAGGTAGGGGGTAGGGCTGTGTAAAAAGTCAGCTTGGTGCTGACACCAATCAGAGATATAAAGCAGGTGAAAAGCCATTATATTTAACCAGGTTTTACAGCAGTGGTCTCTGAGACCATGCTTATAAGCATTTGTCATTAATTAGGAAAAGTCATTAAGTATCAAAACAATAAAAGAAAAAGTTATGGATGCTTATTGAGTTGTTTAAGAGGGCTCTAATATTTCCTTTTTGATTTTTTCTGGTATTTTCTGTCTTTTATTTTGCTCTCTCTCTCTCACACACACACTCTTTACCTTTGCAGTATCCTGGACGCCTGCTCCATGGTGACCTCCACACCAAGCTGGTGCAGTGAGTGCTGGATCTCCCCAACATCAATCCGACCTACATAACAGAACAGAAAGGTCTGTTCATTCACTCAAATACTGACGCTTGTCAGGTGCCTTTTGGCGTTTGTTATTGGCGCTAAAAGTCTTCTTAGCGTCATATCTAAACGCTTTTGGTCGGGACTCTTGGCGTCACTTTTGACGCTCTGGGTCGGGATGTATGTTTAAATGACATGCAGGACAAGAACGGGACAGTTAGGTTTAGAAAAATATGGTGGGGAGGGGGGGGATTACAAAATGTACATTTCAGTGACACACGGGACAAGAACGTGATACGGAACCCCGGTCTCCTGGGGGAAAGTCCTGTGTTGTTTGACCCATCCACCCCCCTGCCCCCAAACAACCTCCTTACGCAACATCGGTCTTTCATACTACCCGCTACCATTGTTGGTCTCTCTTACATATCACTACGTCATCTGCTCTGCACGGTGCATTCCATACAGACGTTAAAGGCGGATTTTTGCGTTGGTATCTGATGCTGAGCAGCACTGACCAAGCGTCAGTATTTTACGAGTTGAGTGTGAAAACAGGTTGGGATGTGACAGAGAACTGTGTGCGTGTGTGCGTGTGTGCGTGTGTGCGTGCGTGTGTGCGTGCGTGCATGCGTAATCACCATCATTGTTGCGGTCCAGATTGTGGAACATGAGCCTCAGCCTCTTCTCATGAGCCCGCAGGTACTGGGAGAACTCCTGGAAGTCCAGCAGACCATCATGGTTGATGTCACTCTCCAGGACTATCTGTAGGGGCAGAGGGAGACTCTGTCAGTCATTCAGACAGGTAAAGATGGGATGGAGTAGGTAGAGATGGTGGAGGAAGGTGTATACAGATGAGGGTGTGTCGATAGACTGGATCAATGGAAGTACATTTCCAGGATAATTGCCTGACGGATCCGGATGTCCCTCCCCTTCCTCTCTCTGTATTTCTGTTCTCTAGCTCCGTTCTCTTAGGGAAACAACAACAAACTTCGAGCTAGCGAGCTACACGCTGAAAATATCAAGTTTAGAAGAAAACGTGGATGGTGCAACCTGCTTGGTTTTTTCGGGGAATGATTGTAAAGATTTACAAAGAATATGTTTAGGGCATTTCCTCTCTAACTGGGACGTTTTGGGAGCGATTGGTGGGATTGCTGTGGATGAAGTACACACGGAGATACACTGGTAAGAGCTAATGAGGTTTAACCATGTATCCAGCTAATTTAATTTAATTTAATTGTATGTGGCATTTTGTTTTGCGGCGTGCAAATGTTCCACCAAAACAAGTTCCTTCCAGAGACTATTCAGCAGAGCCACCGTCACTGCGTCCGGAGCTTAGCGCCCTCCAATATCAATGTGATTGGTTTAAAGAAATCCAAACAACACAGAGAGTTTTTTTTTTTATTTCTCCTATCCCAGAATGCATCCGTGGTGTAGCCAGACAAGTATGTTGGTAAAGTAGATGGCACCGAAGTGACAGGGGTCAGGGGTCAGGGTTAGGGGGTGAATAAAGAGTGCAACAGATACACAAGTGAGGAGAGAAGTGGACAGAACATAAGGCACTGTGCTCCCTGTGAAAGTCAAGAAGGAAACCACATCTTACCTGGCTGCAACATAATCTGTCCTCTCTTGATTAGGACATAGAGAGAGAGAGAGAGAGAGAGAGAGAGAGAGAGAGAGAGAGAGAGAGAGAGAGAGAGAGAGAGAGAGAGAGCATACAAGACTAGTTCTTGTGCACAGCAGGATGGAAACACACTCATACTATTACTTTTCTATGCCTACTTTCTATATCTTTTATCTCTGTAATTGTCTTTGTCTTTTTTGTAAAGTGTACTGAGTGATTTCACAGTCAAAATAAACCTACTTATTGTAAATCCAGTTTGTTTAAGTTTCATGCTCTCTAGGTGTCAGGGTTTTGGTATTTTGTTCTGTTTTATTGTGGTAGTCTTGTTTTTCTGTTATGTTCTGTTTCCTGTTTTATTTTGTAGTCTGTCTGGTCTCCCTTGTCTTGTCTAGCTTCTTCCTGTCTTTGTTTGTTTCCTGCCTTTTTTGATTGCTCTGCCCCACCCTGATTCGGTTCACCTGTTTTATCACCTGTCTTATGTTAGTGCTCGTTACCTGGTGTATTTAGTTTCCCTCTGTTTCCCTTGTTTGTTGTTGGATTCTTGTTCCTCTGTTAGAGTGTATTCTGTTCGTGTGTTTCTCTGTTCGTGTCGTGTGCTGCCTGTAGTGTTTTTGTTATTGGAATAAATTTCTGTTTAAACTGCATTTGGGTCCAAACCTTCACTTCACCCTGACACTAGGTTACATTAGCACATTATTTGAATTAATTAAAGCAACATTATGCAACTTTTTTTACCTTAAAATAAGAGCTTCAAAATCATTTTGATGATACATCGACTTGTAATAAAGAGAAGGGTGCCTTGATATATTGCCCGGCCCTATGACCTACCAAACAGCACTTAAATGTGACATAGTTTCCTTTACTGTCACCTTTTTAATGACTGTATCTACACTGGATGGTGTGGATGGCCTGGGTCGTCAATGTTAAGGCTCTGACACACCAACCCGAAGTCCAACCGTCGGCAGAAAAGGCAGTCGGACCGATTAGTCGGCTCCCCGAGGTCAAAAAAGTGCCTCGGAACACACCGAAGCGACGCCGACTTGAGCGTACGTTCTGCGCATGCTCGAGACGTAATACGTCTCCATAACAGCAGGCGGCTCTAATCTGTATTGTAAATCGGAAAATGACGGAACATCTCTCTAGACCTAGTAAACACAGAACACGCTGTCGTCAGTCATTGTTTTCATCAGAGAGTGTTGATAGTAGTCAAGAAGGATCGTTGTTGTCATTACTTGCTGAACGGAAGGAAATACGATGGCTAGTAATAAGAAGGTACTGGCGTTGTCAGCTCCGGTTTTCTCGTGCACTGATTCGCTAGTCACGGGCTAGCACTCCACCAATCAGATTGGTCATTCAGTCTGACTGCCCACTGGCTGATTCAACAAGTCAAATCGGCAAAAATGAAGGCCTCTGGCTCCTCTGGCTGACGACGGCACGGAACACACCGAACAGACTTGAGTCACCGACCTCGCCAGACTGTCCGAGGGCCGATTATCGGGTTGATGTGTCAGCGCCTTAAGGGTTTGTGCTAAAAAGAGTTATGCAGCTGTCTTCCTAACCATTCAAAGAACTGTCTGCTTCGGAGTTGAAGACTCTGTTTTACAGACTGTTAAAATATTCATCCACAAAGGGTTAAATTCCACTGCAAACTGGAACAGGTTGTCTTTATATGGTGTTATAACCAGGCCACACAAATTAGTGATTGACCTGTACGTTGGTGAGAAATGACAGTCTCACCCAAGGGGCTTGAGTTGAGTGCACTGTTTTGGCAGAAAAATGAAAAATTATACCATAGTTAGCTCTGTAGTCTGTGGCGGCCAGCCGTCAACATTTCAAACACCATACCATAAACTAATAATATAAAGTTCTACTGCTGAGGGTGCAGTTTGTCAGTTGATAATTATATAAGATAAGAATATTAAAGGTGCCCTGCCACACGTATTTCATTACTTTGTGGTAATGTCTGAAGTTCTACCATGGACTCTGTAACAATTTTTGTGGAAAAAAATGCCTTGGTTACCAGTGGCAGAGGAAGTACTGAATCTCAGTACTTAAGTAAAAGTACAAATAACCAGAGATATTTTACTTTAGTAAAAGTAGAAGTACAACAATGACAACCCTACATAAGTAAAAGTAAAAAGTACCTTATTTTAAATGTACTTTAAGTATTAAAAGTAAAGTACTTGCATAACAATTTATTCTCTTAATGTCTATATTTTAATAATTTAAAAAACCCAGTATGGGCTGTGGCATTTTAATTAAGTTAGTTTTAGGTTATTGTAATTGTGCTTACCATCTGTGGCCCAGTTTACATTCTGACTTACAATTCTGGTTATCTATCAGGGTGATCTGCATGAAGGTCGACTTTGCATTATTTCCCACGGGGCAGTGAATGCTGCACACATTTATCTAACGAGAACACACGGCTTGGACAACAAGTACGTGGCTTCACAGCTGAGGAGGACCGGGAGTGTGTTTAAGATAAATATACGGATTGTATATTAACCCTATGTGAACGGATGCTTCACATATGACCAAGCAGAGTATCGGGAGCAGCAGCAGTAACGGGAGCAGCGGTAGTACCGGGAGCGGTACGCGCCTGGCCAGTAGATGCTATTGAAGGGCGGGTCTTGGCGTGGCCATAGTGGGATTCATAATATCGCGAGCGGCACCGGGAGCTGGACGGCTGCTGCTGAAGGCTTCCCTGCGGACTGCAAACGTGTGACGGTCAGGAAGACGTTTTGGCACGGGGAAAAACTGATCAGAAAATATAACAGAAATGTAACGGAACGTTGTAGAAATGTAGTGGAGTAGAAAGTATAGATAATTGCTGAAAAATGTAACGAAGTAAGTCAAAAGTATGCACTATTGATTGTACTTAAGTAAAGTACAGATACGTGAAAAATGTACTTAAGTACAGTAACAAAGCATTTGTACTTCGTTACATTCCACCACTGTTGGTTACCTTGTATCAAGCCATTCTAGCGTGGTATGGAAAGCCTGCAGGAAGACTCGGCTCGATTTGTGCCAGTTCTCATTAATATTCAACGAGCTAAGCTGCTTGACTCTGATTGGCTAACTGCTAGCCAATGGGAGCCTGGCTATCGGCATCCTTTACCCAGCGCAACTGGGTGAGTTCATGAATAGTAATGAGCTCAGGCAACACCACGTCAGACTGACCAGCTTTTGGAATTGGCCTGATTCCTCCGCTTATTTCTTTCCAGTGGCTAGAGCTGACAGAGGAGGTAGCAGTTCATTTTCACATTCACCACATAACACAAACACATATGGGCCTAACGTATTTCAAAAAATGCAAGTAAAAATGGTTGTGTGGGCACCTTTAAGAAAGTAACGCTCTTTGCCTCTATAATGATACAAGAATAGATCAATAGATTTATAGAGGAATTCCATTTAGCTGCTTCAGTTCCAGGGTCCTGGTATTGTTCATACTGACTCACTGTCACACTAGCCAGGCTAGTATTCAAATGGAGTACAACCTTTTAATTTGAACAAATAGTCTATATTGTACGAGGTACAATTCCAGTGAATTGTTTTCCCATCAGCTCCTTCAACTTGTGCATGATTCATCACACAGCAGGATGTGGCCGAAACAAGTAACACACAAACAGATGGGACAAAACAAATCAAAGTAAACGTGAACAATGCAAACGGACAGAGTCAAATTGCGAGCTGCCTTTGATTTGTTTGTCAAATGGGAAATGGAGTTCACAGTGTGCAGTCTTTGGCATCCAGGTGGTTAAACTGTGAACACTGTTGCTAGGCACCTTACAACAAAGTTGATTGCTCTATTTTTAAAAAGTGTTTTTTTTTGTAGCCTACACCCGGTACCTTGTCTTGTTTTAAAAATGGCAGAGCTGTTGTTGGACTCTGAAGGCAACAAGCAACTTGATTGGATGGCAGAGATTCAAAGCAGTGGTTTAATATGAATGCGTCACCAGGGGCGTAGCACAAAATTCTGGGCCCTGTAGAAAAGCATTTTCTATGGGCCCCTCCCCGCATCCACAGCTATTCTTTCTAGCATCTTTTTGGGCCCTCCTCACATGAAGGCCCTGGGTACTCAATCCCCTTCCCCCCTTTTGACATATTTTTTTAAATAGGTAAAATCTGTTTTCCTTGTAGCTGCGCATATATTCACTCATCTCTCTCTCTCTCTCTCACACACACACACACACACACACACACACACACACACACACACACACACACACACACACACACACATACACACTCATTAGCAAATAGGAAATGTTGAATTGCATGAGTTGAACGCGCTGCATATTAAATTTTTTGTTTTTTTGTTTCTCTTTCTTTGGCTTATAAAGGGTAATAGTTTAGACTACATATTTAGTCAGTCGAATGAAATGTAGGCTACTGTATTTATTACATTGCTACTGTATTTCTTAAATTTATAGTGTATTTGTATTGACTTTTGTATTTTAGGGAGCCTGTTAAGACCTGGCTAGGGACAACAGATGGAAACTAGCACTTGTAGCTAACTCTGGCTTGTTTAGCAAGTAATTTGTCTGTTGATCAATGAGCATTGTCCCTATCAAATAAATAAATTACAAACTCCATCCCTATGTCTCTTTCCTGCATGCCAATAAAGCAGCTGTGAATGGGGACAGAGTGTGTTGGAGCGGAGGCGTGTAGCCTAGTGCACCTGTCCGTCCTATGGTCCTAGCATCAGCACCTTTCCTCTCTGTCTCCCGCACTAGCTATTCTATTGTAACACCGGTCGTTGACTCACCTCCTCCGCCTCTCCCCGGTGCAAACCACGAGCTGCCAGTCCGGTCCTCAGTTCATTGATGTCAACCCTGCCATCTTTATTCAAGTCCAGCTGCTTAAACAGCTCTGCATATTTCTTCTCTCTGTCCGGGTCCAGAGCGGCTCCGGTATCTCGGTTTTCTTCCTTTCCTCCGGGGCGAATGTGGCCGCAGAACCCCTTCTCGTCTTCGCCCATGTGAAAGAAAGAGACACAGCTTCCTCTACTGGTCGACAGCCGAGCATAACACTGTCAGAAGGGAAAGGAGTGCGAGTCGCGAGCTTTTGTCTGTCCTGGTTTCCAGAGAGACCGGACCGCTAGCTCACACACACCACAGCGGGAACAGAGACGTCAAAACGGAGGAGAGCTGAACGTGGCCGCGCTGTTCGCCCGCTTCCCCTGCGGAGATAGCCTACTCCCCGGCCCTCGGGGGTGGCTGGATGTGGTTTAGACGAGCTCTTGTGAGATTAATCCCCGTATCAGTTAGCCTACATTGGCTGCTCTATCCCACCGGCACGCGAAAATCCATAAACTCGTTCAGATGAATGAAAGTTTCCGTCACAGCTCGCGGATAAGCAGCCGATTTTACCGCAGTCTCTGAAACCAGTGCTGACACATCTGTGCTCGCGCGAAGAGCCTATAGGCTATTACCTACTATTTTTTTTTTTTTTATTGCTTAAGCATTATGAAAACACACCCCCAATCAGCAGAACACCTAAGACCCTTTGCCAAACTATACACTAATTTACAAAAACTTTATTCTGTTACCATATGAAGCCCACACGTTTCATATGACTTAGTTTTTGCCGATTGCTTACACAAAAATATTACACAATGATCAAAACCTTACACTCAAAGCGCAACACGTTGGCCCAGATGTGTCTACAGTTAAGCAATCATGCGTTTACGCCTGATGACTGGGTTTCACAGGTTGGCTCACAGATGTGGTAATTTGACAGTCAGTGTTTTTGGAATTTCAAGGAAGTGACATCATAGCCTACGTCTTGTCTAATGTCTAATGTATACAAGTGTGTTTAGTGTTTTGCAAAAAGAGTGTGTGGCTGTATGGCAAGCCATTTTAACATTTAACAGCTAGACTGGATATGTGTTGCAGATATCTATAATTCAGTTTTGCCTAGTCAAGACTGAATTATAGATATCTCTGTCTGTCGTTTCGACTAGTCACAATTAGGTTACAGATATCTTGAATGACAATTCCAACTATCCAAAATGTAATTAGGACTAGTTAGAAAGACGTTGTTGATATCTATAATGTTAATTCCGGATAGTCAAACTTAGCTTTTAAATGTTAAAAGTGCTTGCCATAGTGGCTGAACTGTATCTGGGCCAACGTTTTGCTCCTTGAGTGTATGGTTTTGATAATTGTGTAATAGGCCTACGTTTGATTTCAGTGTGTAAGCAATCGGCAAAAACTGTAATGCCGTCAGGTTATATTATTATTATTAATACATATCATATTGGGGGGTCTGGGTGTCGTCCCCCAGGGAAGTTTTGAGCGTCAATGACTTCATTTCTTGTATTCGGATACAAGAAATTAAGTCATTGACGCTCAAAACTGGCGCATACAAGTGTACACTTGTATGCGCCAGTTTACAGTAGCCTATATGAAGAAGAAAAACACAGATGACAATTCAAAATATATCAAAAATGTAATGCAAAATATGTAGTTGGGCGTCATTGGGCATTTTTAAGAGGGTATATGGATTTCTCATTTATAAAGTCATTGTTATGAACGCAGCGTCTAAGGGTCAGTGTCTAATGGACTATGTCAGTGAGTCGCATAGATCCACCAAAAGTCTCCTCGTTAGTAGTTATTCTACAACTACATACGTTCGCACTCGGTAGGCTACTGTATAAGCTGATTTCTGTTTTTTTATGATTTGTCATGGATTTCAGCGTATTCTCTAATAAGCGAATCATAGAAAAAAAATAGCCTTATAAAAAACATTCCCAGGCTACCTTTAGGCTATCAATGATTTAATAATGTGATAATAAAAGGTTAACTGATAGGCTACATTTACTTTTGATACTTTAAGTAGGCTATTTTGTTGCTAATAGCTTACTTCAGTAGGCTACTTTTACTGAATAGGATTTTAAGGGTAATGGAGTATTTTTTATAGTGTGGTATTGCTACTTAAAATAACCTGTACAATACAAAAGGCCTATAATAATCTGAAAGCAGCCATTCTGCATGTATTTCAATTCCTTTAAAAAAAATTCTGACAATACTTATATAATGTTTTAGGACTTTTACTTGTAATGGAGTTTTATTTATTTATATTTATAGTAGTAAATGTATACCACATTCAGTAGATAATAATAATAATAATAATAATAATAATAATAATAATAATAATAATAATAGTAATAATAATAATAATACTTTTGCTTCAGTGAAAGAACTGAACACTTGATCACCACTGATGTTGACGTGGTGTTAGCTGGCACTCCTGTAGACCACTGGGAGTAACATGAACCACTGATAGCTTATTGGCTATTAATAGCTTTAATAATGGGGATTGTGAGCTGTGACGTGCAGCAAAGGATAGTGAAGTGCCTGGTCAGCATTCACAGGATACACAGGGCTGAGGGGGGGGGGGGGGGGGGGGGGGGGGATTACAAAGGTTGTCAGATGATGTCACAAGGATTTTAGCCAAGTATTGGAATGTATACACACTAACCCAGAGATAACATATATACTATAGATTAGATTCCTCAGCAGCCTGTGGGCCAGTACAGAGTAAGGATCCACTGTTAGGGAATTCTGAAGTCCATTCATGAGTCCAGCCAAGACAAAAACACATCTGGATATCGTGTCTGACTTTTTCCAAGCTATTAGGAAAATAAATAGGTGAATAAAAAAGTAAATAAAAAATAAAAAGGGGGGAAATCAATCAATCAAATTTCTCACGTGAAATCCTACGAGGTACAATTCCAGTGAAATTTTTTCCCCATCAGCTCCTTCAACTTGTGCATGATTGATCATACAGCAGGATGTGGCCGTCAGATACAGCACACAGAAACAGAGTCAGCTGGTAGGACAGCACCAGCACTCCAAGATCCAGCCAAGTCTCTGGGACAGAACACCACAGCTCGGGACGTCCCGCTGGAAACCCACGCAGGCCGCCCAGATCACCGTCCCGCGCCTCACACCGGCCAGCAGGACGCCCAGCAGAGAAGTGGCAGTCATAAGTGTTCAACTCCTCCACCATGGTGTTGACCGGCCAGGGTAGCAGAGTAAGCAGGAGACTGCTGAGTTGATCGACTTTAAGTTATGAAAATGGCCGCAGAAAAATGAATATGCTCTTTCCTGTTCACTGATCAACAAACTGTTTGTGTATCATGATATAATGAGTCTCTCTGCCTTTTCTCTAGCATTTCCCTTTGGTCACTAAACACAGGTTAATTCTGATAGAAATTCATTGATGCAAATCTACTCAGACAGACTTGTTAAAAAAATTCCAGTGCTGGTAGATGGAGTTAATCTAGCAGTAACCGATGTGGAGAAGCTCAATCTCTTGGGTGAGTATTTGCCAGTGTTCACACACCTATCTGATACTCGTAAACAAAGAAAAGAAGAAGTTTGAAATGAGGATGACAATGTGTATGAAACTGGAAATTTTGTGGTGCAACCAGGCAGGCCTGCTTGGTTCTTTCGGGGAATGATTGTAAAGATTTAAAAAGAATATGTTTAGGGCATTTCCTCTCTAACTGGGATGTTTTGGGAGCGATTGGTGGGATTGCTGTGGACGAAGTACACACGGAGATACACTGGTAAGAGCTAATGAGGTTTAACCATGTATCAGCTAATTTAAATAGCTCAAGTTACTGTATTGTGTAAACAGTTAACTTCATTTAATATTGTATGTGGGGTTTTCTATTGCGGGGTGCAAATGTTCCACCAAAACAAGTTCCTTCCTGAGACTATTTAGCAGAGCCACCGTCGCTGCGTCCGGGACTTAGTGCCGCCCAAGAACATTGTGATTGGTTTAAAGAAATGCAAACTACCCAAAGCGTTTTTTCCTCCTATCCCAGAATGTATCTGGACATGCGAGACTAGTCTAAAATCAACACAAACCATCACAGAAGATTAAAATCCATGTGAGTCTGCTAAATCTTTATCAACTAGAAATGTAGGCCTACATTATTGTTGGATTCTGGCTCACGATAGAGTAAAAGGAGATGAGGCAGCTGATAAATTGGCAAAAAGAGCTTTAAAATAAACCGACAACTATATCTTAGACGTTTGGTAGAACTGATGAAAATTTGGTTACTTTATATGCTGTGGAATAACAAAATATTGGAAACAGCGGATAGCGATAATAGGCCTAAAGGTAGGCATGGGGCTATACTATAGAGTTCACAAATCTGGAAGGTAAAGGAAGAAATAATCTTTTCAAGACTAACGTTAGGATAGACGTCTTGGAAAGCTAATGCAACACTTTATGAACAAAAAAAGAAATGAATAAATGTGAGATTACTGCAAAATCAAGTTGGGCATGTAGCTAGTGTTAGGATGTAAAAAGCATGTGAAAAGAGAGGGATATTATTAAGGCTATATAATAGAAATAGGCAGGACGAGGGTATGAAAGGGTTCTTACAGATAGAGGATACATAGAGTGGCGTTATTTCAATCACTTTAGGAAACAGGTCTACGATCCAGATTCTAAACTCTTAATGAAGTGCACAGTTCGGTACAGTACAGTAGATGGCGGCATGTAACTTTAACGCTGGTTTTGTCAAACTGAGCCTTCCCGCGAGCCGTAGCAAGACAAGTCGCAAAACCAACAATCCCACCAGTGCAGTCGCACATCAACATCTTCATGATATAGCTATTTCCCCCCTAACAATAGCGACGCAGAAGTCAGACTAAAATAAGATGCCTCTGCCTGTACAAGTGTTTAACTTCCAGGTAAGTCTTAACTTTACAACCAGCCATTGTTGCGAGAAACATGATGTAGCTAGCTAGCTATGTATCTTCATTCACGTTACCAGTGGTGTAACCCTAGCTAGCAGTTAGCTAGCTGGGTTAACCCATAACGTTAGAACCTTAACGTTAGCTATGGTTCAGTTTATGGTTAGCTAATTTACACATCATAATTGAAGACCACGCAAGCACTGTATCATTTGTTCGTTATGTTAGATTATGCGTGTGAATATTCTACGATGCATTATGTTGTTTGATTGAAACAAACTTTAAAGAATGAACGTTAATACGTCTTAAAATTGGTTGGCATATTTATTTTGCTAAAGGTAACGTTAACGTTATTGTCCTTCCTAACTTAGCTACAGTGCACCTTTACATTAACCGTAGGGAGGACACAAGAAATAATTACTGCTTTACAAAACGTTTTAAGCTCGTGTATGTTTGCCACTAAACCATTTGAAATTGAAAGATAGTTTTCTTCGAGTTTGGAACTAGCTAGCTAAGTTACAGGCTAACAACGGACTGAAGGCCTCCATTGGCTTATAATAAGCGACGATATCAGCAAACACTAGTTCTACAACACATGACGCTAACTAGTTAATGTAGCTAGCTGTTACTGGTGTAAGGAAATCTTAAGTTTGATTATTCACTGAAGCAAAACATAACCTAAACGGAAGAAGAATTTGTGTTTATCATTTTAGCCTGTAGCTAACGGAAGCTAGCTAGCATTGCCATGCCAGCTTCCTGTTATTAGCAGTTTGTCACATTAGCTAGCTAGCTCTAAATAGTAGCTAGCATTACCAAATGTTCAAGCCTTAAAGTATTTCCGAGATTTTAGGGATGGGCGGACACAGAGTTACGAATGAAGCTTGGGGCTCTCTTTCTGTTCGTGCCGAAAAAGATTTGAAGCTTCGGGGCTTTAAACACACCGCCAGAACCAGGCCATCTGGCGGCTTGTACAACGTACAGCAGCCCTTCAACCCTGGAGCTGAAGCACGGATTGGAATAGTTCTAGTCTCATACAGTGTGTGTGCAATAAAGGTCTAGCTAAGAATCCTGCGTGTTATTAACCCTTGTGTTGACTTCGGGTCACATTGGCCCGTTTTACATTTTTGTTTTATATCAGAAAATATTGGACGTAGAAATAAGCGCTGAAAATATGTAGAAGAAAAATTTTAAAAACGTTGGAAAAAGCAAAAACAATTTGTGAAAAAAGGCGTCACAAATGTCAAGGTTGAAACGAAGACAACACAAGGGTTAAATCTGTAATACTTTGGTTTAGAAGGTCTTCATTAAATGTAGACTGTATTGTGCAATGAATGTGTAAAATCGTTGATAAATGCATCGTACAAAAAGCCTAGATATAAATTAGTTTTGCTGACATTAAATATTAATGTACCTTTTTGGTCCCAGTGTCACTGTGGGCTCATGCATTTCAACTTTATGGTTATTACATTTCATTTGAGTCACAATTCAATTTTATTTATAGTATCAAATCATAACGAGTTATCTCAAGCCACTTTACAGATCGAGTAGGTCTAGACCACACTCTATAATTCACAAAGACCCAACAATTTCCCATGAGCAAGCATTTAGTGCAACAGTGGTGAGGAAAAGCTTCCTTTAGGCAGACACCTCGAGTGGTGAGGAAAAACTTCCATCTCAATGTGTTACGATATTATTTGAATTAGCCTATTACTATTATTACATTATTGCTTGGCATCAGGTGAAAATGTTTTCATACTTAATGGTGTTACACTAGAGAGACTTCATATTTCTCAGTTATTCTCCCTTTTTTTTTGCGACAGTTTTTAGAATAATTTCCCCTAGAATAGTTTTTTTTCAACCAATTTTTTTTACCTAAATATTTTCTGTTTCTACGGTACTGCAGATGGCGACTACATCATATCTGTTTCCAGCAAAACAGAGCGAAAGCAGAAAATCCATGTTATGTTCTTCTTTACAAAGTAAATGTCTGACTGACTGACATGTGATGTGCATTCTTTTTAGAAAACTATCAGTTTTTTGAAATGTCTCATGGTACATTGTCTCTAGAAGTGTATTATTCAGCTTTTGATTTAGTTAAAGAAGGAAAAGAAAATGTCAATACTATCAAAACACAACATTTATAGAATCGCAGAAAATGGAAATTGCAATACAAATCCATTCGGGGCCTATGTATCGTAAAAGAATTGAATCGGGACAGGAGCGTATGGTCCCAGCCCTACTGGTCAGTACCAGTGGCGGTTGAAGCTTGTTGTGGTTGTTCTGGTTGACAGTCTTGAATCTAAAGTATCTTCCAGCATCACAGCAGCTGCCAGAGAGGGTTTGAACATTGGAAAGGTGATTCTAGTCATGTTCCTCTCAATGCTTAATAAATATCTGAAAATAGTTCTTACAGTTCTAGTATTATTTCGAGGCTATTGGGCTATAATGTGGATCATGTATTGCATTGGGATTCCTGCTAACCTCTGTGCCTGGTGTGTTTCTCTCAGGGGTCTGTGGAGCCCATGCAGATAGATGCAGACCCCCAGGAGGACCAGCAGAATGCTCCGGACACCAATTACATAGTGGAGAACCCAACACTGGTACTGACCTGACCCTAACACTAACCCTTGATGCTGGCATTCGGTGTAACGGTTTGTCCAATGACAATAATTATTTGCGTGTGTAGGCATGGGCCGGTATGAGATTCTGATGATATGATAGCCTTCAGCAAAAATATCACGGTATTGCAATTAAAATGTGTTGTTTAGAAATGTCTGGGTAAGGCGTAGCAGGGCGTATGACGGAATTTTTTTGTGGTTTTGAAACGGTGACTTTTTCAAATCGCGCTATACCTTGAAACCGGTAACCGGCCCATGCCTACACCTGTGGCAGTGATGTTAATCCCTGTTTTTGGATTCCAGGCGTTAATGGAATTCAGGGGACTGCCTAAACAATCATCTGCCTAAACGTAGATGATTGTCAGTTGAATCAATGCACCTCTTTTTCAGCTGCGTTATTGTACACAGAGTTGCGGCAGAATGTAAACCTTACAGTCTTGTGTCAAAATGACCTATCTACAAATCAAGCTGATGGAAACTGAGAGCAGGGCGAGGCAGAGCAGCGTGACAAAAAGCCGCCCATTCACTGCCCCGACACACCGAGCTCCAGCGCTGACTGCTAGCTAAGTCTGCTGGCTAATTCGGCTAGACTACTTTTGAACCAGCCACTAGGACAGCCTTCTGTACTGCTGTGAACAAAGGCATTAAAAGCATGACTAGACTTTCAGGTGAGACATGAGGAAGCCGCTCTGCCGGTGCGCTCGACTACTCTAACTGGTCGGAAATAATATATTTCTCAGAATTGTAGTTAAGCTCTACAAAGAAAACTCTAACCACCGAACCCAGATATTTTCAAATACAGGGACGTCACTTTAATCTAACAAGACTATTGAATTCTAATGTCACCTGAACATTTCAGAGGAGCGGCTGTGACTTTGTTTTCCCCTGTCCCTCCTTGTGTGCAGGACCTGGAGCAGTATGCCACCAGCTACAGTGGATTGATGCGCATAGAGAGGCTTCAGTTCATCGCCGAGCATTGCCCTCAGCTGCGAGTGGAAGCCCTGAAGATGGCCCTCACCTTTGTCCAGAGGACCTTTAACGTTGACACTTATGAAGAGATCCACCGCAAACTCACAGAGGCCACACGGTATTCTACTCCATGATCCGCTTGCTGCTTCAGAGACAGAGCCTCTTTTGAAAGGGCGAAAGTGATTCAATCTGATAAACATTAGTGACCCAACATATGAGCTCCCAGCCTGCGAATATTTCACACCATTTTTAGATTAATACTGACGAGACTGGATTATTTTTGGAGAAAGTATTTTATATGTATAGATTTTCCATTTGCAGCTCTTATAATTGTTTCAGGTTCTGAATCTACCGTCATCTCTATCAAAGGGAATGTTTAAGCTTAGTTTATATTGTTTATTTATTTAAGCTTCATTTATATTTTGATACATATCGGTATCGACTGGTGTGAAAAAAAATCAATAGTTTTGCCACATGCCCTAGCTCTATTAAAACCAGTTAAATCATGAAAAAGGTAGAACTGTATACTGGGGTGCCCACAGTGTACTGCACCACAATCTGATGGCAAATACATTACCTTTTCACTCTTGTGACTAATTCTGTCCACATCTAATGTGTGTGTGTGTGTGTGTGTGTGTGTGTGTGTGTGTGTGTGTGTGTGTGTGTGTGTAGGGAAGTGCAAGGTGTGCCCGACACAGTACCTGAAGGTGGGGTTGTTCCTCCTCCCCTGGACTCCGCCTGGGCCGAGTCCACCAGGAAAAAGGCTCTGCTCAAACTGGAGAAACTGGATACTGATCTCAAGAACTACAAGGGGAACTCCATTAAAGAGAGCATCCGGTACAATTGCACACTTTCTTATCAAACTATCAGAGTACAGAGTATCATACATTGTACACTCTGTAGATAGTTCTATTGTTTTTAAACAATTAAAACAATACAGGTTAAGTTAATCATACAAAGAAGAAGAAAAGGTATGTGGCAAAGAAACAGTGTGGGTTATGTTACAGTAAATGTTCCATTATTGTTATTATCTACTGTATGTGGGCTAATAAAATCAATTCATCCTTACAAACATTTATCAAATACGTCCATCTTAAGTCTTAGAGCGAATGTGAATTTTTCCATGACAAAAATGTCATGCATCACATTGAACCAATCTACAAGTGTGGTTGCCCCCAGATTAAGCCATTTTTTAGCAATCGCCTATTTACTGGCAACAATCATTATCTCGGTGGTTGAATGATATTATTAGCATCAATGCTCTCGCACACAACCTAGAGAACTGGTCAAAGTCTCCACTTTTTTATGGATTTTGTGTTTAAAGGTCCAGTGTGTAACATGTTTAGTTGTTAATTCTCAATCTGTGTTGTGTTCACAAACTTGTCCTTTTTCATGAATATTTACCTCCACCATCAATTCCAAGTATTCCTTTTGGCCTGAAGTTTTACATTTGCATGAACTGGAGTAGATGCTCCATATTCATGCTCCATCTAGAAATACGTTAGCCGGTAAGGGACATACAGGACCTACTGCTCCGCCTTTCGAGTTTTCTCTGTCACATGATAAACTCACAGGGTGCTGCTAATGCTGCTAACGGGTATCGTAGCTTCCCGGCCCCGGCAAGTTTGAAGAAGGAAACATGGAGGACCACACACATTCAAAATCCAAATTTCAGGAACAAAAGTCTTATATATTGAAAAGAGCAAGAGACCGTCTTTATGAAGCGTGAAGGCTACCGTAGCTGTAATACGTACTCTGAACTGAGTGGCGCGAGAGAGTTGATTGCGATATATATGACCTCAACTCCAGATGGGAGAAATTCCTACACGTGGGACCTTTTTAAGAGAAGTTGAAAATTGAATTAATTTATGAAAGTGACCAAGAATTAAAACGTTAGGTTGAGATGGGGTTAAATATACAACAACAAGCTCCCATTTCAACACCACCACAGTCACTGTGTGGGCGCAGAAGAGCAGCAGCAGCTATAAAGTAGTACCTGGGCCTGGGACCACCAGCAAAGACAGAAAGACAGTCTGGCTGGTTACCGGTCAGTCTTTCCTTTCCATACATCTACCAGCTCTGTATCTCCCTCTCACCTGCCTCCTGTTGTGTGTGTCCCCCCTCCACTCCAGGAGAGGCCATGATGACCTGGGGGATCATTACCTGGACTGTGGGGACCTCAGTAATGCCCTCAAGTGCTACTCCCGAGCCAGAGACTACTGCACCAGTGCTAAGCATGTCATCAACATGTGTCTGAATGTCATCAAGGTACAGTCTTTTGCATACGTGTCATATGGAGGGAACCAGCTAGTGGTTTGGATTTATGGATGCTTGCTATACTGCACTGGTTTAATTTTGGTATGACTATATTCCTTTGTGGATCTCATAAGTTGGAAGTATTAAGCACCTTAAACTTGAGGTATCTTTTCAAGTAGGACAGATGTTTTTCACGGTTTATGCCACGCAATAGGAAAGCAGCGTGGGGTAGGAACCACTGGGAAGGGGTTTGAACTATTCGACGAAAAACAAATTCCAGTATATGAAGGAGTAAATCCTCTGGTCTGTGCCCTCAGGTTAGCGTTTACCTCCAGAACTGGTCCCATGTACTGAGCTACGTCAACAAAGCAGAATCCACGCCAGAGATAGCAGAGGTGAGCGCCGCCCTCACACAGCACAGCTCATCCTCCACTGCTGGACTGTGTTACATGTCCCACTTTTAAATCACACACAACATTCATTTTGAGGATTGGGTATTATTACCAATAACGGTCAGACTGTAAGTATCTCACAATGAGACAGAAAACTAATTCATGCACCTGTTTTTTGAATTTTTTAAAAACAAGGTAGAGTTTGATTGCCAGCTTTCCCTTTTTGTTTTTCAAAGGTTTTTACTAACTATGTTTCTGTTTCTTTTCGTTTAGCAAAGAGGAGAGCGAGATAGCCAAAATCAGTCAGTCCTCACCAAATTAAAGTGTGCTGCAGGTAAGACGGCTTTATGCTTTTGTTATGATGATGTCAACTCAAGTTGGGTTTGGAAGATCAGCTTAAAGGTGCTGACACACCAATCAGACGGCCAAGAACTTGGTGGTCTCCTTTGTCTTGGCCAATAAGTTGCACTTGAACACACCGCAGAGGGAGGGAGGGAGAGATCTCTCTCTCTACGGTCTTTTAAGTTTCATGGTATAGGACTTCATTTTACTGTATTTTGTAATGTGTGGCTATGTAGATCTTTTAAAATACATGTTCATGTTGAAATAAAAAATAAATACACCTATACAAGAAGTTGCGTATCTTGTATGCTTGCTGTTGGACGTGATAATAGTTTTTAAAAAAAGGAGCCGGTTGGCGATGGAGCTGGACACACTGCAGGGCGACGGGCGCTCATTCCTTGGTGTGTCGGCACCTTTTAGAAGTAGCTGTCTGCTAACAACGTCTTGTCCAAGTGTGGATAACGGAGTTCTTGTGTGAAAGAACTGCTGCCAAAATGAGAACTCATTGCGCTGTCTTTAGAGAGCAATCAGCCGTCATGTTAGGAGGATCTAGTAGTTGTCTGACCTCGTGTGTTGGTGTTTCAGGCCTGGCAGAGCTGGCCTCTCGGAAATATAAACCCGCTGCCAAGTGCTTCCTGCAGGCTTCTTTTGACCACTGTGACTGTCCAGAGGTGAGTGATGTAAGCCAATTGGGGGGGACGACAAAATCCACTGATTTGTGTAAAAACGCATTCCACAGTTCAACTGAAGCTGATGTGATGCTCGGCAGTCTCTGTAAGCCAAGCCAAGTGGGCATCGCCTAGAGTTACTGTTAATGTTACGATTCCTCCGCTGCAGCTCGCTCAGCAAGGAATACAATTTCCCTGCAAATTGTTTACTAAATATACTTAGAAAAATACCAATTGCAGTGTTTTCCCTAGCTTTGAGGAAGACTCAGATGTTCGTATTTGGCGTCCTTCCTCAAGAAATTGTTACTTTTTTCAATTTAAGGAAAGCAATTTCCCCCATACATTTGGCGTCTCTTTGTGGTCGGTTTGTGTCCCTTTGTGGTAGTTTTGCGTCTCATTTTCACATCTTTTTGGACCGTTATGATTTCCGTTATGTAAAACGTTAGAAAAGCTACAGCAGATCATACATGAATAACACTCAAAAAGCATAAAGACAAAACTGTTGCTAAGAAGTCCAACTACAATCATTAGGTCTGAGAAAAGTCATATAGTTAGAATTATTCGGCTTAGGTGCTGCCTAAAATGGCTCGGGTGATTCGCCTAAAACTTATAACGGCAGGGAAAACCCTGCAATTAGATTGATCTAACTCAGACTGCCGCCTCACACAGACTCAGGCTGAAGTTTGAAATCCCCATCACTAACACAAAGCCGCCGAGTAATGTGTGTCTGTGGCTGTGTCCCCCCGCAGCTCCTGTCACCCAGTAACGTAGCTGTGTATGGAGGCTTGTGTGCTTTGGCCACATTCGACAGACAGGAGCTCCAACGTAACGTCATCTCCAGCAGGTAGGAGGAGTTCAGCCAGTGGTAACTCGGTACATTTAATGATGAGAATCTATTGTAATGATCTTTTTTTTTTTTTTTTTTTTTTCTGTCCTCAGCTCCTTTAAATTATTTCTAGAGTTGGAACCTCAGATCCGTGACATCATTTTCAAGTTCTACGAGTCAAAGTACGCGTCTTGTCTCAAGCTGCTGGATGAAATGAAGGTTAGAGCAGACACCTGAGTTAAACACACGCTAATAGTAGTTATGATGAATATTAAACCTTAGCAGTTTGAGACTGTACAGAGGTTATGGGAGTACATGGCATTGGCAACATGTATGTGATCATTTTTGAGTTGATGTGTTTGGATGAGTGACTTTGGTGTTTCCTGTAGGATAATCTCCTCTTGGACATGTACCTGGCCCCGCACGTCAAGACATTGTACAGCCAGATCAGGAACCGAGCCCTCATTCAGGTGAGACTTATAATCAGGGCCTGTCCATCCCACCCCATTTTAGCAACTACTACTTGTGAGCTTAACTATATACATTGCTGTTTGTTGTCTTCTCTCCATCTCTTTGTGCTGCGTTACTGACTGCGTTTCCATTATATTCCGATTTTTGCCTAACTTCTGTTGATCCAAACTGCTTTCCGCTTGATGAAAACGTTGTTAAAAATAACAAAAAGACGTGTTGTGTGTTCAGTATTTCAGCCCCTACGTGTCGGCAGACATGACTAAGATGGCTCAGGCCTTCAACACCACAGTAGCAGCTCTGGAAGACGAGCTCACCCAGCTCATACTGGAGGGGCTCATCAACGCTCGCATCGACTCCCATAGCAAGGTGCAACACACACACACACACACACACACACACACACACACACACACACACACACACAATGGTGAAAATGTTGAAATGTGTAATTTCTCATTTGAAAATGAAATTTGGACAGATTCTGTATGCGAGAGAAGTGGACCAGAGGAGCACCACGTTTGAGAAGTCGCTCCACATGGGCAAAGAGTTCCAGAGACGAGCCAAAGCCATGATCCTCCGAGCCGCTGTGCTGCGCAATCAGATCCACGTCAAGGTAGACGAAGAAATCTTTCTCCCTTCATCACAACTTCTACTGAATGTATTCATCTTAGCAGGAGTTATATAAAATATATTAATAGTAGGGTTGGGTACCGAGACCCGTTGCTAATATGGCACTTAACGAATAGCAACGCGGATTTCGGCGACTCTTTTCGGTGCCACTGATATGCCTGTGCTGCTCTCTGATGCTCCGAAACGGACGTTAGAGGCAACAGAAGCATCGCTGCATGTCACGCAAGTAAACAATACGCTCGACAGCAGCTAACTTTAGCCTACCGTTAGCTAGCAGCTGGTTTAAACACAGTTAAATGCTGACAGCTAAACGGTGTAAAGTGTGACTGTATTTCACTGTAGAGGATTCCAATAGCGGGACATTAAGCAGTCTGCAGCTGCAGTTGTTGGAAAAACAACACAGACGTGGTGCGTTCACTTGAAACTGGTAGCCTCGCCATGCATTCAAAGTTATTGTAAAATGCCCTTTTCCCATCTGGTGCTTGTTTTTGCCGTTCATCAGCAATTTACTAGTGAAATACGTTATTGTTATAGTTATTACTATATTATTAAATCATTTAATTTTGACCATATGGCCTTAGCAATAAACAAGCCGTTCTTTAATGTCGCTGACTGTTGTTTAGTACCCTTCTTTTTTTAACTTTCTTAAAAAGTATCGGTTCGGGCACCGTTTAGGCACCAATACAGTTTTAAAAGTATTGCTTTAGCACCAGTATCGGAAAAAACCCAAATGATACCCAACCCTAATTAATAGTATGAAAGTGTTAGCTAACCACCAAAATATTAAGTATTGTTCCAAATATATGGGTATATTTGTAACAGCTACTACTATACCGTTAAAATCGGGGGTAAACGTAATGCACACAGTAGGGCCGTCAACAAAATATAAAACGGGACAGATTCTAGGAACGGCGAGACTCTGTGGTTAAAGACCAAATTACCAACCAGGTATGTGATATCGCGGTGTAATCGCATTATGTCCAGCCTCCTGCACTCTCCAGAGAGAGACTACGGTGTTTAAATCAGGTTTTATGTTATATAGGACATTATTTTATTTTGTAATGCGTAGCTATTAGAGCTGGGCGATATGGAGAAAATCAGATATCACGATATTCATGACGTCAATGTTGCGACGATATTGTAGGATTGACTGTTTCACAAAACATCTTCACAATGAGATACATAATCATCACTAGTGTGGATATAAAGACTAAGTGGGTAAATAATAATCAATAATAATAATAATAATAATAATAGAACCGCTAGAAGAGTCTGGTAAGTTTAGTTCAAAAGACAACACTTGTCATATTATGATATCCAAAATCTACGACGATATCTAGTCTATTACGATATCGAGGTATGTAGATCTTTTAAAACACACGTTTATGGTGAAACAAATATCCCTATACAAGTAGTTATGTCTCCCGTTGTAATGGTTTGCCCTCTTACAGACAATATGTGCAAAAATAGATATTCAAATTAGGGCTGTCAATCATGGCGTTTCTGTTGCGTGGCGGCTGCGTGGCGTTTTCTGTCTTTGAACACCAGAAAGGTGTCTGACGCAGCGCTGCTGGACACATGGATGTTTTCCCATTGAAATACCATGTTAAACATAAATATATACTGATCTGATTACAGCAAAGACGACGTCGGCAGTATTGACGGCAAAATAGGCTACAGAATATTTCCTTCTGTATTGACAGGTGCAATATTTGAAAATCGATAATTATTATTTATTTTTATTTATTTTTTTTAAATTACATTTATATCTGCATTTATGTCAAAATCTAGAGACTTTCAAACATCAAAATGTCATTTATTAAATGTATTCGTGTCAAAATGACATAGAAACATCTTTTCCTGTTCTATTTTACCTGGAAATGCTTGCGTGTCGCGGGAAAAATAGGCGTCGGTCCTGTTTCTAGGATGCACGCGTTTTCGGCGCGGCTCGAGCGTGTCACGCAGGCAGTGTGTAAGCTCTAACCTGTTACCATGGGAGCCGAAATAAAAACAGACACGCCACGCAGCTGACACACTCACGCCACGCAGCCAATGTGCAGGAGGCCTTACAGAACGTGCATGCATTAATCCCACGTCAAAATAATTGGAGGCGTTGAAAGGAGTTAGGCGTTAACTCATCACGACGTTGATTTAAACAACATATTTAAACCTCCTGTGTTTTTTTTTTTTTAAAAGGAATATGCTATGAACATGTATAGGGTCAAGTGCCAACAACTAACATAGCTTTTTAGCTCAACAGTCAGACCAATAATTACTTCTATAAGTACAATTTGGCACATCTAAATAAACATCAGCAGTCAAGATCTTAGCTAATGTAAGCAATTAATTGGGGTTGAACAAAGAAACCGCGATTACGTAAAAACATCGACAATTATGTAATAATTGTTACCGGCCTAGGACACACCACTGACATTAAAGAGCAAAGGCGTGTGTGTACCAGTGCCTCACTGTGTTGTGTCCACTGCTCAGTCTCCACCCAGAGAAGGCAGCCAGGGGGAGCTGACACCAGCCAACAGCCAGACCAGGATGAGCACCAACATGTGAGGAGAAAGTCTGCATGCTGACTCTGCTGACCCCCCCAGCCCTTCATCAACAGGAACCTGCAGCCCCCACCCCACCCTGTAAAGACTCTTGATATTCTGGAATGATCTCTGTCTCTCTCTCCCCCCCCCCCCCCCCCCCTCCTCGTGGGGTGTAGGAAAGCTCCTCTGTTAGTCTGATCATCTGGAGATTTGGACAAGAAGAAAATGTGTTTTGATAAAAAGCTGAGCACTTAAGGTGTGTGGTAGGAGATGCACTTTGCTCTGCTTACACGTGACATGTGGGGGCCTCATTAACAGAAACAAGGTTTTAAAATAAAAAAACACCTACTAAAACATACACTCGCTGGTTTGTTTTTATGCATTAGCTCTGTTGTCAACCAATAGCTGGATGCCTGTTGTGTACAACTGTGTCTGTGAGCTCTAACTAAAGTCGGCCTCTTTTAGCTGCAGGTTAAATCCCACAACTGCGCCTGTGGTGTTAGATGTCACTACAAGTCACTGCATCTTAGGTTTAACTTGTACCTGCTGCAGACCTGCTTTAACTGAGCGTTAAGATCGGAGTTTGCATAAGTGAAGATCTTTCACCCTTGTATGATGATACTAAAGTAACTGTCGTGTCACTGATGCAATCATGTGATTTATATTTCAAATGTCACACCTGCCTCCGATCATTTTTGACTGCAGATAGAAGCTTACAAATGAAATAAGAAACTGATGAGGTCAATTCACGTACAGTATGTATGAAAGGATACGTAGTTGTCAGAGCAACTCACTGCCGTGTGTGTGTGTGTGTGTGTGTGGACTTGAGGTAAAGGATCAGAATGCAGCACGTCAACACTGCCCTCTTAGTATGTTAGGCATTCAGAATTACGTGTGAAAAATATTATTGAAGTCAATAAATGTAAACAATAAATGCAACACAGGACGGCATTGGTTGTGGAATATTTTAATTCTAATCTCTTTCCAGTGTAGACACTGACTATAAAGTCACCCTCCAGCAGTTGGTTCAGTTAAATAGTGAAGGCACAGAACCACTGAGACAATGTTCGCAACCACAGATGGAACTACAAACTGAGGACAACTGTGTAGGGGAACTTTTCTCTTTCACTCTGTGGGCTTTAAGTGCTCAAACACAAAAAATAAAGTGACACAGCACTCTTAAGTCGGGCAGTAACACTGACGTTAACAAGTTGCAAAGTCAAACTCAAAGTGAGGATAGAGCTGGAGTATTATACTGGGCTTTATGGGTGTTGTAGTCTTCTTTTTCAAATCCTAATGCTTGTTTCTATCCAGAAACTCATCAGGCTCTCATCACGAATGGGATAAAGTGAAAAGGTTGGTTAAGGTGTGTGATTTAGGACAGTACAGCCCGTCTTCCAGCTGGATGTGGGTGGAGCGGGGGGGGTGTAGCCTGACTGACCTCAGTAGGCGTGGTCAGCCACAAACAGAGACTCCTGAGCTGAGGCTCCTTTCTCTCCAGTTGACACGTACTTCCCCAGAGCTGCCTTGCTGTTATCCTGTGGACAAACGGAAAGATTTACCATCTGTAAAATAATCCATTTACATTACTCAGTTAGAACTAGTGACTGCTGACATTCTTCCTTTCAGCAGCAGGTTAAAGGATGTCTTTTGTGAATAAAATTGAGTTTTCTTCCATTTGTATGGCAGTCGCAATAACGGACATAAAGGAAAAATTATAAACGCACCCCTCCACACACACACACACACACACACAGTGTATACACATATGCACATACATACCAGCACAAATATGACTTCTCTTATACTGTATGTCAGGGGTGTCAAACTCAGCTTCCCTTTAAGGGCCACCGTGGAAAATGAGGATCACATCCAGGGCCAGACATGTTGAGTTAATTGCTTTTATGTCATCAAAAAAGTCAAATATCTTTGACTGTTTTATTGCAGGTCTCATATAGTCGACAAAAATGTTCAAGAAAATGCCCAAAAACAATGTGTTTTTGGGCATTTTGTGGATTGTACCAATAAATATTTTGTACACACAGCACCAGTCGAAGAACAATTTATACCTAGCAGTGCAGATTTCTCTGAATGTATGGCCCTCCCCCCAAAAACATGTCTGGAGGGGTTCCCTAAACTACAACTTCTACTCTCTACTTTGTCTTTCCATCTTCTCCCCCCCCTCCTCACCAGGGCTCTCCTGACGTACTCCTCCTGGCAGGCCTTGCCGTTCTCCTTCTTGCCCCCCCAGGCCTTGAGGGCTGAGGCCTGCAGGGCCCGGCCGTAGGAGAAGGTGAGGGCCCAGGGCCTGTGCAGGGCGCACTGGTTGATGGCGTTCAGGTTGGCGGTGGCCTCGGCCTCACTCTGCCCGCCTGACAGGAAGGTCACGCCTGGAAGGGTGAGGGTGGGGGGGAGAGAATCAGGTATACTTGTTTGTTCAACCGTGTGTGCAGATATCTAAATGTTATCTCACCTGGCACGGCGGGGGGCACAGTGCGGCGCAGGGCGCTGACAGTTGCCATGGCAATCTCTTGAGCGCTGTACTTTCTAGGGCAGGAGTGTCCAGCGGTCACCATGTTGGGTTTGAGCAGCGTGCCCTCCAGGTAGACGTGGTGGTCAGACAGGGCCTTGTAGACCGCTGCCAACACCTGAAAGATAGAGCAACGCTGGGTCCCCTGGTTCCAATGAACAGACTGACTGCTGTGGGTCTGTAAAGTCACTGAGAACAGGTAACGTCTCTGGTGCCCCTGAATGGTAGTATAAAAACAGACAGCAGTCCCTTCCCCCTACGGAACCTGACTGAGATTAATGGGCTGAAAGCAACAAATTTGGTTTATTTGTAGGACTGTACCTGTGACGGGGCATTCATGTAAACACCAAGCAGCTGGCGTGGGTTAAAAAGATGGACGGGTGGCGATGCTGGGTGGTCGGTGCACCACTTTGGTCCAGACAGAAATATCTCAACAACTGTCGGATTGTTATGAAATTAGAGCCCGACTGATAAAGGATTTTTAAGGCCCATATCGATGCAAATACCGATACGTTCTGATTTAAAAATCCGATATTCCAACATATCGGCCGATATATATATATATATATATATATATATTTTTTTTATCCAGAAACGCGTAACAAAACAAACAGATTTCCCTAAAATTAGTTATTTGTAGTTATTTGAGTCCTCACTAAAATAATGCAGTTTAAAAATAAACTTGTTTTATTGTCACAACAGAACAGAGGAACATCCAAATATATTAAAGTTCTGATAAATAAAATGTATAAAAATACAAACTTAAGATATGAAATTTAAAGTCTTGTGAACAAAAACCCAATAACAACAACAAAATAATCAAAGAGTGTAGCCAACAGGGAGGTTGTAGAGCGCCCTCTGGTGGACAGACTACGCAACGCCATCACTCACAACATGGTCGAAGGGTGTTTGGTCCCTTTTTATTTTATTTTTTAAATATTCATTTATCGGCCATTATAAATACCGATACTTTGGAACATGCCTAATATCTCCCGATAATATCGGCCCGCCGATATATATCGGTCAGGCTCTATATGAAATATTGCACAGACATTCATGGTCCCCAGAGGTTGAGTCTTACTGATTTTGGTTAGCCTTTAAGCGCCACAATGAGTTTGACATTTGTAGTTTAGAGGGAAATATCGCAGTAACTATTGGGGAGATTTCCATCAAATTTGGTTCAGTCATGCCCCCCCTCAGGATGAATCCTAATAACTTTGGTGATCTGGCATGTACCTCTGTGTTTGATGGACCTCTGAAGTTAACAATAAAGGTCCACTGCTTTTTCTAATTTTGATATGCAAAACTACAGCAGCAGCTGCTTCATGTCTGGTTCTGTACTCAAGCTGAAGTCAGTGTGCCGAGTTCTGAGGCTGCTGTAAGCGTAAACACCAGGACCCTCACTGGTACCTCCAGCTGGTAACACCAGGAGAACAGGGCCTGATCAGACACGATCCAAATGAAAAACACGCACCACGCGTTACCACATTGCTGCACACCTTTTTCTGCTGAGAGCATGCCAAATTCAGAGTGATGTTGACATGTTCCTGCATTAGTAAGAGCCACAACGACTAATATCTGTTGTTATTTCAAAGGTCAAGTGCCCCCCGCCCTCCCCCCCACACACTCACCTTCTCAGTCACATACTGGCAGCGCTGCAGGTCGTGATCACCGTCTGGAAGGATCTCTGGCTCCACAATGGGCACGATGCCATGCTGCAACATAGCAACCAGCGTCATGACAACAGAAAAATAGCACTTCCTCTCTGGGGGTTGTGACTTGTGTACCAACTGTGGGCCACTGTGTGCTGAGTTGTGTTACATCACTGCACTAAGGCAACAGGGTTCTTTAACTGAGCTGTATATCCTGGATTGTAAATGTGTGTGTGTGTGTGTGTGTGTGTGTGTGTGTGTGTGTGTGTGTGTGTGTGTGTGTGTGTGTGTGTGTGTGTGTGTGTGTGTGTGTGTGTGTGTGTCCTTTTAATTCAATTCATTCAATTCAAAGGGGCTCGACTGGCATGGCAGTTACAATACAAAAAGCATCATTAAAACTCAGCTTACATCCCGTCATTTGTTTGGACTGAGTACTACATAAAAGAGCATGTTTGGCGTGCAAAAAGACACACACATTGCCATGACCAGTAATGCAGAAATGGTAATGGCTGTTCAATAGTATGACTTGTTGATTTCTAGTAGTCAGGATGTAGAAAACAGCCTGTTGTGAGTACCTGCCCTGCATATCAAGCTGTCGGGTTGCCAAAACAAAAGTGGGGCCAACCAGTTCAAGTTCTTCCCTGCGGGTAAGAATGTATGTGTGTGTGTGTGTGTGTGTCTCTAACCATCTGGCAGATGCTGGCGTAGCGAGCCAGGACATTGGCGTTCTCCATGATGGCCAGCTCTGACGGCGTGGTGTCGGTGATCTTTAGTACACATCGCCACTTGGCAAAGTCAGCTCCGTCCTTCTTGTATTGAGCACAGCGCTCGTAGAGCCCGTCCAGACCTGACAAAGAGACACGGCACAGACACTTTGGTTTGAGCCATGAAAGAAGGCGTGGAAGCAGAGGCCAGGATAGGAGTCTGAGAGTTTGTACTACCACAGAGATCTTTCCTACTTCAACAGAAATACTCTCGTTCTTGTACTGTCTTTGTATCTGCGTGCAGTTTAGCTCAATCACTATATATTAGCAATGTCTTTCCGGAGTAGAAATAGAGTCAGAGTGACAGTTTTACAGTTTTTTGCCCCCTTGGTACCTTGAGTGGTCGTCTCTCCGTTGGTGCCAGCGAGGGGAACCACGCCCTTGTCCACCTTGATGCCCACCACCATGCCCCTCTCTTTGACCAGCAGGGCGAAGGGCTTGCCGTCGTCTGTCTTCTGATAGAGCGTCTCGTGGAAGAAGATGACGCCGCCGATGCAGGCGTTGACCTGGTCGTCGGCGGTGAAGAGGAGCTGGCGGTAAAGCCGCCGGTTCTCCTCCGTGTTCTCAGTGTTGATGCCCTGGAAGCGCTTGGCCATGCTGCCTGGAGGAGACAGACAAGGTGCACAGAGTTATTTTTTTTTCTGTGGCATTAAAGTTTATTTTGTCCACAACCCATATACTGCATACGTCTAAGATAGTTTGTTGCACCAACATTTTAGCCCATTCGTTTGGTAAGGATCCTTAAAGGGTAACTATCGGGTTTTTTCAACCTGCACCTTATTTTCCTATGGTTCTGTGTCTAAGTGACTGATGGGAACAACAATCTTTGAAATTGGTCCAGTATGAAGAGAGATCGCTGCAGTCGGCAGCCACAGACTGGGCTACAATGTAACTCTACGGGGCAAATGTGCATCGTCCATTTGGTCCACTAAAAATGCTGTTTTGCTGAAAGGCTCAGATTAATATTCTAAGTGTCTGACAACATTATGGAAAGGATCCCTTCAGAGATAGACCTTTTAAAACCTCTTTAAGACCTTTCTGTTAAACCAGAAACAGCTCTGAGCTAGAGCTAAACCCACCAGATTCCATTTAAAAAAACAATACTTTTAGCACGTATAGAGCCAACGTATCTTCACATGTAAATCGGTAAACTATGGGTTTATTTCAACCACAACTAGAGTTGTGATGGTTGGAAAAGTGGAAAGACGATCCAAAACAGCTTTTCATAGTTTTTATTTTGTTTCTCTCAACTTTGAATGAAGTGTATTTTACGATGCTAAAAATCACTGTTTATTTACATGGAGTCTGGTGGCTTTAGCGAAGGCAATTTTGTGGAGGTTTTTATGTTTAAAAAAATGATCTTACTCCTTAACAGAAAGGTCGACCTTCTTAGAAATCCTTTCCATAATGTTGTCAGACACTTAGAATATTACTCTGAGCCTGTCAGCGGCAAAACAAGCACTTATGTTAACGTAAATAGAAGCTGTACAACTGCCCTGTTAACCTGCAGCGATCTCACTTAATACTGGTCCCATCAGTCACTTAGACACAGAAACATAGGGAAATAGGCTGAAAGAAACAGTAGTTACCCTTTAAATGTGGTTATGAAATAACTGTGACTAAGATATGTAGTGAGTGGGATATGTTTGTAAAAAGACACTTGTGTGCTCTCTGGTGACCTCACACATATTTTGGGCACTTCTGTATGACTATTTCTTTTGATGCCCATATTGCTTTCTACATGGAACGCCATACATCTGAGATGATTAACTCAGCCAATGCTCAGTCAGGTTCTAGTATAAAAGTGTATGTTGTCTTCACTTATACTTCTAATTGGTTTGAATGTGATTCCTGTGTCACTGATCTGGACTGGGGTTGGTCATGTGTTGGTCACGTGGTTAACAGGACGAGTGTGATCCTGTGACACGCCGTTCATTACTGCACAGCGCCCAGGCAGCCATACCTGTGGATTCATCCGCTGCCAGGATGCCTTTTCCAGCAGCTACGATCCTCTGAGCGATGCCACTGAGCTCCTTCTTCTGCTCAGCACTCAGAAAGGGATAGGCATGAGTCATGGTGACTGAGAGGGAGACCAGAAGAGAAATAGAGACAGAGAGAGAGAGAGACCAATACTGACTTATTTCTCCATAACTCCAGATTTCGGTCGGAAACACAAGCAGATTGTGCAGTCTTACAAAATCCAACCACAATATGTCTACACTATATTCTCCACATGTGAAAAGGAAATGTGAAGGAACCCAGAACTGCTGTATGTCCCAACGTTTTCTCTGCGAGGTCTAAAAGCGATTTACTAAGAGTGTTCTCCACTCCACGAGGACTCCAATTCTAGTGAGAAACTTAGTTGAACTGCTCTATTCCTTAATTCATACATACAGAATATTTCTTTATTTGTCTGTGTTTTTTTTTTTGAGTTTACAGTTACACTCTTGTTGTAATCATGGGTATCTTATATTTCACAAGATAGAAAATGACAGAAAAGCAGCCCCTGCACACATTCTATGTTAATTCCTACATACACTACATATTAATAAAAAATGCAATAAAGAAAAATATGTATTGTTCTAGGATAAAAATGATTATTAAATGAACCAAAATTAGATTAAAGAAATAGTCTTCAAACTGAAAACAGATTTGTGTCTTTTCTTCTTTCCTCCTATTGATGACCTCACCAGCCGTGACGTGTATCTGGTGGCCCTCAAAGGGCCCGGCTCCTAGGTTGGCAACCCTTTAGTCTCGCATGTCCAGCGAAGAGCAGCGAATTTCGATAATAAATAGTGACCATTTCCACCAGTGAACCCTTCCTCACAGCCCGCCCTCTGACATCACAGCCCGCCCTCTGACATCACAGCCCACCCTCTGACATCACAGCCCGCCCTCTGACATCATAGCCCTCATCTGACATCACAGCCCACCCTCTGACGTCACAGCCCAGCCTCTGACCTCACATTCCGCCTCTGACCTCCCAGCCTGCCCTCTGACCTCATAGCCCACCTCTGACCTCCCAGCCTGCCCTCTGACCTCCCAGCCCACCTCTGACCTCACAGCCTGCCCTCTGACCTCACAGCCCGCCTCTGACCTCCCAGCCTGCCCTCTGACCTCATAGCCCACCTCTGACCTCCCAGCCTGCCCTCTGACCTCATAGCCCACCTCTGACCTCCCAGCCTGCCCTTTGACCTCCCAGCCCACTTCTGACCTCACAGCCCGCTTCTGACCTCACAGCCCACCTCTGACCTCACAGCCCACCCTCTGACATCACAGCCCACTTCTGACCTCACAGCCCACCTCTGACCTCACAGCCCACCCTCTGACATCACAGCCCACTTCTGACCTCACAGCCCGCTTCTGACCACTGTCTGTCACACAGTTCCACAGACTCAGACTCAGGATTTTGGCTGCTGCTTTTAGGAATTCTTACCCAACTGTATTTTACTTAGAAGGCTACTATACAGTAAAGCCTACCGCCGTATTAATATTGTAGTAATACTGTAGTAGCCCATGGATGTATTAAGAGAACGTAGTAGCCTAATACTGTAGTAATACAATGTAGCAGCCAGCTTCTCGGGACGGCACTTCCGCGTCCTCGCCTCGCCGAGTGAAGGACACGGGACTGTCCTGAGAGTTCCTCCAGGAAAACTTTGGGAAAAACGCCTTCATTTTTATTGAAGTTACTTTACTGTGTCAAAGAAGATATAGCCTAGCTAAGAACAGCGATGTTACAGAGTGCTCGGGAAAAAAGTGCAATAATAAAGCCGTGCCAAACTAGACTAATTAAGTCTATTTGAAGAGAATATGAACAAAATGTCATCTTCTTATCTAATGTTTTTAATAATTGGATGGGGAAACTCAAACTCACCAGATAGTTGCGTCGCGCAGTGTCAGACTAAGGACAGAGTTAGCTAGACCTATGGGTTAGACAGGCAGGGAGCGGAGAGATGCAGGAAGCTGCTGCTGCTGTTGGCGATGGAGAGGGGCTTGTCCAATCAGAGCTTAGCTTTCAGCAGGGTTGTGTAATTGTGTCGTCGGCTCTGACGGGTTGAACAGTGATGTTGAAATGCTGGGCGTTTGTAAACCCCCGCTGTTGTCTTACAGGCAGATACAGGCAAACATCCTGCTCCTCGTTTGCGTCACACACATTCTAGAGATCCCTACCAAATGTAACCAGGTTTCAAATGTGGATCTTGTGTGCCAGTGAGCAAAGTGCTAAAGACCAAATCCATGTTTCAGATCTTCCCATTAAAAGCAATGGGGACGGTTCCAGACACTGTGATTAAAGATGCAGCTCGGCTTGGTTTTTTGTCTGTATTCACTAAGACAAAATCCAGATTATGTGAAGACAAATTTGACAGTTTGGGGGTTTTAAATTTAAATTAATAAATGGCTGAGCATTGAGAAATCACTCAAACAGCCAGTAAACACTGCCAAGGCAACCAGCTGTAGAAATGAGGTCAGATGTTCTCAGCTGTTGTTGCCTTTTGAGGGAAAGCTTTCTAACGTTGGGCTACATCACCTCAAAGTAAGAAAAAAAAGTGTTGCACACTCTGCCTCCATATGCATTTCTCTTTTTATTTTGATGACGTTTCAGCCTTCTTCACGCTACAACAGTTTTGGATTGTTGATTTTGAGCGTGCAAAATTGTATTCTTACTTTCAAGTCTACTTCCAGTGATCAGCACCTCCCGACAGCCGTGGAAGTGCATTACTTTTCTATAATATACATCAGCTCAGAGACCATGGTCTCACGCTCTCAGCGGTCTGGTCCATCTGGTCTATATATATATATATATATATATATATATATATATATATATATATATATATATATATATATATATATATATATATATACATACTGTATACATATATTTAGCACTAGATAGCATTAACCAGATTAAACTCATCACCACTCATCAGTATCCAACCAAAAACTGTCCTGTCAAACTTGATACACAGGGTCAAATGGCTCCATCTTGTTATCCTGTGGGATGTCTGGTAAACAACCCATGTAACCACTATTATTATTATTATTATTATTATTAATATAACCTTTCATATTTAGCCTGTTGATTTGATATTGTGTGTCATTTTAGTTTTGGCTCTTTTTTCCTCTTTCTTCCCTTTTCTTATCAGTATTTTAGTTTATTTCTATTTTACCTGGAGTATGCATTGGAGAGTGCCCAGATTAAGCCCATCTGAGGGTTTTTTGCATCTCTCTATCACATCTTTTATTGATTATATGTATATTAATCCGTAGTATTTGTGTATGTGTAAACCAATCATTGTTCTGTATGTAAGATATCTCATCTCTCTTCTGCCCTGGGCAGCAGTCTGGAGATGAAATGCATTTATTCTACAGGCTGGCGTTAAAGGCTGTTGGATTAAAACCCTTGTGTTGTCCTCGGGTCAAATTTGAACCATTTGAACAAGTTTTTTATATCAGAAATATGGGTTTCTTTCAACCAAATGGTCCAAAAATAACATGGATGCATGTATGTTGTATGGAACCCATACACCGTTCTTCGCAGGTAAAATTAATGATTACTTTTATTGAATTATGGGTGTTTTATTTGAATTTTATAGCATTTGAAAAAAACATGTTCTGATCTTAACTATTAGTCAAAATAATTCATAATTTCAGCTTTTTTAATTAAAAAAATAGTTATAATGTCATAAATTAGGTTTATTGACCATGAAACAAAAAAAAAAACGTCGGAAAAAGCGCCAAAAATTCAATTTTGACCCGGAAGGACAAGAAGTTCATGGTCAACAGGAAGACAACGCAAGGGTTAAGATCTGCTGATGTGTGTGTATCATTTACAGGCTAGGTTAAAATGAGCGTGCCTGGTGCCTGTTGCCTGTGAGACAGAGCTGAGGGTTGTATAAGCCCACACCTGCAGCTCTGGGCCTACGTGAGGATCCTCATGCAGGCTAGGCTGTGATGAGCAGAGCATCATCATCCCACTGAGGAAAGCCCAGGGCTGCAGAGAGCCCGCCAGCCATCCACAGCAGTACAGGGCCAACAGTCAGCCATGGGTTTCCACCTCGTGCAATTACTTGAACTTTCTACAGTTGATCTGACACCCTTACCTCAGAGTCATGACTACAACATGTACAGGAGAAGCTGAATATCTCATGAATACGCACCACAGGTAAACACACGTCTCCATCTCCATCATAGGCTGTTTCTGCCCTTGAAACATGAATAATCACTTTAATCACTGGCTCATTCACCAGCAATGTGAACTCAGGAATGTCGAGTGAAATGAATGTATATGCATGTATGTATGAGTGAATACACATACAGTATATACACACACTATTATAGCAACATCTATGCTGGTAATACTTTATTGTTTATGGATGAACGTTTCTTTTGTTTTGGTGAAGGATCACAACATGTAAAGGCTTTAAAAACTGTGTCAAGATGTTTAAAATATGAACTGGGCTGACAATATGTAGTGACACAATAAGGTAGAAAAGAAATCTCTAATACTGCTATTTATAGCATCCCTTGAAATTAATATATCAATACAATGGAGAGAAATAAAAAGAAAAGAAAGAGATGGTCCATCATTAGAAGTGCGGGTATAGAGGAGATGGATGGGAGTGGATTACTACTGTCCCACGTGATACCGTGTACTGCTGGGTGCTGCTCTCTGCTGCACCTTCCTCAGTTGGAGGACGTGTCTTGGACTGTACAGACTGGGATGCTTTCAGGACGGCTACTATAACAGTCTGGATGAGTACACAGGGGCTGTGACGTCATATACACCAGCTTCTGAGAGGACAGCTGTATTCCATCACTTACCACGGTGAGGTACACCATGACAACTGACAACACAGCCAGATGGAAGAGGAGTGGGGACAGAGACTGGTTTAAAGAGTTAAAGTACAGGTTTAGCAAGGCGGTGACAGATGTTAAAAAAAGTGTGCGCTGTGGCCGGGGTTGGTTCAGTGGGTAGAGCAGGCGCACATATACTGAAAGGCTTACGCCTCGACACAGAGGTCCAGGGTTCAAGTCTGACCTGTGATGATTTCCTGCATGTCTTCCCCCTCTTTCTCTCTCCTTTCTCAACTAGCTGTCCTATCAAATAAAGGTGGAAAAGCCCCCCAAAAAATAATCTTAAAAAACAACAACAACCACTGAGTAAAAAACAACAGGTCTCACTAACGACCCTGTTTCTGTCCGGCGGGGCCTCAGATCACCCACGCCAGGATCCTGTCTGTGGACCTCAGCTCTGCCTTTAATATTATCACCCCGGCTTATTGACTGTCTAAACACTATTAGGGACTGGGTGGCAGAACATTTGTAACAACCCAATCTTAATAGGATGGAGGTTTTGGTTAGACTGGGTAAACCCAGCCTGATCTGCCGGCGATTTGATTTCTCCCTGCAGCTCAGGCTGGACACCTGTACGTTTACAAATTTGCGGGAACCAATCACAAACTGGCTTATCCACCTGGCGCCCGCTATTGGCGGGTTTAACACGATGATGCCGCTGTCGCTGCTAGGTCACCCGGATCGTTGGTCTGATTGGTTGAAGGACTATCCAATTACGTGCAGTAGAAAATACAGAGCAGACTCCCCAGACTAATGTTCAATCTTAAAAGATTGAGCTTGGTCTGCTGATAGCCAGACTAGGTTTTGGTTGTTGCTCCAGAAAAGCTCATCCCCACGGTCTTGAATGTATTGGGCCTCTTTCCTCGTGCTGTCTGCGCCAACCTGACTAATTTAGAGGTCATACTTGATTCATCTTTGTTGTTTCGACACACATGTAAAGCAGCTGACCAGATTGTACATTTTCAACTTAAAAAATATTATAAAACTGAGATCTGTAGTTTCGACTGTTAAACTTGAGATGCTTATTCATGCCTTCATCTATACTCCTGTAACACCCTTTCTTCCTCTCTTAGATGGTCTAACATTACCCCTGTTCTTAAATCCCTTCACTGGCTCCCTGTTGCATATAGGATCCTGTTTAAAATGCGTACTCGCACAATTTATAGAGCATTGCATGGTCGAGCACCTGCATACGTGGCTAAACTACTTACACCCATATTCAGAATCAGAATGAGATATATTGCCAAAGTGAGTTTTCAATTGCATGGAACTTGCCTTGTTGTGTATGGCGGGGATGGCAGATTGCAGCCAATCACCTTCTCAGCAGAGCAGATGATGATACGATGCAGTCTGCTCTTAGCAGTGGCAGCAGTGTACCAGCTGGTGATGGAGCAGGTGAGGATGGACTCAATGATGGCGGTGTAAGAAGTGCACAATCATTGTCTTTGACAGGCTGAACTTCTTCAGCCGCCGCAGGAAGTACATCCTCTGTTGTTCAGCTCCCACTTGAGGTCCTGGGAGATGATGGAGCCCGAGAAGCAGAAGGACTTCACAGTGTTGACTCTGCAGAAAATTCTGCTGGAATCCAGCCAGCTGTAGTGCCGAGGCAGGTATCGATCAACGGAGCCATGTCACTGTGAAGCACAAAATGGAAGATGTAGAAAAGTCTCTGCTCCCCCCACCCTCCCACAAGTAGTTGAAGTTTGTTGCATAGTCAACACAGCAAGTTGGATAGAAATATGCCAGGTAAAGGTGTGCGAAGTCTGCACCTGTGGAAAAGCTCAGTGGCCGGTTTCGTTGCTTTCGGCATCGAAACCACTGCATGGGCAACGGTGAGCACACCTTTTACCAGAATGTCCAATGAGTCCATGTATGATGTCAGAAAGGTGGGAATTAAATCCGCTGGAGTCGTTTCCCTGCTCTGCCTCCATCTGTACTTTCTGCTGTTTCTGTAGATAAAGACACACCTGTTTAGACAGGCGTTCAGTTGCCCTGTTTGCACTTTATTATGTAATTCTTGTATTTTGTTTGTTTATTAAGTTCTCTTGTATGGTTTTTATACCCCCTGTAAAGCACTTTGTGATTTTCTTCTGTTCAAAGTGCTTTATAAATACATCTTACTTACTTAAATTTGAGTCAAAGGACCTTTATTTTGTGATATTGTGATTACAGGATGTCTGTTCCTGAATACATTTGTGAGAAATCAAAAGACCAAAAACCAATTGATGAATACTAACACATGCACAAGATACAGTGTTGAAGAAACAGGGGAGCCTATAGGGGCCCACAGCAACTTCTTGCCCCTGGGGTCCCTTAGAGGGCTGTCCAGCTCTGCCCGACTACAGTATTCTACTGCACAATAAATTACAAGGCTGAAGTTGGGCTTCCAATTTGCAGCTTCAGATTGCCCTTTTTTTGGTTCCACATATAGAAATCAATGTTTCAAAAATCTTTCAGCACTTAATTCCATGTCTTCTTTATGGTATTGAAAATGTAAAGTAAAAAAAATAAATAATAATTACCCTGAAATCTCACCTTATTTCTGAGAAAGCCAACTTTAGCTGTGTATCGGAGGAATGTAGAACAGGAAAGATGACGGCATTCAATTCACACAGTTAAGACTTTATTTCATGAATAATTATGCAAATCAATGAATACATACATAAATAAATAAATAAATAAAAAACAAATCTCAAAATGTTGACTAAGATGACACCTGCCAGCTACTGATTCCGGTGTAGGTCTTGGTAATGCTAATGGCTAGCCCTCTAGCTGGGACATGTGATGGAGAAATGGCGGTGGAGGCTGTAGGTGTCAGTGCTCCTGAGGTCTAACTGCAGATAGAGCACGCCACACTACATGTCAATACACAAGCCAAACGACGGGAGAATATAAACCCCAGGTTCTGGTTAAGAATGGATTGCCCTTATGTAATAGCATGCTGAGGATGATTTCACTGGAAAGATGAATTGACATAGCCTGGAGACTAGGGCTGGGCGCTATATCCACTTTCAAATGAGGTATGGGATAAGACAATACTGTTTATATGCATATATGTAGTTGGTTGTTGCGTTACATAACCTATTTCTTCTGTAAAGCCGAGCCTGTTTGCATCTCTCCTCTCACTCTCTGAGCGGTCCACGCTGCTGACATATGTCTACAGTTGTTTGAATTGTTATTAGCACAGGCAGCTGTATATTCTGTGAAGCAGGAGAGGGAAACCTGTATTACACAACAGCCGTTACTGGATGCAAAGTTTATTTCAGTTCTAGGAGTGAGAGCGTATGACACGGCGCCCGGAACGCAGTGCAGGGGCAATATGGACATAAAAGGGGCGGCTGTGGCTCAAGTGATAGAGCAGTCAGACGACACCAATCGGGAGGTCGGTGGTTCGATCACTGGCCCTGCAGTCCCGTGTCAAATTGTCCTTGGGCAAGACAGTTAATCACAAATTTCTCTGTTGTGTGAATGTTTGTCTGAAAGTCGCTTTGGATGAAAGCATCAGCGTAATGTAATGAGACGCATGTAACGCAGATGCGCATTCAACCCGCGTGTTCATGATGAGTCAGCCGTCACTCTGAGCAGAGAATCCAGTCTGCAGTTTTTGTATAAGTTGTGTACACTTTATTTCAAGAGCTCATATTATGCTAATTTTCAGGTTCATAATTATATTTAGAGGTTATATCAGAATAGGTTTACATGGTTTAATTTTCAAAAAACACCATGTTTGTTGTACTGCACATTGCTGCAGCTCCTCTTTTCACCCTGTGTGTTGAGCTCTCTGTTTTAGCTACAGAGTGAGACCTCTCACTTCTGTTCCATCTTTGTTGGGAGTCACACATGCTCAGTAGCTAGGTAAGGACTACTAGCCAGTCAGAAGCAGAGTATGAGGGCGTGCCCTGACAGTACCTAGGTAAGGACTACTAGCCAGTCAGAAGCAGAGTATGAGGGCGTGCCCTGACAGTACCTAGGTAAGGACTACTAGCCAGTCAGAAGCAGAGTATGAGGGCGTGCCCTGACAGTAGCTAGGTAAGGACTACTAGCCAGTCAGAAGCAGAGTATGAGGGCGTGCCCTGACAGTACCTAGGTAAGGACTACTAGCCAGTCAGAAGCAGAGTATGAGGGCGTGCCCTGACAGTACCTAGGTAAGGACTACTAGCCAGTCAGAAGCAGAGTATGAGGGCCCTGACAGTACCTAGGTAAGGACTATTAGCCAGTCAGAAGCAGAGTATGAGGGCGTGCCCTGACAGTACCTAGGTAAGGACTACTAGCCAGTCAGAAGCAGAGTATGAGGGCGTGCCATGCTAGCAGCTAGGCGAGCATTATAATGTGTGTTCCAAAGTGACCACGTTTGTCTCTGAAGTGAAGGCTGGACTACAATAGAGCTGTTTGGAGCAGTTTACCTATAACGTGCACAAGAAAGATACATAACACGATAAAGCAAAAGAATATGAGCACTTTAAATGTGCTGCGCCTGTGTATTTGTTAAACAGAAAATCACAACCTGTTTTGATAAAAGTGCTTGTGACATCACACGTGGCTTTGACTAACAACTGAACATTTGGCCCACTTTGTACACCCAGATATATTTTGTGTATCGCCATTTAACGGAAAAAAAATACCGAGATATGATTTTTGGTCCATATCGCCCAGCCCTACTGGAAACCAGAATTTTTGTTGTTCATTTTGCTGGCAGATACGTCTGGCCCCTCTCCCATTCATTCAACAGATTTCCACTAATCACTGCCGTTTACCTCACATGGGGCAGGTTAAGACTAACTTACTCGACGTAACAGCTCACAAAACTCAGAACAAACTCCAACTAGGCGTGCTGATCAAATAATGTTCATGTAGTGCCCATTTTGAGACTAAAATGTTATTAGAAACGCATTTCAGCGTACTATTTAGCTGTAATTTGATAAAGTCTGTAACCTGGCCGCCATTTTTTTCGATGCTTCAAAACGGACCAAGCACCACCCGACTTGCGTGTGTCGCTGAGTGCTACATCGCTCTGATTGGATGTTGTCACTTTTCGTTGCTCTGATTGGTTGTAGGTGGAGGCATTTTGGTCTGCGCCGTTGATAGAGCCCTTTGGAAATCAAAATTGAAGTGAGAGGCTCCAGACTGATCCACATTAGCGAAATAGTCTGGCTATGCCAGGCTAAAAATTACAGGCATGGTCTGACAACAAGCTTACTCTGCATTTATCTAAGGAAGAGGGAACGAGGGTGGAGAGAACATCTTAAACTGTAGCGTTTGGCTACATGAAGAAGTTCAGGTAACAGGTGTTGGTAGGCTACTTTGGTTTTTCGCTTCTCATCTAAGGTCTCCCACTAGAACAGAAGAGTCAGGAGGGTTGGAGGATGAGGCGGGTGGAGGCTTCGGATTGGCTAGCCCCTGGACTCCAGAGATCTGCAGGAAGAGACACATAGTTATGCTGTATGCATCTGAAAGGCTCATACACTCATTACTTGGGAAGGAACAGCACTGTGAGCGAGGAGCTGCCCGCTCTAGGGGTGCAATGGATCACAAAATCACAGTTCCGATCACGGTGTTGACGATCGGATCAATTGTCGGATCGTCACAAAAAAGGGGGTGGGGGGGGGGGGGGAATATATATTTTAAATACATTCCATGTATTACTTATAGAGCTGTCATAAAACACAGCGTGTTTAAGCCGGGAGCAGAGTTCACTTTGCCGGAGGAAACAAAGGACTTTCACCGGCGGGTTCCTTGGGGGTGTTTTCCCCAAACCTAACTAGTCATTTTTTAGGTGCTTAAACTTAAGAGCCGTCGCCACATGACACTCACTTTTTCCCGCCTAAACTTAACCGCATTGTCTGCCGAAACGTACCTGGCTCAAAGCCTCCTATTCTTGGGTAAGTCAACTAACAACTGCCGCTGATACGACGGAGCTATCTAGCTGGCTCCATCAACTGCTTTTAACATGCCCCGTTCACTTGAACAGAACACTGCGTTGCCCGATTCTCGGCCGTCGGACAGTCTGGCGAGGTCGGTGACCCGAGTCTGTTTGGTGTGTTCCGTGCCGTCGTCAGTCGGCACATTTTTATTGTCGTTATTTGTCGGCCTTCATTTGGGGCGATTTGACTCGTTGAATCGGCCAGTGGGGAGTCGGACTCAATGACCAATTACCGGAAATGATGAGCGGAATGAGCGTGACTAAGCCTCTCAAAATCTGACGAAAATATTTTAAACTGACCTTTGTTGATCTGAAATGAAGACAGATTCAGCAACTGCACGGCCTATTTCTCACTAAAAATGTTTTCAGAAACACGATTCAGTGAACTATTTTCGTAAAATACGAGATCGTATTCTGAACGAGCCGCCATGATGGTCTGGCTTTGAAAATCGGGAGAAGCCAGACCCACGTGATGCATTCGTCCAATCAGCTGCCGGTTTTAATTTTTTGGCCGACAATACAGATTAGCGCCGCCTGCTGTTATGGAGACGTATTACGTCTCGCGCACGCGCAGAACGTACGCTTAAGTCTGCGTCGCTTCGGTGTGTTCCGAGGCACTTTTTTGACCAACTCAGGGAGACTGATCAGTCCGACTGCCTTTTCTGCCGTCGGGTTGGTGTGTCAGAGCCTTAAGTAACAACGACAATAAAAATGTATGTCACCCTATTATTATGGTTAAACTTTACAATTCATCCGTAGTTCACATGCATGCCACGGATCAACTACAGTCTGTTACATCACCACTCCTCTCACATGCCCTGGTGCAGACCAATGAGCAGCCTTACGAGTAGCTGGTGTGCTGCTGGCGTCTCCGGGCGCTCCTCATCTTCTCAAAGCGAGCCTCCATCTCCTCCAGGACCTTTGGGGTGTAGCGCACCACCAGCTTGACTGAAACCTGGGCGGCTTTCAGCAGCTCCACAGCCTTCTCATGGTGCTCGCCCTCCACGCTCTGCATGGACAACACACACAGGCTCAGACCACAGGCTCAGACAACAGGCTCAGACCACAGGCTCAGACCACAGGCTCAGACCACAGGCTCAGACCACAGGCTCAGACCACAGGCTCAGACAACAGGCTCAGACCACAGGCTCAGACCACAGGCTCAGACCACAGGCTCAGACCACAGGCTCAGACAACAGGCTCAGACAACAGGCTCAGACTACAGGCTCAGACTACAGGCTCAGACCACAGGCTCAGACTACAGGCTCATGTTTGCAGATTCTAAGAGTAAAATTATCTAATCTATTAACTATTATAGATTCAAATCTTCAAAAAACATTTGTTGAACTATGAAGCCTTTGGTAAAAGAAAGTCATGACAACTGAAATGAATGGATCTAAAAAAACTCTGCCATGGACCCCTGGTTTAACGATTCCGATTCTGATTATCAATTCCAGTTCTTTTAACGATTCTCACTCTATTTTAAAGTTACATGCTTACGCCATATGGTGAAATTAAAAACGTGTATTTAAAATGTAATAACAATAACTTATTTCAGCAGGAACAAACTGTCAAACTGCAGAAAGAATAGCCCCCAGATGGCACAAGGGTACTTTACAACAAGTTCAATTCAAGTTCAAGTTCAGTTTTATTTAAATAGCACATTTAGAACCAATCAAAGTGCAATCAAAAACATAATACATAAAATACATAAACAAATACAAAATAAATGACAGTAGAAAAGGTTGAGGTGTCAAAACTCAAGTGGAATTGAGAGTGGACGAGTAGAAGTGGGTCTTAAAGGTCCCATGGCATGACCATTTCACTTTATGAGTTTTTTTAACATTATTATGAGTTCCCCCAGCCTGCCTATGGTCCCCCAGTGGCTAGAAATGGTGATAGGTGTAAACCGAGCCCTGGGTATCCTGCTCTGCCTTTGAGAAAATGAAAGCTCAGATGGGCCGATCTGGAATCTTCCCTTTATGACGTCATAAGGGGAAATGTTACCTCCCCTTTCTCTGCTTTGCCCGCCCGCCCAGAGAATTTGGCCCACCCATGAGAGAGAGAGAGAGACATCATGGCTTTCAAACAAGCGAAGCATGGCAGTTGGTCTAGACCACACCCCCACCCTCCACCTTGACTTTTAACCTGGATCTGGGAACAAGGGGGAGCGTCTGATTGGACGACCTCGGTGCTCTGACAGGTGTGTGAACATGTAAAAGCTCCGATAAATAACAAGGCGCCGAAGCATTTACAGTAAAATCTTAAAAACAGGTCATAAAATTAACTTTATTGTTGCTTCCTTATAGTATAACATTCAGGATGTCCTTCTTAAACATCAAATTCAAAGTCTGAAGAGAAAAACAGAATTTTCATTTTTTTGTGAGGAAGAATCTTTCACTCCAACGTACGAAAACAATTCTTGCAAGGAACGAAGACGCTGAGGGGAAATGTATCAGAGTAAAAGTATACATTTTATTTAGGATATGTAGTGGAGTAAAAGTCAAAGTTTGCAGAAATATAAATAACAAAGTAAAGTACAGATACGTGAAAATTCTACTGACCAGGGTCTTCATGCTCTGACACAGCAGCAGTCATTGTGCTGCTGACTAACTGTAACCGACGAAGAGATGACTGATGAATGTGTCATTTGATGTTGAGAAGCTAGCTAATGACAGCAAAGCCAAGCTAAACAAAACTACACCAGGATCATGCTGGGGGTGGGGTGGTGGGGCTTCAAGCAAAAAACACTGGAAACCACTCATCTAGAACCTCAAGTACTGTATTTGGCTGACAGAGTGTGAATATTCATCTACATGCATTTGTTCATGGTAGTTTATTTATAAAAGTTGGCATTAAAATAAACTTGTATGAGTGTGTGTGTGTAGCTCAAGTGTGTGTGTGTGTGTGTGTGTGCCGCAGCTTCTTACCACTCCGTTGACAGACAGCAGCTGGTCCCCTCTCTTCAGCCCTCCCTGGCGGTCGGCCACCCCCCCAGGGATCACCCTGGAGATGTATATGGGGGAGTTCTGCTCTTTGCCCCCCATGATGTTAAAGCCCAAACCCTCCTCGGTCTTGGGCAGCTCCACTACCCTTGGGTGGGCGTGGCCCTCGCTGGCTGCAAACGCTGCCACTGTGGCCTGGTCAGGAAGGTAAAGGATGCTCAGTTACATCACACAATGTATCAAACAAGACTGTGTCACATTAAGACAAGGTAAAATGCTTTGGACTACATTTGTTCCAATACAATGTTTTCCTTAAAAATAAAGGAGCCTATTTTCCCATCAGCGCAACTGGCAGCACTCTGACAGTTTGCCCCTCTGTGTGGTATTTTGGTGTGCAGCACAAAGCACACAAGTGGGAGGAGAGGAACACACAGGTGGGAGTTGCATTCAAATGAGGCAGCGCGACGGGAGTTGTTGGTATTTCGGTGGAAACTGAGTCTTGGGACTGAGAATAGACGTCTCGGAATCGGTTTCTGGCAAAACGTCACTCCGCTGCCGCTTTTGTCAAAAAGAGCAAATACTTGGAGCAAATGCGAAGGAATGGAATCGTGCTTCAGGGATTTGGTATTTTTTCAAGTCTGTCTTAAAACAATACTCACATACCCATGTGTACATTGAAACAGGCTATGCTTGCTGTAATCATCCCTCCTGTCCATACTGGCTATTAACAGATCCCTTGATAATATGGTTCAAAGGACGCGATGGCCGACACGATCCACAGTCTGAAGTTAGGCACTATTTGCTGTTGTAAATGGATATTGACATTTAAAAGGCTAGACCCCGAATATAAGACGCTCCCACCTTTTCAGGAAAAAAAGGAACATATAATGTTGTTTTTTTCAAAGATAATTTTTTTGGGCTTTTCCGCCTTTAATTTTTGACAGGACAGCTAGGTGAGAAAGGGGAGAGAGAGGGGGAAGACATGCAGGAAATTGTCACAGGTCGGATTCGGACCCTGGACCTCTGTGTCGAGGCATAAACCTCTCAGTATATGTGTGCCTGCTCTACCCACTGAACCAACCCGGCCACCACCCTGTATAATATTGGGGCTAATATAGTAGTTTGCATGTGATACCTTGGCAGTTGCCTGTGCTCGCACCTCTGGTCCTCCAACAATGTCCAGAGTGTCGTACAGCTGCTCATACACCTGAGGGGCAACAGGGCAGAGCGCAGATGAGTCACAGCAACATAGGAGTGTAGTAAAGTGAAACACACTGACACTGGATAAACAAGTAATGGACAATATTACAAACATCCAAGTAACTAAGAAATGTATTTGTGCCCAAAGGGTCTCATGTTTCATGATGACTACTTTGATATATAAGTTTTCAAGACAAACATTGGGTTAATTAGTGCTTCAAAGAGGTTAACAGTTAAAGGAATAGTTTAATATTCTGGGAAACATAGTTACTTGCTTACTCTTGTATTAGAGAGCTGGAGTGAGGACGTGGTTAGCCTAAGCTAAACATAAAGCCTGTAGCAGGGGTTAAAGGACAAGTCCAGCGCAAAATGAACCGAAGGGTTAATAACATATGTGTACCCAGTCAACCGTTCTCTGGGACATGTTTTCATGCTAATTGAATGTGTATTTAGCTTGAAACAAGCTAGCGCGAACCGGTGATTAGCTGCTAACGCTAACTTTCGGGGCAGAGGGTAAATCGCTATTTCCACACCACTAACAGGGCTCAAAATAGCATAATGAGGGTCACTACATGTAAACCGAAGCATTGAGAACTTTGTAAGTGTACAGACAGTTTATTAAAAAGAGAGATTATAAATACAGTAGCGTTCATGCTTACATGCGAGCACCATCTTGGAAAACTTACAAAGTTCTCAATGCTTCTGTTTACATGTAGGGACCCTCATTATGCTACCGTTAAAGTGTGGTGCTATTTTGAGCCCTGTTAGTGGTGTAGAAATAGCAATTTACCCTCTGCCCCAAAAGGTAGCATTAAAAAGCTAATTACCGGTTTGCGCTAGCTTGTTTCAAGCTAAATACACATTCGAATAGCATGAAAACATGTCCCAGAGAACGGTCGACTGGGTACACATATGTTATTAACCCCTCGGTTCATTTGCGCTGGACTTGTCCTTTAACATCAAGCCTGGCTCTGTCCACAGTCAAAAGATATGCCTACCAACTGGCTCAAAGCTCACTGATTAACGTGCTGTACATAGTTTGTTTATTATTTAGTTGAATTAATAATACTTCAATAATTGTTTACTTGAATGACTGAAATTGTGAAATGTATCTAAAACTCCTCTATTTAAGTGTAAGTCAGAATATCTTTTGTCTCTTCATGTTGCAATAATCCCTTTCTGCAGTTATCAGTTGAAAAACGTGCATGGTGTTGGAGCTTGTTAAATGTCATGTTGTTGTCAATGTTAAATGTTTGCTTTTGGTTTATGACCTTAAATGTTGCACAAGCACTTGGATTTTTACTGACTACTGAAATATGAAATCATTTGTTATGATTGTTGATTTCAAGCTATTTGAGCCACTGTTAAAAGCCGGTGTCCACCCTGGGAAGAGGTCAAAGGTCATGGACCAGGATTCAAGATTATTCACATCTGCCCATCTTTGAACAGAGACAGATGTTACCATATATGACCATCTCCAGTTACAGTATGACCCATCCACATATACAGTGGGGCAAAAAAGTATTTAGTCAGCCACCAATTGTGCAAGTTCTCTTACTTAAAAAGATGAGAGAGGCCTGTAATTTTCATCATAGGGGTACACTTCAACTATGAGAGACAAAATGAGAAAAAATCCAGAAAATCACATTGTAGGATTTTTAATGAATTTATTGGTAAATTATGGTGGAAAATAAGTATTTGGTCAATAACAAAAGCTCATCTCAATACTTTGTTATATACCCTTTGTTGGCAATGACAGAGATCAAATGTTTTCTGTAAGTCTTCACAAGGTTTTCACACACTGTTGCTGGTATTTTGGCCCATTCCTCCATGCAGATCTCCTCTAGAGCAGTGATGTTTTGGGGCTGTCACTGGGCAACACGGACTTTAAACTCCCTCCAAAGATTTTCTATGGGGTTGAGATCTGGAGACTGGCTAGACCACTCCAGGACCTTGAAATGCTTCTTACGAAGCCACTCCTTCATTGCCCGGGCGGTGTGTTTGGGACCAATGTCATGCAGAAAGACCCAGCCACGTTTCATCTTCAATGCCCTTGCTGATGGAAGGAGGTTTTCACTCAAAATCTCACGATACATGGCCCCATTCATTCTTTCCTTTAGACGGATCAGTCGTCCTGGTCCCTTTGCAGAAAAACAGCCCCAAAGCATGATGTCCCCCCCCCCCCATGCTTCACAGTAGGTATGGTGTTCTTTGGATGAAACTCAGCATTATTTCTCCTCCAAACACGACGAGTTAAGTTTTTACCAAAAAGTTTTATTTTGGTTTCATCTGACCATATGACATTCTCCCAATCCTCTTCTGGATCATCCAAATGCTCTCTAGCAAACCTCAGACGGGCCTGGACATGTACTGGCTTAAGCAGGGGGACACGTCTCGCACTGCAGGATGTGAGTCCCTGGTGGCGTAGTGTGTTACTGATGGTAGCCTTTCTTACTTTGGTCCCAGCTCTCTGCAGGTCATTCACTAGGTCCCCCTGTCTGGTTCTGGGATTTTTTCTCACCGTTCTTGTGATCATTTTGACCCCACGGGGTGAGATCTTGCGTGGAGCCCCGGATCGAGGGAGATTATCAGTGGTCTTGTATGTCTTCTATTTTCTTATACTTGCTCCCACAGTTGATTTCTTCACACCAAGCTGCTTACCTATTGCAGATTCAGTCTTCCCAGCCTGGTGCAGGTCTATAATTTTGTTTCTGGTGTCCTTTGACAGCTCTTTGGTCTTGGCCATAGTGGAGTTTGGAGTGTGACTGTTTGAGGTTGTGGACAGGTGTCTTTTATACTGATAACAAGTTCAAACAGGTGCCATTAATACAGGTAACGAGTGGAGGACAGAGGAGCCTCTTAAAGAAGAAGTTACAGGTCTGTGAGAGCCAGAAATCTTGCTTGTTTGTAGGTGACCAAATACTTATTTTACTGAGGAATTTACCAATAAATTCATTAAAAATCCTACAATGTGATTTTCTGGATTTTTTTTCTCATTTTGTCTCTCATAGTTGAAGTGCATCTATGATGAAAATTACAGGCCTCTCTCATCTTTTTAAGTGGGAGAACTTGCACAATTGGTGGCTGACTAAATACTTTTTTGCCCCACTGTAGGTCATGTGATGACAGCCACACGACACAGTCAAAAGATCTGTACGAAGCTAGTAAGTGGACATTGTGCTTACATTTCTGACAAACTGTTTTTTACATGTGAATGTGCAAAGGGCAGATGCAGAGTGATGTGGGGGGTAAAACCATGTGCTTACCATCAATACATTAGGGTGGAAATACTATTAGGATGTGGAAACGAATGGGATTGAGCCCTCCCGTTATTTCTGCCCCCCAGACAACCCTCTGCTGCACATCCATACCTCTCTGATGGCAGCACAGAACTTGCTCTGCAGGACTCTCTGCAGGGCCTGCAGTTTGGGAGGAGGCAGCTCCCCACTCCGCTGCAGCCGGTCCAGCAGCTCGATCACCCTGCACACATCTGACACACAAGGCTGGATTACCAACAGGGCAAAGCAGCCAACCAGATCCTCAGGGGCTCCACAGGCCTCCGGCTCACTGCGTGGCAATTCTAATTACTATGTTAGGCAAGTAATTTGATTAATTGCAAATGTATTTAGTACCTTTTTTGCAACTAAAGCACAATAAAAAACTCCAATGCAGGGTTTCCCCTGCCGTTATAAGCTTTAGGTGCAGCACCTAAGCCCAATGAATGTAACTAAAAGACTTTTCTCTGATCTAGTGATTGTAGTTGGACTTCTTTAGCACGTTTAGAATTTAAGCTTTTTGAGTGTTATTTATTTATTATCTGCTCTAGCTTTTCCAATGTTTCGGACACAGGCATGGTGATAATAATGGTCCACAGTGATGTGAAAAAAGATGCAAAATCCCACAAAGAGACACAAAATGTATGGGGAATAAGCATTTTTTTTTTTTAAATTGAAAAAAATATTCGCTCTTAAGTCTTCCACATACAGGGGAATCTCTACATTGTAAAGGTCATTGACGCGGCTCCTATCTAATCAAAGGGCCTGTGCGGTATAGTTTGTTAGGCTCATTCAAGATAATAATACGCCCAATAAACACCTCAGGTGTTATTTAAATATGTGATTGTAACTCGGCATGCGGCCAACTCCAGCAGCTACTGGTAGAGATGTAGGGTTAACCTTAGTCTAACCCAGAGGCGTTGGCGTCAGCCAATTTTGCCGGGCTTGTTATGAGTGTAGCCCCGAATGTATTTTGAAAAGTTGACTGACAAATATGAAACCGGACAATAGCCTTTGTAAACCACCAAAATCATAAGTTGCTTTATTTTATTGTGCTAGAACTCATGGTAGAACTGTAACTTTGCCCATTTTATTTTTCCGAGGTGAATAGAACGGGCAGCTACGTGCGGGGTCTGACCATCATGCCGTATTTGTTGCTATTACCTAGATAGCAGACCTGTGCATCACTAGAAACGCTCCTGGTCTAACCCATCCCAGCCTAGTGTTAATGCAGCTCGCTCCACCGTTCATATGAACTAACAAAAGCGGTTTTGCCCGGGCTTGACCGGCCCTTGATCAATCCGTTGTTGCGTCCGCGTCACACAGGCTCTTACCACATTTGCTCGCGCGGCGCTGCACGACGTGCACGTTATAGTACAGTTACAGTGATGGCAACTCGACAATTCAGTCCCAGCGGAATTCAAAACAGTTCCATATGCACATTGTCGGAAGCACGTAACATTACGGTAACGTAACGTTACTTCGTCGGTCATTCGTTCAGCTGGACCACACCAAACACGTTTGTTCATCATTTAGCCAACTGACAAATTTGACTAAAAGAAAGAAACGAGCGAACGGCCGAGCCAAGCTCCCGCGATAGGCTGTGCCCTTTCAAACATTTAATAATAACGAATAACTGCGACATACGACACTTTATTTCACAACTGTTTAAATGAGAAACAAAAACGCCTTTGTTTACCATGAATGGGAAATGTGAGACAAAGAACGAGCTCTGCATCATTTAAGTAAAATATAGGTTTACTGTAAACTACATTTATTTTAGCCAGTAGCTAGATTGTAGTGAAGAGGTCTGGCACGGTAACTGTAACGTTACCTCTTTCCAGGCAGAGCGGCTCTGTCATGGCCGCCATGTCCGTTTCCTTGGCAGGGTGGTAGTAAGAGGACATCATTTCCAGGCTGGTAGTCTATGGAACACTGCGTGGATGAGCAGAAGGGCTGGTTCACGGTAATGCGTTCTCCATCTGTTATGACGACAAGGCCAGCAGACTGTGTGAGGATGTATGGCTGTAATGAGGTCCGGGATGCTGGACTGACGTTCAGGCAGTGACGTCGTAGTTTAACCACAGCTCCGGCTTCAGTGTGGGACTAGCCTATACCGTTTCAGCATCTTACGTATGTTTATGGCAATGCTACTGTGCAGACTGAAAGCAAAGATGCAAATTAACATAGGTCATAGGCTAGTTTAATACAAATTTACGAATCAAGTAGCCTTAGTTTATCAAATTGGCAAAGTCAATTATTTAAATATATAGATTTACGAACCTATAAATCCAGACGTTTGCCCGTATTTCTAAATTCTGCTTTTGTGAAATAGGGTCGTGGTTAACTTAGAATTTGAGTGGGAATACATTGAATATTTATTTATGAAAAGATATGACTGATAAAAAGCCCACGTCCTAATTGAGCTGAACTTGTTTGAATTAAGTTGTTAGCTTAAGCATTAAATTGCAAAAAAGGGTACAGAATAATAAATGTATGTAAGAATATAAGCTATGAAGACCTTACAAATCTAACATACAAACAGGAGACATAATTAAAAAAAACTTTATTCCAGAATGAACAGAACAGCCCTCAATTGTTACACAATACTACATTTCCTTCAATTTCACAGAGGAGAAATGGGCCACTTGGTTCCAAATGAGCATACAGTCTAACTGCTTTATGAATCTGGAAATAAAAGACAAGACAATCTACTCATCTAAAAACAAAGCTTGTATTTTACAGTTCATCCCAAGTCAAGTGAAAAGAAAAAAACAAAACATACCTAGCTTGAATCATCAAAGTAACTCATAACAATAAGTGGCACAGATTAGTTGGGAAACGCAGGAAAGCTGCAACTTTAGTGAGATCAAATCAGTTATATGCATCAACTGTGCGTGCAACAATATGAAGTGGAATATTTCAACAGATTCTTGACAGATAGGAGGAAAGCGAGCTTGTTGGTGGTACTGAAGAAGCCCTGACATCATTTAGGCTTCCTGTGCCTTGGCAAAAAGTTAGGAGGTCAAGTTAAAGTATAGTATGAAACAACTTGTCTGAGTGGAGTCTGCTGGGAGAGGGGCCATCTCAGTACTCGTCTCCTGGAGCCTCCATCTTGTAGCCGTTCTCACTGGAGACATAGCCGTCAGCCGACGGCACCGACTGCTGATCCATCATTCCGTCCTGACTGTACTCCTCCATGTGTGGTGGGGCTCCCCCCTCATCCTCATTGCCCATGTCATCTTGGGGGCCCATGTCATCTCGAAGGGAGCCATGGCGCTCCTCTCTGCGCTCCCCCCTGTCTCTCTCCCCCCGCTCCCTCTTGTGCTCCCTGTCTCTGTCCCGGTCTCCCCTGCGCCTGTCTCTGTCCCGGTGGCTGCGCCTGCGCTCCCTGTCCCTTTCTCGGTCCCTGTCTCTACGCTCATCCGTGCCCTCACCCACTTCTCCTTCGTGTTCCTCCGGAATGCGCTCGGCCCCCTCAGGAGCACCGTCTCCCTGGCTGACCTCCTCTCCATCCAGCCCCTTGCCTCTCTCCCTGTCTCTCTTGCGATCACGGCTCCTGCTCCTCCTCTTCCGTTCTCGACTCCTCTCCCTACTCCTGCTGTCTCCTCCCACTGCCCCCCCACGGTCCTTCTCTCGCTCTCGACGCCTGCTACCACCACCACCACCACCACCACCTCCACCAGCACCGCTACTGCTGTCCTCTGCTGCGGCAATCGGTCTCTCTCTCTCCCTCTCTCGCTCCCGGGAACGGGTACGTCGACGCCGTTCTCGGGATCGGGACCGTCTGCGTTCTCCTCTGTCCTTTTCCCGGTCTCGCTCCCGGCTGCGCTCCCTCCGCTCTCCCCGGTCCCGATCACTGTGCGCAGTCAGGACAAAGTAAATGCCGTTATACAGAGCACAACTTGGTTTTATACCAAAGAGACCTGAAAACCTGAAAGTACTTACCCCCCCAGTGGGCGATCATCATAACGTGACGCATCATCGCGGCCAGAGTGCTTGATGTTGACATCAGCTCCACCTCTCCTAGTGCCACCCAATCCACCACCTAGTTCAGAAAAACAGGCAAAACACAAGTACAGTTAAATTTGTTAGGCTAGGCTTGGGCTGGTGTAAAAATGTAGAACCAGTCTGACATCAAGCCCAACAGTTTTGAGACCCTTGCCATACAAAAACCTTGCCACCCCTCTCACCCATAATCCCACCGCTACATTATTGAAATGTGATCTCCTTCGCAGCACCGCTCGGCAGTATATTGCCGTCAGACACTAGTAGCAACTCTGTTAGTTTGTACGTCTATGTACAAACATATTAAGCACATTGCCATATTTCTTATTACCAGTGTTAAACAGGCTTTTGGAAAGTTCAGTGAGCTAAGCTAACATGACCAGTTATTCTACAGTAAATGAAGCTTCACTACTGCTAACGTTAGCCTGCCCCGTCAAAATATAATTTATAGGAGACCGGTCTACAAGCTTAAACCTCAGATTAAGCTCTCAGAAAAGACACTGTTCTGTTGGTTGTGGGTTTGTTTGTCTTTGGGTTAAAATGAAAATGTGCTTAGCACAGACCTTCAAAGCTTAAAAAAGGGAGTTCACATGAAAACCAAAACACATTTTTTCTTTAACCTGTAGTGCGAGTTGCCCAGTGTTGGGAAATATTCCGTTGTAGAGATGTCTGCCCTCTGTCACTGACTCATTAGCTAACGTTAGCTTGCTAATTCCACCGACCCAATTTCAATTCAATATTATTTATAGGATCAAATCATAACAAGAGTTATCTCAAGACACTTTACAGATAGAGTAGGTCAGGACCACACTATAAATCACAGAGACCCAACAATTTCCCGCAAGCAAGCATTTGGTGCATCAGTGGCCAGGGAAAACTTCCTTTTAGGCAAAAACCTCGGACAGACCCAGGCTGACAGTGTGGGACACAGTGCCAAACTAGGGCGGTCGGTCGGTCCGTCTTGGTGTGTCAGGGCCTTAACACCTCAGCTAGCTAACGCTACAGCTCAGCGGAGGAGGATGCCATTAATGTTTGACTCTTGCACGGTCACGAGCCTCCTGTCCTTCTGCGTTTTGATACAGTTGGCGGGTGTAGTTTGGTACAAATAAATAGTTCCTACATGAAAATGCTCACAACCAGGTCTGGATAATCTTGAGTAACAGGGTCACGATTTCTGGAAAGAGACATTGCCAGAGTTTTTCCAACATTTTTTTTTTGGCACTTTCACTACAAGCCGAGTGCCATCCAGTTCCATTTTATTAGAGAGAAGGAAGAGATCGCTACGGCTAATATCTCCAACCCTTGGCAACGGTCACCAAAACTATATGGACTGATAAATACCATGCAGGTAAGAGGAAAGAAATAGCTTTGATTTTAGGGGTGAAATATCCCTTTAACATTTGAAAAGGCAGCTGACCTAGCCTGCGAGGATGCCATCCTTTTACGGTGCGCCCTCGTTCCACGTCCACCAACACCCTTCTCCCGTCAATCTTCTTCCCATCTGCATGCTTGTAGGCGGCTGGAGAAGAGGAATGGAAGAGGGAAGACCGAGGTTAGATAAGAATACAACTGCATCAATGTGGCCAAGGAAACAAACAGTGCATTATTATACTGACCAGGAGCAGGCGAGGCCGAGATGGCTGCTCTCTGGGCAAAAGCCGAAGGATAATGGGAGCAGACTTCCTTCCACCCGATGAGTGACTGATAAGTTACACTTTTAACTGCATCATTTAAATACCCAGCTTTAGGTTGCGTCTACATTAAATAACAGTATATAGTAGCCATTTAAAGTCGTCTAGGTTTTCTTAAGGATAATGAGGATTTAACTTCAGCTCACATATATTTTTTATATATATATATATATTTTTTATATATATATATATATATATATATATATATATATATATATATATATTTTGAACAAGGGAGTTACTCCTCATATTTTGATCAATTCTTAATGTTTCACACAGGGTTGACTGTTACAAACTAGATCACTCAAACCATAGACAGTGTGATATCTTAAACCATCTTAACCCAACCTGCTGGGACAGGTGAGATTGCATCTACTATTCTAGATCAGACAATTATATCATGGCACTTAAGCACACTGCAACGTGTTTGGCTTCAAGTTTCTGAATAACCGAACTCTATCGTTTGTTCGATAGATTTCGGTCACTCGATTTTGACCTTCGTTTTACAAATGCTTGAGAATAAATTAGTGATTATGCGCACACACAACAGCATGTCAGCATGGCAAATCAAATTTATCTTGCAACAAACAGTAGACGATTTTTCAATCAAATATGGTATGGCAGAATGTTGTGTTATAGCGGCTTTAATGTGTTGAAACCTTTTACAAGCTTTATGAGAGATCAACATGAGCTTTCATCAGCAAGGAGTCTCCAGCCTTCTGCATATTTCCAACCTTGTGTACATTCAGACTTTGTCCTACACCTCATCTCAGTATACCACACAATAGTCTTTCAATCCATCTTGTATAATGGAAGTGGACTTGGCAAGATCCAGGTGGCTCATCCTGGCTGCTACACTGGTCTGTAGTGATGATCCCTGAGGGGAAAACTTTTCAGAAGAGGGCCTTACCAAAACCCATCACAGAGCATACAGTCTGAGGGCCTTACCAAATCCTCACATATACATTCTGAGGGCCTTACCAAACATCCTCACTCATACTACAGTTGATGGTCTTACCATAATCCCTCACTCATGGGCCTTATGGAAGTCTCTGCCCCAGTCTCAGGGCCTTACCAAAATCCCCCAGCATCAGAATACACATACCATCACAACACCTCTATTAGGGGCCTTACCAGAACCCCTCCACTTCCTGTGTTCACTTAGGATGACAACATCTCATCCAATGATAGGGCCTTACCAAACCCCCACCAGTCCTACCAACTGACCAACTGAAAACAGAACAAAAAACACGGGGCTACCTTCCTTACAGGAGTTGCTTTATCACAACCCCAACCAATTAATGAGAAATACACTTTATTTATTTTTCGACTAAGAATTCAATAAAGTCATGTTCACTGACATGTCTTGGATATAAACTGGCCTCAAAATATCAATAGTCTAGCAGCTAATCTAAATGACTGACATGTCAGAAACTGAAAATTTATGAACTATTTCTTAAAAAAAAAAAAAAATCTTGCTATCGTCATTGTAGTCTGTAAGGCTAATAAGTATGTAGTGAACAAATAATGTATGAATAGGCCATTTAGCAGAATTACCAAGACAGTTCCCCTCATCTGCCATTTCTATTAAAGCCAGCCCAGAACTATTAGTTTGGACAGTATTATACATCAACCTCTCAGTGAGATTTAAACATATAATAGATTAAATGGGGTTGTGAACATTATTAAGCTAATTAGCCTCTACCATCTGCCAGCCTCACATTTTTTTGGGGGAAATGAACTCACAGAAAAATGTATTAAAAAAAAGGTATCAACAGTATGGCTGCTAAGCTTAAAGTTGAGTTATTGCCCAGCTTCCATTATTTACTTTGAATTGTCTTCTTGATTAGCAGTGATATTTAGCAGAACACTAACTGCCATTGAGGCGATAAGATAGAATACCAACATTACCAGCTGACAGAGTAATGCAGGTTACCTATCCATACAGATTAGAGGCTACATACATAGTAATGCTGGTTATCAGCAGTTCTACTGTATTTACAGTCAAACTAAATATGAGAATCATGTTTACTCATTATGAAAATAATTATGCAATTGCTAAATTCTTTAGACAACTGCCAAATGAGCTATATTTACAGGGGACTGAAATGTTTTGCTACACCAATAAAGACTGAAAAATGCATCACTATGATTCTGAAAAGCTGCTACAAATTCAATCTGCACAGCAACAGGGCTGACCTGAATGTGCTGAAGCTTACACCATTGCCATGGTAATCAACGTCCAATCATCAATCGAATGCTCCGTTGTTTTTTCCATGCGCACTACCACTAAATCGCCTATGCAATAAGGAATGGGAATACGTTATTAGTTCAGCTGGACAGTGCCGTTTACTGTGTATGCATAGCTGTGGGTGCAGTACTGAAACAGACATGTTTCGGTTTCTTGCCAGATGCTTTGCGTGGTTAAGTTGCAAAAATATTTCGGCTCTGTTATTCTTAAGGGAGCGTGCCTATAAAAAGGGAAACTTTTCAACCACCGGCTGCAGTACGTGCAGATGAATGGTGCTAGCGTCTGTAGCTCCTCGCTCACCAGCTAGCAAAAGTTTAGCGGATGATGCATGATTGCTATTGTTATACATGAGCCCTACGTAACCAGAGATGGCTTTGACATAAAGGGCAGAATCACTGGGCAACATTTAATACACTAGTGGTCAGGGGTGCGTTCAATGGTCAAAGCCTAAGATCCAAGTAGTAGTAATTGCACTGAAAGCTCTTTAGAGCTTGCAAAGAAAGATGCTTTACCCATTGAACGTAGCTCCTCTTTCCTATGTAGGAGATGGAGGGTGGAAAGAAATCTTACCCATCATACAAACCCATTATACCAACCATATACTGAGCTGTGGTAGTAGGGTGTAGATGTATCATAACCATCATCATCTGCCAGCCAGCTCTGGCCAATAGCCATCACAGATTGGCGGCTGCAGTGGCAATGAGAACAACACACAGTTAATACACTGTTTAGCCCCACATCCCCCCTCAATTCACCCACTGCTGTTGCTATGCGTTCGCTGTGATTCAGCAACTCTGGTCTTGAAGAGCCAATTACAACTAATATCCCAGAATGGTGTCATTGTGTGAGATGGCACCATTCACTTGTCTAATGAGACAGTTCTCCATTACTCCTAATGCACTGTGGCATCACCACCGGCTTACACGCACAAACTAGTGTGGTGAATTTAACTTATCTCACCATGACCAGGGTTGAAGACCACTAATAAAAACTTTGACCATAAAGCTCAATACCTAGGTCCTACAAAAGATGGGTTTCCATACAGTCCTTGACACATTTCTGGCCTAAAAAAATAAAAATAAAAAAAAAATAACCCATTCAATGCTTGGTGACCAGTCTGACCTTGTGCTTACCATCACAGTCCA
>CM042325.1:33194489-33211989 GCA_023566125.1 Zingel zingel | reverse complement strand
TAACTGCTATACATCATCTTATGCTTTGCGTGTGGGCTTAATTTAATCATGAGACAAAGCTTTCAATTGGTGTGTCGCATGGCTGTATATTTTGAAGATTTAATGCTGTAAAGTTATAAAAACGTTTATGAGTGGAGGTTACAGCAACACCACAGCCACAAACTGTACCGTTTACTCTTAAGAGGTTAATTTGGGGCATTTAACTATTTAAAAAGGGGCGCTATGCAGTTTTGGCCATTTCTTTGCCGTTTTCTCTATAGAGCTCCCCCTACAGCTTCAGAGTAGATATTTGGCAGCTCCTATGATTACTCGTGTCTGACTCCTCTCTCGGTCAGTCTGCCGTTTCCTCTTTCTCTGTTCCTCCGACAACGCTTACCTAGCTTTCGGCTTCTTTTTTGCCGGCTCAGCCATGACGATAGTGTGAAAAACTCCATCGCTACCTTGTTAGCCGGTTCCTGAATGGGCATATGTGTGCAGGGCCGTGAAGCAATTTGTTACATCGCGAGACCCGATATCACGTGATATTGCAAGGGTGGTTTTTCAGCTCACAGGCGCTAGGAGGAAGCAAGACGGCCACCATTCAACCCGAAAAAAAGGTCACATAACCATGACTCCGAAGCCGTTAAGGTAAATTAAGCTTTTTAAAAAAAAAAAAAAAAAAAACCCAAACTGCATAGTTCCCCATTAAGGGCAATTATGGACGTGACACAAAGCCGCGCCACATTTAGAGTCGATTTTGATTTAAAAAAGGGAATCCGGCGTAGGCTGTGAGTGCGCACGTTTTTATAAATGGGAATATTTCTGTGCGTACTCGCATCCTACGTTTCGTCCGTACGCCACTTCTGACGCAAACTCGCTGCACAGTTTTATAAATGAGGCCCGTGGTGTTTCGGAGAACAGTGCAATGAACAGTGCGTTAGGCATCTCTGTGCAAGATCGCAGCGCGCGCACCATCTACGGAGTCCAGCGCATGGTGTCGTGCTCGAGTATAACCAAGCCTTTACAAGACCACCACGAAAAACACGAGAAACTGACAGTGGTAGTTTTAGGCTACAAGTGTATAACTTAACGGAAGTCCAGTTCTACTCACATCTGTGAAAAAGTTGACATCATAAATCTATAACTAAAGGAACATAAAATACTCTGTTTAGGGTTCATGACTAATCAGGGGTTTCCCTGGATTGGCGAGGGAGAGATCACTAAAGCACAACTCTGAGGAGCAGCTTCAGTCACTAAACAAGAACAGTTGGTCCACCTTGAAACCAGCCAACCTTAAGACAGCGAGCCTGAGGGTTGGGTCTCGATTTATCAGACCCCAGGCGATACAAGAAGCTAACGTTAGCGAACACTGCAGTCCCTCTGTATCAGACTCCCCGCTGCAGGAGACACTGTGCTCACTGTGTTAACGTTATTGTTTAAAAATGTTCCCAGGTAAGTGGGAGGTGCATGGCACTCATAACCAACATGATGAAGTTATTGATGTACCCCTTGGGTTGGTTTGGTTGCTAAACTGTGTAAAATGAGCGGTACCTGTTTCACGTAACATTGTTCTAAGGTACCTAAGGTCTATGTGCTGGATGTTTCCTTAGTAACGACAGTAGTAGTGGTCACAGTGAGTGAAAATGTAATCTAAGATGCACATAGCAAAGTGTGTTATGTATCTGGAATAGTTAATTAGTCCTGTGTGATGACTGTAGAGCTGAAAAGACTCACAGTAGTAACATTAGGCTAAAACAGATTGTATTCTGATCCAAAGACTGAAAGAAAGGACAGTAACGGTATATCCTGAAATTGACATATGCTGCTTTTGAGAATAAATCAAACCATTGCTAAAAACAGGAACTTCACGCTGTATTCACTTGATAAAGTTGATAGCCGGTCGTTCATATTAATCTCACCTTTCTCTCCAGTCGCTCGTCACGGGTCTCTGCCCTTGTTGGTGGAGGGGCATCTCTAGGATCCTGATGGCAAAATTAGGATAATGAATAACATTGGAAATTATGTATTGAGTTAGTAACTGTAAAAATAACTCAACAACTAAGCATTCGAATATTAAAGATTAAATACTCACCTCGAAATGTCTGATAAACGGTGCGATGCCGCTGTAAGGTTGGTTGTGATGTTTCTCGTGGGGCAACTTCTCTAGCTGAGGCAGGAAAGGTATAGGGTCCCGCGGTGCAAAGAGGGCCAGCAGATTCGGGGGTAAAAACTGCGTCATCTTTCACCTAAATTAACAAAAGCATGTTATTTACTACCATAACCAATATCTGACACGTTGCAAAATTCGACCAGTAAATGGCAGGCCAACACCAATAGCGGAAGCTAGCAAGACGCTAACGCTAGCTTGATGTACCAATTGCTGTCTTCATTAAGGCTTCTTTCAGCATGTTCTCAATGTGTAGCTATGTTTAGTAACATAGCCAAACAGCATTAACTATTTATACATAGCGTTACCATTATAGACGGTAGTTATGCGATAATAGTTTAGCTACACTCCGACTAACATCTCAGCAGTGTAGCGTCGAGACTGTCGTTGAGCTATTTGCATTAGCCATTAAGCTAACTAGCTAGCTATGCTTACAAGGAGCCTCGATTATGATTCTTACCTTCTCTCCTCCGATGTCTGGACAAATGTCAGACCATGAACCAGGGAACGAACCGGACGATATATGCAGGTCTCCTGGACCAACTTACTCTTGCGAAAGTGTAAAAGCAGTAACTTAGGACGGTCCGCTCAGAGCGCCCAGGCCGTGCGGCGACAAAGAGCTGAATATGTGTGTGCCGTGTGCGAGCTGTGTGTTCTGAAAAATAAAATGGCGGGATAACGTAAATCGCACAGGTGTCGTGCTGTAAACAGACTGCCAGCCGAAATCGGACGGCACCTGACGTAAAAGCGCAGCAATAATTTAGGTCCGCTAGAGGGCAATGTTGGTCAGTCACTGAGTAGTTAAAGTGCACAACTATCAATGTGTGTATATGTCATAGACAGTATATAAGAAGGTATATGTACGTACAGTTATATATTTTATGTAGCCTTCTTTTATACAAGTAGGCCTACTTATAAATAAGTAATTAGTATCTAGTGCATCCAGTAATTAGATGCGGTGTATTGTGTAAGTTTACACAATACACCGCATCTAATCATTGTCAAATGATCTCAGGTGGAATATTGTCTATTGCATATTGTATACACTTTCTATCTTTACATTTGCCATTTTGAGAAATGTTGAGACCTTACTGTAACTTACTATAAATATATTTTAATGCCATTATTCAGTGTATCAACCTCACCAAATCCCTCATCTGTGCAAACTTACTTGTCAATAAAACTAATTCTGATTCTGATTTAATGTGGAAATGTGTCATGGGCTTTACCACATGAATTTATAGACTCAACATGTTACCAATCCTACACTAGGGCGACAATGCTCCCCGCCTCCCATGTTATGTTTTGGAGTAATTACAATGTCAGCTCTTTTGATTAGGATTTGCTGTGACTCACTGTGCCAGATTAGCCTACTACTGAGAGAGATTACATGTGTGAGGCTGAAAATGCATCCTCCGGTACTGCAGGAACATAGTATTGGTATTTTTTGGGCAGGCTCCTGCAGACTGCTGCCCGGCCTCTAATTCAGGATAGCAAAGTCTGACATTGACCCAATTTACTATAGTTTGCATGTCATGACCTCTACTATAAGTCCTGTTGGTCATTGTCAGCCTTTGCAAACCTGAGTTAGCAGTCTTCCTGAAGAAACTGTGGGCAACAGGCTCCTGCATCAGGTTGGCGAGGGCAGCAGACTCTGTAAGCTGGTAAGCAAGGCCAGCTATGTGGTTGAGCTGACAGTCTGGCGCAGTCTTTTGGGTCTGGAGCTTCCATATTCTCCCCTTGTTTGCGTGGCTTCCTCCCACCATGAAGACATGCGTGCTAGGTAACTCCTGCCATCGCCCCTGACTTAGGTACTGGCATTACAACTGGAGTCGGTCCCCCGGCGCAGGACTATGGCTGCTTACTGCTTCTAATTAGTTAGGATGGGTTAAAAATGCAGAGAAGAAATTTCACTGCACATTGTACTGCGTACGATTGTATATGTGACTAATAGATTTCTTTCTTTCTTATGCAAATACAGAAAACAGACTAAATGAGGTAATTCTATTGCATACTGGTTTTCAAGCAACATTTATATTTTGTTGGTCAAGTCATTTTATAAAGAGATTTAGCAACATTCTCAACCTCAGATACACATGCACACAAAACAGACAGCAGAATCAAAGAAGGGAGATGCGTCAATGTATTTGAAACATCGTTGTGTCTGCAAAGACAGAGAGACATGGGGAGGGAGGGAGGGACATGGCCTGTAGTGTCCTTACACTAGTGTTAGCACATTTTGGTGTTTGTAACTGGGTCTTACATCTCCGCTCGGCTTGGGTTTTGATACACAGTGATGGGGTAGACCAAAGTAGCATGAACACCTAATCCAATGCTAGTGACACAATAAAAACCCTGCAATTAGTGCCCCCATTGCGGAGCTTTGAATGGACAGTTAACAAAATCTAAAAACTCTAAGCTTTCCAAAGGCAGTATTTATTGCAGGGTTGGTGTACTGGACTATATTAGATCACACAGGTGTGCATGATAGCATCCACTTCCTGAACATTGTATACATGATACATCTTCTATGTGAGACATATTTACAGTGAAATCAAAGAGATAAGGGGAGAGGGTTCCATAAGATCAAATAAAAGCATAGATAAGGTGGGATATGAAAACAATAATAAAAAAAAAAAAAAAAAAAAAATTGAGACAAAAACAATCAGTGGATGGCTCAGATGTTGAGCAGAAGGTGGTCTTCCTCTCAGGCAGAGGAATGCAGCGCTTCTTGCTCCCTGTCATCCCTCTCTTCCTCATCCATTTTGCGTCCGTGTTTCCGGAAGTATTTGTAGCGCTGGACGTACAGCTTCACAAGGTTGCTGACTTTGACCGGGTTGATTTCCCCAGTGCGGCTATGGCAGATCTGAGACGTGGACACAGTGGGATTAAATAGCCTTGTTTCAATCCAAAAGACATTGAGTATATATTGTTGGATGTAGTTTTATTGTAGGAACAGATACCACTGCTGCTTTATCAGCCAGTTTGACTTGTTTTAAAGCATTACTCAAACTCCACGTAGTAACCGCCCCCTATTGTGAACTACTAGCACAGGCTTCATACAGTAACATTTGAGTACTAATCATTCATTTCATCCAGATGATGTTATATAGCGGCTACTCTATGAGAATGAGCGTCCTGTTTTCTGCGTGAAGCCCTTTGAGATGACAGATTGGGATTCAAGGCTCTAGTTCGCTGCAGAAACAGGAACTTGAATTAGCCGCAGCCGTGAGCCAGGGTTGGCAGAAGGCTAAACGTCGTTACCATCGGAACGCGGAGACACCGGAGGCTGCGTGAGAGGAAACCTAAACGCCACAAACAAGCTGGTATTCATGCTGAACAATAAACGGGACATTTTTACACAGTTTCTTTCCTCTATGTACTGTATATAGATTACAATAAAATCGCTGATAAAATAGTTTAGCTTTGAATTAGCTGCAGCTTTTGGCTATGCTAAACAGAAATTTCAACAAAGAAACTGGCACAAGCTTCTGCGTTCACTGAACAGCCAATAGGATCTCTCGCTCTTTCTGAAATGACCCGTGATTGGCCGAATTTTCGAAAGAGGTGCACAAGTCTAGTTTTTTCTCAGAACACTGGATTTACAAAATGCTGAAAGGTTATTATGATTTTTATGCGCAAAGACGCCAAAAATAAACTACCTGCTGCAGCTTTAAGTAAGATGTGCATTGAGGTACACACACCAAGTTAACTTATACGTGTTCTGCTATGCTACGTGTGCTGAGGCTGACCTTATGCACTGCCTTCCTGAGGATGTCTTTGTAGTCGTCCTTGTTGATGTCTTTGCGTTGATAGTACGGTTTGATGGCGAGCTTCACCTCCTCCACCGCCCGCTCCTGGGTGTGCAGCTTCTTCAGGTACTGGGCAATTCAGGCAACAGACGCGTTATATTAATGATACAATAATAATAATAATAATAAAATAATAATAATAATAATAATAATAATAATAATACACTTTATGTGTATAGTGCTTTTACACACACACACACACAGTTAAAGTGCTATACACGATTAAAACAAGATAATACAGTAAGACTTAAACACATCACAATAGTGTAAATTAATTTACCTGTATTAAAGAGACAGTGAGGCCTTTATTTAAAGTTACAATATGTAATATATTTACTGTAATGAATCCAAAAATAACCCCAATGAGTCAGTCTAAGTTGAAATACTATATTTTCTGACAACAATGCTAATGCCAGTATTTCCTTTTGAAATGTCCGTTCCGTGACAGAATGTCTGTTTGTGTTTTGGCCTGTGTTGGTATCAACTGCCCAGTCTGACAGCCAGGCCGGGTTGCCAGATATACCTGTAAAAACGTTAACCCCCGGGTAAATATTGGAGATGTATCTGAAAGATGGAGACAGCTTAGAGCCCAAAAGGACGCCGAGTTGGCTAATTTCCTCCTGAACAGGTAAGCATTAGCTTCAGGCTAATTTATCACGGCTACAAGAGACGGGCATTTTATGTCATTTCAACATTTGTTTTCACATTGCATTATATAGCTAGAGTTCCCGAGTTGGTTACTCGCAAAAACAATTGGGGATGGAGAGAGACGACTCTCCAGTATTTTGAATTTGTACTGCAGTAACTATTTTAAACACTAGCTGTCAGTATTACATATTTCACCTTTAAAATGTGAAATGAAATAAAAAGACAAACATTTTAGACAAACAGTCCTGATCTGTGCATGAACCTCAACTTTACCTTGTCAGGGTCTTTGCTCTCGTTGTCCCATCCAGTGTCACCAGAGCTCCCAGTAACTCCTGAAAGCCCCACAGGCATAATGGAGGGCGGGGTCTGTGCACATCCAACACCTTTAGAGGGGTGCAGGAGAGAGGGGGGAGTTTTGGTGCAGCCAACTAATGGGAGGGAGCTGTGGAGGATGAACTGGGCTGGGCTCATACCAGGAGGCGGAGGCAGAGAGGGAGGGGGCAGGATCTGGGAGGAAGAGGCTGAGGAAGGAGGAGCCAGCTGCTGGGACTGGCTCTGATTGGCCTGGGAGAGGATCTGCATGAGAGACATGAGACTAAGTGATGGCAGTCAACAGATTTAAGGTTTAACAGGCTGAAATGGAAGTACTCCACATATCGGACTGTACCTATGCTTGCTATGACTATGTGTATTCATTTTTTTTTTAAAAGGCGATAAATCAGAAAAAAAACAAAATGTAAACTGGGTATAAAAAAAAACCCCAAAAAAAACTCTCAAAACCAACATGGAAACGTAGTTATGTTCCCTCAGCATTTTGTTGTATTGCTAAACTGTATGTAAAATGAGCGGTGACGTTAAATCACCTGTTAATGTAACGTTATCCTAAGGTGCCGTCTATTTGCTGGATTTTAGCGGTGGTTAGCTTACAAATAAGCCCACTGATGGCAACGTTATTGTTCATATTTTGGCACAATGTTTAGTAATGACAGTAGTAGTGGTCATAGTGAGTGAAAATGTGATGCGAGATGCACACTGCAGAATGCAATGTGTGTTATGTACCTGAAACAGTTCATTAGCAACGTAACGTTATGTGTGATAATCTGTAAAGCTGAACGGACTCACAGCAGTAAAACAGATTTTATTCAGCTCCAAAGACTAACGTAAAGATCTAACGTTATAGCCTCAAAAGTAAAAGTTTAGTTACAAATAAAGCCAACTGTTGCCGAAAAAGGAACGTTACTGATGACAACTTTTTAGCTGGAAAGTAAAAATGGACCGAATCTGTTGCCTAGCAATCCAGTAAAACGGTTGGTCGGTCTGTCTAAAAAAAAAAAAAAATATATATATATATATATATATATATATATATATATATATATATATATATATATATATATATATATATATATAATAAAATAATAATACATATATATATATATTTTTTTCTTTTCAATATATTTGTTCAATATTGCTCAGGTTTCTATTGTGAAGAAATAAAGAATTCACTTTAGATTGTGAGTAATGGAATGAAATATTCCCAAAATTCTGTATGTTCTCTAATGTTACGTTACACCCTAGTGTCTCTCCGACCTATTTTCAGCTAATTAGCATTAGCTTTATCTGCCGTCTCAGGCAGATTTGTGTCCATTTTGACAGACAAACGCACAAATATGGGTTAATTTACAAACGGACATAACGGACAGAAGTACGACGTCCATGACCCCAACTAATCGATCATGACATTCGTTGCTAACTATTTTTATAAATGGGTTTTAATTGACCAGTTGTTGCAACCCTACAGACATCTCTAGGGTTGATATCTCAAACACTGGGCAACTCACACCAAAACTATCTAGACTGATAAACTGCATTACAGGTTAGAGGAAAAATACGTTATTTGTGATTTGGGGTTGAACTGTCCCTTTAAGACAGCGAGGCGCTCTGACCTGGCTGGTTGCTTGGATGAACTCTTGTGCTTTGGCTCGGCTGGCGAGATTGGCCTCCTCCATTTTGAAGAGCAGAGCAGTCACTGAGAGGAAAAATGATAAAACGCCATTATTTCAGGAGAAGCACACGTATATCTAGAAAGTTATACATTCATTGATAAACATAACATGAATGACAAGGCAACTAGAGATGGTCCGATACCATTTTTTGCTCCCCGATACGGATTCTGATACCTGAACTTGCGTATCGGCCGATACCGAGTACCGATCTGATACCAGTGTGTCATATATGTTATTATGTTTTAACAGCTGTTTACTACTATCCCTGTATGGATAGGATATGATTTATATATCATTGTGTCGGCCTTGCTCGGCTTAAACTTTTTGTGAAACATGAACAAACACAAACAAACGCCACAGAACTTTCTTTTATTAGTTTGTTTAGTTAGTTTGACAGTAGTCATAAATAGTAGTTTAACTACTTTAAAGTAGATTTTGTTCTGGGCTAAGTTACGTGGTATCATATCGGTGCATAAACTCCAGTACTCACCGATACAAGCATTTTAGGCAGTACCGGAGGCTTTGCGGATACATGTATTGGATGTAATATTTTACATACTATAGGAAAGTCTATTTTAAATGAGTTGACAACAACCATGTTAAGTGTTTTGCCAATATGTGGTAACATCTACCTCCATAGCTCTGAGGTGTGAACAGAACAGCACTTTCAGTGCAGATGGAGACAGACACTGGTCATGCTCAGATGGATACAAATGCAGGTCTGGGTCTTTTCTCTAGCTCACAGCAACTTGTTAAAGAGCAACTAGTAGCATGACAAGAGTCATGTAGGGAACTACAGTTCTGGGAATCTTTGATGACCAGAGGCAATACGTTATACCTGCATTTCCACCATCTGTGGCGGTCAGGAAAAATGAAATAGAACTCTCCACACTGTCGACAGTTGATTTCTGTTCATATATACAGTGGCACTCATAAGTTTATGAACCCATGCTAAAGAATATGAATACAAAATAAATCATCTTTTGGAAATTGATTTTAATGCCTTAATTAAAAAAAAAAAGAGGAGGAAACATCCTGACCTTTAAGGACACCAATTTTCTTTGTGAATGAATAATGTATCGTGAATAAATAAATGTTCTTCCTTAAAATACAGGGGGCATAAGTAAGTACACCCCTATGTTAAATTCCCATAGAGGCAGGCAGACTTTTATTTTGAAAGGCCAGTTATTTCATGGATCCAGGATACTATGCATCCTGATAAAGTTCCCTTGGCCTTTGGACTTAAAATAGCCCCACATCATCACATCCCCTTCACCATACCTAGAGATTGGCATGGTTGTATTTCAGTTAGCCTAACAGCTGGTTTGATTTGCATTGAGAGATGATTTTATGGAAAGTACCCCTTGCCAATCTCTAGGTATGGTGAAGGGGATGTGATGATGTGGGGCTATTTTTAATTACATTTTATTTTTTTTATTTAACTTTAGTGTCTACTGTCCTTTGTACGCCCCTTTACGGTGTGTGTGAATGTTTCGTGATAACATGACAAACTTCAGTGCATCTATGCAGGGAACTCACACGCTAGGACTCCTCCAGTGGTGCAGTCCACTCCGGTCTGCAGACTCCAGGGGAGGGCAGACGCTGCTGGGGGGGGAGGAGGAGGAGGCTTACTGACAGACGAGGAGGACACAGAGGAGGAGGGGTCCGACGACGACAGAGGCAGAGAGAGGGAAGTGAGACCACAGCCTGCCGAAGAGGACGAGCAAGGAGGCGAGGCCAGGGATTTGGGGGCATCATCTGGAGGAGGGAGCTTGGCAGTGGGGGTGGCTATGCCCAGGCCAGCTCCGTGGGGGGTGGACAGACCGGATGGACTGGACGCTGGGAGCGTGGGGCTGTTGGGACAGTCCTCGGCTAGGAAAGAAGGGTCCGGAGTCTTACAGCTGCTGTCCACAGTCTGAGAGTCTGGCGAAGACTCCCTGGTGTCCCGCAAAGGAGCCATAGAGGGGGGAGGCGTGTGGGGCGGGGAGGAGGAGGGGGGAAGCACACTGGTGGAGGAGGAGGAGGAGGAAGAAGAGGAGGACGAACAGGGCGCAGGGCCAGCTTGGCTAGTGTGTGGACTGACTGACTTGCTCCCATCTCCCATGGCTGACTGAGAATCTAAGGAGCCTGCCCCCCAGCCCTCAGACGGGGCTTTTGTTTGGCTGCCTTCTCCGGCCGCCAACCCTACGACTCCGCCTTTTTCTCTGGTCTTCTTGGCCAGGCGGCGGCGGCGCTTGGTTGCCAGAGATGACGAGGGCGAGGAGGCAGAGGAGGAGGTGGACGTGATGGAGCTTGGTTTGGTTTTCTTGGATTTCAGTCCTGCGGGACGGGTTAAGGAGGACGGCGGTGCAGCCAGACCGCTTCGCTTTCCCATGCTGCTCAGATCTTTACTGCGGTTGCCCAGCGATAGCGGCTCCGAGCAAGGCTTGAGGAATGGAGACCTGCTCTCATTGTCCCTGCAGAAGACTACCGCAATTGAGCCACCGACCACAGAGCCCCCAGCGCCCCCGCCTGTACCTCCCGGCCCTAGGAGGTCCATGCCCAGCTTTCCAGAGCCAACGGAAGCCCCCGTGGTGCTGCTCACGCCCTCGCGCACCAGCACGGACACCTTCGACTGAAGCTTGCCTTTCCGACTGCCGCCGCTGTCTTTCTTGGATTTGCTAGAGTGACCCAAATCCTTCCTGCTGCCTTTGTCCCGGTCTTTGTCCTTTCCCATTTTCCTGGCTCGCTTTGCTGAGGGGAGGCCGGATGAGGCGGAGCCGGAGGTTACGGTCAGTGAGGAGAGGCATTTGCTTTTGGTTCTATTGGAGGAGGAAGAGGAGGAGGATTCAGATTGGCCAATCTTCTTTAATGGGTCAGATTTCTTTTTCGGGTGACGTCGTCCAGTCTTGGGGGTAGTTTTCGTTTTGGGGCTGGGCGCAGGTGGTTCTGGGGGCAGGGCAGCAGGGGGCGTATCCTCCAAAGAGGGGTAGTCCGAGTCCAAAGCCTCCCCATCCAAAGACAACACATCGATCTCCAACTTGTCGGAATAGCGGTCCGATTCATAGCCGTGATACCTTGGTGGTGAGAGCGACTGCGATTGGCTGCGACAACTACCCTGGTCCTCCATCTCTCCAGTCGAGTGCCATTTCCTCTTCTTCTTCCTCTTGTGGGGCTTGTCAGAGTCCTGTGTGGGCCGACAGGGAGAGGTGGGGGTGAGTCTCGGGGAGCCGGGGACAGTGGTGGTGGTTGTGGTGGTGGTGACCGTGATGGTTCTCTTGATGGCAAAGAGGTCAGACCCATTGAGGTCTTGGATGGATGGCGGGACAACGGGACGGCCGTCCCAACGCAGTTCCCTCCCGCGCTGCCTGTCTCGGTCCCCTTCCCGCTTCTCCCTGCTTCTTTTGGACCTCTTTGAAACGGCCCGCTCTCTGCTGCTTGAATGTTGGCTTCCCTTACTTTCCCGCTCCTCCTTTTTGGAGCTAGAATCTCGGTCTCTTTCATCTCTTCTATGGCTACTGGTCCGATTCTGCTCTCTGTCTCTGTCTCTCTCTCGCTCTCTTCCTCTGTCTCTATCCCTCTCTCTGTCTTTGTCTCTCTCTTTCTCCCTGTGTCTTTCTTCAGATAAGCTTGAAAAGGAGTGTCTAGTGTGGCCCCCTCTTCCCGAAGAGTTGCAGGATCTTGAAGCCTCGGGGCTGCTGTGCTGTCTTTTCTTCCTCTTCCGGCTACTGCTCCTGCTGCTCCTCCTTCCTTTGACCTCCTTCCCAGCCTTGTGCCCTCGCTCCTTTTCTTTGCTCCTCTCCCGACCTCCCTCTTTGTCCTTATTGCTCTTTTTTCTTCTCTCCTCCTTCTCTCCGTTCTTATCCTTGCTTTTCTGTCGGTTGCAGTCCTTGGAACTCTTGGAGGACTTGCTGCGGCTCTTGTTGCCTTGCTCTACCGGAGGCGCGGGAGGGGAGGAGGGTGCAGAGACTGGAGGATGGGAGGGAGGGGGCACCGGCTGAGGAGAGAGGGGGGAGGAAGCAGGAAAGGAGAGATATCTTTCCTTTCGTCTGCTGACCAGCTTCCTCCTCAGATCCTCCACTCCTACCACAGGCTCGTCCTCCGGCTCTCTGTCCGCCTCCCAGGTGCTCTCGGCGCGCACAGACACAAAGCCGTCCCCGTCCAGCACCCGGAGGATGCGCTCCGGCTTGGAACCAAAGAAGGAGACGCTGGGAGAATTCAGCGAGAGGATTTCTCCAGCAGGTCTCTTACTGCCTCCATCTCTTTCAGCAGCCCCGACTATCTCCCCCTCCTCTATCTCCGAGTGATCAGAGTCATCCCGGTCCCTCTGCCCCCCAGCTTTGGTGCTGCTACAGTCCACTGTCCTCCTAAGAGAGAGCTGGGTGGCCCGACAGGGGCTTGGCAAGTCAGTCAAGGCGTCAGTGGAGTCTGGAGGTTCTTCCTCTTTCTCCTCGTCATTGCCCCTCTCAGTATTTCTCTTCGCCCCCCTCCCTCTGCCACTACCATCATCAGGGTCTGATGCTGGGGAACCAGTGGGGTCAAAGGGGTCATATTTCTCCCCTTCCCCCTCCTCCCCCTTCACTCCCTCAGTTGGATGGAAAGGATCATACATCTCCCTTTCCCTGTCCTCCTCTTCACAATCAACACGTGGCTGCACTGAGGGGCGAGGAAAGGATTTGGAGGAGGTGGCATTGGACGTAGGTGTGGAGAGAGACTGCGTTGCTGGAGAGGCAGAAGTGGCGGACGCCCTGGCCACCTCTGTCCCCTGGGTCAGACCTTTCACATGGTTCGGAACAACGGACAGGTTGACGCAGACGGAGGAGGAGGTGGACAGGGGCGAAGACGGAGCAGATGAAGGAGAGGACAGGGACAAGGAGGGCGAGCAGGGAGGAGGGCTCCTGGCAATCTCTCTAACTCCACTTGGGGAGGAGGAGGCAGCAGGCCTCCTTCTGAAGCCTGATGCCGGAGTCAAGTCCATGGGCCAGGAACGCTCGGGGTGCAGATGTCAGACAGTGGGTCCTGGAGGTTGGTAGCGACGGGCAAGGCGGTGCCAGGAAAATGGAACCCAGGAGTACGCCTAGTAGAAAAGACAGAGGACACATGCAGTCTTTATCACACAATGAAAATCTACCCGGAAATGTTGAGACCACGGAGCAGTAGTAGCCCAATTGTGAACACTTTAAAAGTGGGAGAATGATTTTGCAAGGATATAAGCTGGTTAATTTGATGAATTACAATTTATCTGCAAGACTAAAGTAACATTTAACATTGTCATACTTCTGTTCTCTGCCAAATAACAGCTAACTACCTATGAAATAGGTTGCCCACGTTCAACGCAGCAGTAACGGATGTCCATGCCAGGAACCTGTAGTAATTCCACTTCTGCACGATTCCATCCTCTCACTAAGATTACCATTAGTCTATAAGGGGACAATAATGGGCATAAAAGAGCCTGACTGAGGATATTTGATAAGGGACATCTCATTTCTCGACATTAACATGACCAATGTAGCGTTATCGACATAGAGTGGCTTGCATAAGTTTACACGCCCATGCTAAAGTTGACTAAAAAAGAGGAATTTTAAAAAAAAAATCATCTTTTGGAAATTGATCTTAATGCCTTAATTAAAAAAATTGGAAAAATCTGACCTTTAAGGACACCAATTTTCTTTGTGAATGAATAATGTATCGTGAATAAATAAATGTTCTTCCTTAAAATACAGTATAAGTATAGACACACCTATGTTAAATTCCCATAGAGGCAGGCAGACTTTTATTTTGAAAGGCCAGTTATTTCATGGATCCAGGATACTATGCATCCTGATAAAGTTCCCTTGGTCTTTGGAATTAAAATAGCCCCACATCATCACATCCCCTTCACCATAGCTAGAGATTGGCATGGTTGTATTTCAGTTAGCCTAACAGCTGGTTTGATTTGCATTGAGAGATATACCGATCTCTAGGTATGGTGAAGGGCATGTGATGATGTGGGGCTATTTTAATTCCAAAGGCCAAGGGAACTTCATCAGGATGGTGTACTTAAACTTTTTTTCAGTATGCATGTTGTTCACAAGTCTTAAGTGAAACTAATATAAGGGCTTCTATGAAAAATAAAAATAAAAGTGCATTTATGCAATGTGTTTACGTTTTTGTTACGTTACGGAAGTTTGAAAACTTAATTATGTATGACAAATCCAGTATTAGTTCATATTATCTCTACCATATGGAGGTGTCCCATTACAAGAAAGGGGACTACAAAAATACAAAATCAATGGCCAAAAGCAGAGAATGTGTGAGTCAACCAGCGTCAGTGTCTGGATGAAGAGAAGAAGTGGAGAATGGGTGAAGTATGTTTAGTAACTCACAAAGAAATTATTCACGGCGAGTCACGGTGCTGCGTATCAAGTACAATTTAGGCTCATCACTATGCATGGGCCGGTATGAGAAATATCATGGTTTCACGGTATTATAATTACAGCTATAAATGTATTCTTTTTTAAATGTCTGGGTAAAAAATTTTTAAACATACTGCACACTGGCAGGGAGAGTGCTTTCTAAACTGCACGTTCTGTCCTTGTAGACTCATTAAAAAACACAACAGCTCATACCTGAAACTGGGACTTTTTCAAACCACGATGTACCTTGAAACCGGTAACCGGCCCACGCCTATTATGCATACAGCCAAAGTGTACATCTACAGCAACTGTAAGATATTTTGTCACAACATGCATGTGGGATACCTCCTACAGAGTAAAAGTTTTTTTACCAAAAATGCGAATTGCACACAACTAGGGTCACCGTGTACCGGGACGAATAATGTCATTGGTTGGAAATTGGGGGGAGGGCGCAGTCGTCACACAAAAAAAAAAAAAAAAAACAACGACGTAGGTTTTGTAACAGCTGATTTTCCACATTCAGCTGTAATAAATCACGGCAGAGCGGAGCGGTTCAGTTCATTCCCTCTGAGAACAGCGGTACGCCCGCTGAAAGTGCCTGGATGTTTAACAACTTTTGCGAGGGGTAGCAGAGTTGTAGTTCCAAAAAGCTGCCTGTAAAAAAAAAAAAAAAAAAAAACAGCGTTGGAACATAAGTGTATGAATCTAAGTTTTATTTAATTATCTCACTGCCTCTCTCTCGACACGCATATGTTTTTGCTCTAGTGCGATCAAATCCGGCTTGACGCGTACTTTCTTAAATGTATTTCAGGTGGCTGTGATGTAGTGCACTTCATGTGCATGGAATTCAATTATTCATTGAAAAGCCATGAATGATCTCCATTCTCAAGTTGCATACCTACTGTGATCTATAGGATTGTATAAGTGCACTTATACAATCCTATAGATCACAGTAGGTATGCAACTTGAGAATCTGCAGTAATACGTTTGTGATAGTGTGACGAATCTGGTGAAAGAGGCAGGCCACAACGGCTCATTTAGGTAAACACAACATACGGAAACCAGTTAGTTTAAAAACCAGTAGGGCAGACTGATCTCATGAAGTGGCATATGTGTGACACGCCAATTTGTATGCCATTATTGGCATGTTAGCAAGACGCATACTTGCTTTTTAGCGTGTTTATGAACGCCGTTCGGCCTCCATTGACTTACATTACCTTGCGACTGCGTGTGACTTGACACCGTAGCGAGTAGTATGAAAGGGCTTTCACCCAGTAACACAGGACTCTCACCCAGGAGAGCGGGGATCGTGTCCCGCGTGTGACGTTTCCTTTTCACGTTCTTCTTTTCCTAAACCCAACCCCGTTCTTCTTTTCCTAAACCCAACCCCGTTCTTCTTTTCCTAACCCAACCCCGTTCTTCTTTTCCTAAACCCAACCCGCGTGCGACGTTTCCTAAACCCAACCGTGGCCTCACGATAACACGTAGCCTCGCGATAACACGTAGCCTCGCGATAACACGTAGCCTCACGATAACACGTAGCCTTGCGATAACATGTCACGTGGCTTTAGAAAGTTGCGTGTATGTTTACGCAAAGTCATGTCGTCATGTTGCGTAGGGAAACAGCCCCGGTAGTATAGCGTGGCTGCTGGCTTGCGCAAATCTCTCTCTCTCTTTTTTTTTTGTATGAGTCCGGAAGGCGAGCGCAAGAGAGTATATATTTATATCTTTCTTTTCTGTTTCTGTATTTATTGTTTAATACGTTTGTGTATGTATGCTCCAATCACCATGGCAAATTCCACATACGTGCAACTTACTGTGGCAATTAACTTCTTTCCGATTCGGATTTAAAGCCTCGTCCTAAATCGATCTAAAGTAGCCCGTTCAATTCGATTTCATTTATTGTATCAAATCCTAACAAGAGTTATCTCAAGACACTTTACACATAGAGTAGGTCTAGACCCCCCCTCTATAATTCCCTTGTTTACTGCTGCACCTGCAATGACTGAAAAGCAGAGGAAGAGAATTAAACTATAAGCTGGCCCTGGCTAGCAGACTGCAGAAAGCATACCGTACAATGACGATATACAAGTAGCAAACATTAGTTCTGGTGGTGTACAGCTGAACTGGAGAATGTCATCTGTTCATTGAACAGAACGTGTAAAGTAATTGGTATGCATCACCCCCCACCCCCGGGGTTGCGACCAAGGCCGTGTCTGAATGTTGATGACCAGGGACCAACCTGTGCTGACTGGCTGGTGCCTCTTTCACACCAATGACCAGGGTCAATGCTGCGTTCATAGACATCGGAAAAACATTTCTTCCCCCCGAGTGAAAATGTCATCATTCACGTCCCTTCCTGTGCAGTCGGAAAAACAACGTAATCACGCGGGCAGTCCCTGTTATTCCCAGGTGGCATGAACACAGCACATCTCACCCGGGTACAGCCTCTCTTTTGTCACTTCAAACCAAGCCAGTCAACATGAGTTGATCCCGGGGTCATTTCATACAGTG
>CM042325.1:33166989-33189489 GCA_023566125.1 Zingel zingel | reverse complement strand
AAACTACTCAAGACTGTATGTGTAAAGAATGCTAGCCCAGATTCTAGCAGATAGTCACTAGTATCTATTTTTATAACCAAGTTATAGTTGGTGTTCTTCCAAACACACACATTTCATTTCTGCCGTTTGTCAAGGCAACCTGAAGGTTCTAAGCAGAGTTTCTAATGAGCAGCTCTGTATATTAAATACCTTATTCTTATTCAAGTGAACATGTTCACTAAAAATAACAGACTTACTAACCACAAATACAGCAATGCAAAGAACTGCATCACAGACACAACTGGAAAACTGCTGTCATACATGAAGTGAGACTTTGAAAACATGATTTTATTTTTTAAGTGTTGGTATTCCATTTGTTTGAAGCATGTAATAATAATAATAATAATAATAATAATAATAATAATAATTATTATTATTATAATGCTAAGAAGAATAAGTTTATTTAATATAGCACCTTTTACAGAAAAATGTCAAAGTGCTTCACAACGTCAAATGTCAGGTTATGTCAGCTGTAAACAATTTAAAAGCTGTGTGTAAATACAGACAAAATGAACCTAAAAAGATTATAAGTCCAGTTTGTGTACATTCAGTACATTGTGACTTCATTAGAGTTCACCTGAAAAAAAAAAAAAAAAAAAAAACTCAGAACAATAGTGGTTTTGTATAATCAAAATACCTCATTTATTACATGAGTAGAGCTCTAACCTAACCAGCAGCTTGCAGGAACACATCCATTTAAAGCTGTTGCTCAAAGAACACAAAGACACAATAAATAAAACAGTCAGTGCTGCATGTAACGTAACAGTCAAATGGAATCTATCCAACAGATTCCCAGACTTTGTGCGTTTCCGGTTTTGTAATGATGTATGGGTTGATGTTCATTGTTCAAGACCATCACTGCCTGGGCCTGTGACATCATCAGCCTGACTGATGTTTCTGACCAACCAGGTCAATCCACGTCCTGCTGATGACACTCCCCCTCAGAAGAATCACTTCTAACGATCTTATATTACACTGAACACACCGAGTGCGGTGCCCTATATAGTATCAGCTAGCTTTGCTAGCTAAAAGGTGAAAACATGAGCTGTGTCCCAGTTCCATACTGCCTACTAATTCAAATGGATTGGAGTCCACTTCGCTGTGCTCCAGGACACCTGCTTTACAGACAGGCTACGGGATATTTGGGGCCCGAGCATGAAAGTATGAGGAACCTAATGTTTTTGTAAAAAGTATCTTTTTTTTTTTTTTGAAGAGCTTAGGACGCTCAAAAACTCACGAAAATCGACACGCTTGTCAGACCTCTATGGCGCCTCCAAACACGTCGAGGTTGGGATAAAATTCCTTTGATGTTCACAAAATTAGCTAGGAGCATTGCTTTCACGTTTGAGGACTTTAGGATGCACAGAACTCCGTATTTTGCAGCCATTTTCAAACTAGTAATTATTTCGATTGATCTATCACTTGGGCGTGGCATTGTGGCTCTGTAGCGCCCCCTTATTAGTTTGAGCCTTTGGCTACATTTTTGATTTTAATATCCTCGAAAACTCAAGGAAGTTGGCCCACACAACAGAACCTGTGAGCATAGCGAGACTACATTTGCGATTCGGTCCATGCGTGTTTAGCGGGCGCCATAGCGCACCCTAATGCGTGGAAGGCCTTCATTTGGACCTAGTTCCTCCCATATTCACAACATTTGTTACACATATTGCTCTTAGTTTCATTTTTGGTTGGTATAATCCTCCGACTGAGACATCTCGAACGATGATGTCATAGATCATGTGACAACATGCAATTTTAGGCCCTTTACAGGTATGACACATTTTAAAACTCCTCCTAGGGGACTCAACAGATCTTTCTTAAACTGGGTCAGCAGCATGTCAAGACTTGCAGGATGCCAAATTGCAAAGCTTTCGGATTTTCATGGAACGATGTTGCCGTGGCGAGGCAGGCAATTTGCATGTTTCACCGTAACACAGGAAGCTGTTGATTTTAGATTAGATTAGATTGTCCAATCTGCCCCAAATCTCACAGGATGGATAAGTGTCCAAACCTGGAGACATCTCCATGCCCATAATGAGTCACAGTGCCACATGCTGGACACAGGAAGTCAGCCTTGTGTGACAAAGATCATCTGATTGACCTGAAATGAACACGGTGTGGTCTACACCTGATATACAGCAACATGACGTATAGTGTGTGTTCTCTAGTGCCACATAGTGGACAGAGAAGTGGTGAACATTAGCAATAAGTCATTTCCAGTGCCACGCACTCCACCCAAAAAATTATATCTAAGGGCTCTTACACGCTGGCTGCGTGGTGTTTCTGTTGCGTGTCTGTTGCGTGGCGGCTGCGTGGCGGCTGCGTGGCGTTTTCGATGTCGTTGCACACCAGATACGCGTCTGACACGGCGCTGCTGCTGCTAGCCTTGTCTGGACACATGTACGTTTCCCATAAACATAAATATATACTGACTTGATTACAGCAAAGACAACGTCGGCAGTATTGACGGCAAAATAGGCTACAGAACATTTCCTTCTGTATTGACAGGTGCAATATTTGAAAGTCGATAATTATTTCTTATTATTTTTTTAAATTACATTTATATCTGCATTTATGTCAAAACCTAGAGACTTTCAAACGTAAAAAATGTAATTTATTAAATATATTCGTGTGAAAATGACATAGAAACATCTTTTCGTATTCTATTTTGCCTGGAAACGCTTCCAACACGCTTGTGTGTCGCGTGAAAAATAGGCGTCGGTCCTATTTCTAGCATGCACGCATTTTCGGCGCGGCTCAAGCCGTGCGTGTCACGCAGCCAGTGTGCAGGAGCCCTAACTCGTGTGCCCAGTGTCAGATGGTTGGGAAATCCACAACTGCATCAACCGGCGTCCCGCCAATCCCCGCAACTGGGCTTGCAGCTTTAATTTAATTTTTCATTTGATTAAGAAAATATACAACAGCCTTATCCATCCATTTGAGTGCAGACCACAGATTGTACATTTTCCTGTCAAGTATGTTGATTTCTTGACTACTGACTGTAAAATACAGCTTACGGAAAAAGATGGGATATACAGAGCGTACTGTGTATAATTATTATGTGGTATGGAATTGGGACAAAGCAATTGTTGCGCTTACTACTCTGTTTGGACAATAACAATCCCCATACGTCCATTTGAATGCGCTGTCTACGTAAGCTGCATCCCAAATCGAGTTTAGGGCAGTATTTGGCACAATATGATTTGTATTTACAGGAACGCAGCCTTTTTGTCCTCTCCTGCCCTCAGCACTGGTTACCACAACCAGAAGTGCACTAAATATGAGACAAGACTGCACAGACTTCTGTCTGCGGAGATGTAAAACTCCCCTGCCTTGATCGAGCACAGGTACAACTCTGTGTCAAAATAAATCTGTATACAATATGTCCTTTGTCACCCCCTGGTCCATGGCAGAAATGTCAGTAAAAGAAGGTGAAAGGAGTGGAAAGAAACGGGGGGGTGGGGGAGGGGGGGGTACATAGACCTGATCTGGCCTAACAGGAAGAAACAGACACCATCCAACTGGGGAGTTAAATGAGGACTGTGGATGGTGGAGCGGGTCAAATCACACCCATTCTTCATCAACGAACTTGCTTAAATAGTCAAACACTCTAAATCGTAACATTTCCCCTACTGTATCTGCGTCTCAGTCTGTAACTGCGATGTCCACAGCAGAGAGCAGAGGAGCTGGCGGGGGCTCAGAGGAGCAGCTGAACAAAGGGAGGCCCCCCCCCCACCTGCTTCACACCAGCCCAGCGTCCTTGGCCATCTTGTAGAAGGCTCCTCTCTGAGCGATGAGGTTGGAGGGAGAGTCAAACTCTGCCATCTCTCCCTTGTCCAACACCAGGACCCTAGAGGGGCCAGAATAACAATGAAATTCTCTCTGTACGAGCAGCCCCCGTGTGGGAACACAGCGATGACCCACTAATGCTTGACATCTCCAGATGACATTTGAAATCAATTCCATTATCTTTTCATGAGAAAACATAATCCATTATTTATCTTGAGATAATGAGATGACAAAGCCAAGCTACTAAGATAACAGAATCATTGGCAACAATGACCCCTTGTCGGCTGTATAAACTGGCACACAAAGAAATACATACAGCGTTGTAATGTAAGTACTTTGTTACATTACAAGTACAATTTTCATGTATCTGTACTTTATATTTCTGGAAAATTTGACTTTTACTCCACTACATATCCTAATTAAAATGTATACTTTTACTCCGATACATTTCCCCTGAGCGTCTTCGTTACTTGTTACGTGCAAGCAGGCCCGGGTGGGGGTGGGGGTAAATTGCAAAGCTTACAGATTTATTTTCAAGAGGACAAACACAAGTGCCACCTGGTAAAGAGAACTATAGCCTAATGATTAGCATTAGTAACGTAATTATTCGGCTATCGTCGTAGCGTTGTCAACCTATTCGCAAGCAAAATATTACATTTAATTAAAATATTAGCCTTTTTGTATCACCCAATATATGGTGATTCATAGACTTTGCAAATATTATGCAAATATTGATAACAAATCTCTAGCTTGATCTGTGAAGGCATTAAAATGTCCTCTTAAATTATTTTTTTTTGTAGCTTCTGAGCAGCAGATAAGCCAGTCCCCTGCTGAAAATGATGAGCCCAACATTTACAATGAGGAGGCCATGACTACAGGGACAGGTAGAGAGGATATCAGAGTAAACAATATGAATTCAAGTTATTTAAAAGGTCCTATGGCATGAAAATGTCACTTTATGAGGGTTTTCAACTAATATGAGTTCCCCCAGCCTGCCTATGGTCCCCCAGTGGCTAGAAATGGTGATAGGTGTAAACCGAGCCCTGGGTATCCTGCTCTGCCTTTGAGAAAATGAAAGCTCAGATGGGCCGATCTGGATTCTTCCCTTTATGACGTCATAAGGGGAAAGGTTACCTCCCCTTTCTCTGATTTGCCTGCCCAGAGAATTTGGCCCACCCATGAGAGAGAGATAGACATCAATGGCTTGAAAACAAGCGAAGTGGCAGTTGGTCAAGGCCACACCCCCCCCCCCCCCCCCCCCACCTCTCCTCCTGAATAGCATTTAAAGCTACAGACACAGAAATGGCACATCCTAAGGAAAGCTCATTGTGGGACTAGCTCTAGTGGCTGGAATTCTGCACCAAGGAGTGCAGAATTTCGGGAAAGAGACTTCAGATACAGTATTAGAGGACCACTAAGGCCTATATAAAAGAGACTTCAGATACAGTATTAGGGGACCACTAAGGCCTATATAAAAGAGACTTCAGATACAGTATTAGGGGACCACTAAGGTCTATATAAAAGAGACTTCAGATACAGTATTAGGGGACCACTAAGGCCTATATAAAAGAGACTTCAGATACAGTATTAGGGGACCACTAAGGTCTATATAAAAGAGACTTCAGATACAGTATAAGGGGACCACTAAGGTCTATATAAAAGAGACTTCAGATACAGTATTAGGGGACCACTAAGGTCTATATAAAAGAGACTTCAGATACAGTATTAGGGGACCACTAAGGTCTATATAAAAGAGACTTCAGATACAGTATTAGGGGACCACTGAGGTCTATATAAAAGCATCCAAAGAGCACCATGTCATGGGACCTTTAATGTAAGAAAAAGCAGTATATGACAGTACATGAAACCAGTGCACTGCTTAGGCGGCTACTGATGCTGTAGGTGCTATTCGCAATGTAACTGTAACTGTACTGTGAATTGAACTGTAAACATTAGTTCAATATGCCTCTTTGTGGAAGAGTGTGATACATTTCAAATGCTTTCTTTCTTTCTTTCTTTCTTTCTTTCTTTCTTTCCTTTTGTTAATTCATCAACCTATCCTTGTGGAATAGTGGAATATTTTTTGTTAACTTCTCAGCTTCAGTGAATTATTATTTAACCTTTACATTATTTGTTGAACCATGGTATTAATAAAAACTACAGGATAGTAAGAGTTGAACTGTTGCTTCATTTATCCAATTTCCACCACCATGGAAAAAGTGGCCCCGCTCCGGCCCTGCTTGCAAAAAGTGGTCTTGTACGTTGGAGTGAAAGATTCTTCCTCACAAAAAATGTAAGTTCTGTTTTTCTCTTTGTTGATGTCAGACTTTGAATGTGTGAAAACCCTGAATGTTATGCTTCACTATAAGGAAGCCACATTATTGCTCATAAGCAAAGTTTTTCTTTTCTTTTACGTCTAAAAAAATGAAGTACATTTGATATCATAAAACGACTTTTGATACTTAAGTACAGTAAATACCAGATACTTTAAGAGTAATATTCTAAAAGGTGACTTTAACTTCTAACAAAGTAATTTTCTGGTAAGATACTTGTACTTTTACAAAAAAAAAAGTATTTCAAGTACTTTATACAAGACTGAATACATCGGCATTCACATAGTAAAGCATTCTGTAATGGCGTGTGTTCATGTGTAGCATACGGTACCTGGTGTAGTCCATGATGGTGTTGAGGCGGTGAGCTATTGTTAGGACGGTGCAGTCCTCAAACTGAGAGCGGATGGTGGACTGGATCAGGTTGTCTGTCTCCATGTCCACGGCCGCTGTGGCCTCGTCTAGAACCAGGATCTTGGTCTTCCTCAGCAGAGCTCTTGCCAGGCACAGCAGCTGGCGCTGACCCACACTGCCGAGAAAACACACAAAGACGTCAGCACATCGGCACACAGAGCCACGCTCCGGGCTCAGGTCCAAGTCCTCGCTGTTCATGTTTTCAAACCAGGGTCGGGTCAGAGAGCCCCTGGTCCTCTCTCAGAGTTGGCTTTTCCGACCTGTGGAGCGCTCGGCGGCGGTCCACCTGCGGAAGCATGTGTACATGCTGATGGAAGCTTGCAGTGTGTGTACAGGAGTCTGAATGAATGCTACAGAGCAGGTTAAGCATTACTCAGCTTGTCTGATGGAGATATCATCAGCCGAAAGCTGGTTCCTCTTAAGCTGCTTACACACCAACCAGACGGCCAACCGTCGGCAGAAAAGGCAGTTGGACTGATCAGTCTCCCCGAGTTGGTCAAAAAAATGCCTCAGAACACACCGAAGAAACGAGATGTAATACGTCTCCATAACAGCAGGCGGCGCTAATCTGTATTGTTGCCCAAAAATGAAAACCGGCAGCTGATTGGACGAACGTGTCACGTGGGTCTGGTTTCTCCGGAAATTCAAAGCCAGACTGTCATGGCGGCTTGTTCAAAATACGATCTCATATTGTCCTAAAATAGTTCATCGGAACGTGTTTCTGAAAACATTTTAAGTGAGAAATAGGCCGTGCAGTTACTGAATCTTCATTTCAGATCGACAAAGGTCAGTTTAAAAGATTTTCTTCAGATTTTGAGAGACTCTAGTCACGCTCATCCCGCTCCCCGTTTCCGGGTTACCACTCCACCAATCAGATGGGTCATTTGAGTCCGACTGCCGGCAGTGCCCGTCCCGCCGATTATACATGTCAAATCGGCCAAAATGAAGGACGACGGTCCCTCGGACGGACGACGGCACGGAACACACCGAACAGATTTGAGTCACTGACCTCGCCAGACTGTCCAACGGCCGATTATCGGGTTGGTGTGTCAGGGCCTTTATAAAGGCCAGGCAAGCAAATTTAATTTGCTTCTACTCCTACTGCTTCCTCAATGAAACCTTCTACATATGTTTCACATTACTAGTGTCAAGGTAATAAGGCTTTGACTTTGAAATATCTGCGTAGGAAGTGTTGACTGTCACTGATAGAGGCTTAAGGGCAGTGTTTTCTTTCTGTTTAACAGTAAACGTTCTTAATCAAACAGAGAATGAGATAATTGGTGGATGTAATTCATAATCCATCAATTACATTTTGTAAAGCAGTCATACCTGAGGTTCTCTCCTCCTTCACTACACTCATGGTTGAGTTTGTTTGGCAGGCTGGACACAAAGCTCTTGAGATGGGAATACTCCAGAGCCCTCCATACTCCCTCATCAGAGTAGCTGTCAAAAGGATCCAGGTTCATCCTCAGAGAGCCTGAAAACAGCACTGGGTCCTGAGGAGAGGGAAGAGGGGAGAGGGGCGTATGTCTGTGCATCACATCATGGGACCAATTGTTACGTCATCCCGAGTTCTCGAACACGGGAGAAGTTAACTGTGCCCCATTTCTGAAACTCTCTGTCTGTCAGTCTGAGAATACAAAAAGCTAGGCCATACTTTACGTGCGGAGCGTCTAGTAGCATTAACAACATTTATCAGTTTACCAGGGGCTAGTATTAATGTCCATCCCTGGCAGAACATTCAGACGCCATTCTACGCCATGTCCCTGTGCGGCCTCCCTGCACTGACCTGTGGTATAATGGTTATTCTGGAACGCAGTTCATGGAGGCCCAGCTGAGCAATGTCCACCCCATCAATGAAGATGTGGCCCTCAGCAGCCTCGATGATCCGGAACAGCCCCAGCATCAGGGAGGATTTCCCCGCTCCAGTGCGCCCCACAATCCCCACCTGATGGGTAGATGGAGCAGCCAATGTTACTGTACACACACACATATACCGTACACACACATATACTGCACTTTACACACACATATACTGTACTATACACACATATACTGTACACACATACTATACAAACATATACTGTCTGTATACACATACTGTACTGTACACACAGATACTGTACACAGACACATCGTACACACACAAATACTGTATACACATACTGTACACACAAACTGTACTGTACACACATTGCACTCTACACACATATGCTGTCTGTATACACACACACATACTGTACATACACACATCAATACAGATATAAGGCACATACACCATCACACCCACTCCCTCATCAGTTCACCACCAAACAAAGAGACTGGTGTAAGTAGACCCCTGGCTTCAGCGCAGTGATGTGAAGGCTGACCTTCTCTCCTTTGTTTATGTTGATGGTGATGTTGCGGATGGCGAGATCCAGATCGTGGCGGTAGCGCAGGCCCAAGCCCCTGATGTCGATGCAGCCGTCCGTGGGCCACCCCGGGGGGAGGCTGGAGGGCTCGTGCTTCCACTCGGCCTGGAGGACAGAGGATACATGTAAACAAGTCCACACCCCACTCCTGCACTCTCCACGCCTCTGTTTTGTATCAGATATAGAGCTGGAAAGAGTGGAGAAACAGTGGTATCCACAGCTTTCTCTTCAGTAAAGGTATTACTACAACATGGAAAAATACTTCCAAGTAAAACTCTTGTATTTAAATAAAAGAAAAATTAGCTAAATGTACCTAAAGTATCAAATCTAAAAGTATGCGTGTGTTCTGTTATTATACAGTATCTCACAAAAGTGAGTACACGCCTCACATTTTAGTAAATATTTCATTATATCTTTTAATGGGACAACACTGAAGAAATTACACTTTGCTACAATGTAAAGTATTAAGTGTACAGCTTGTATAACAGTGCTGTCCCCTCAAAATAACTCAACACAGCCATTAATGTCTAAACCGCTGGCAACAAAAGTGAGTACACCCCTATGTTAAATTCCCATAGAGGCAGGCAGACTTTTATTTTGAAAGGCCAGTTATTTCATGGATCCAGGATACTATGCATCCTGATAAAGTTCCCTTGGTCTTTGGAATTAAAATAGCCCCACATCATCACATCCCCTTCACCATACCTAGAGATCGGCATGGTTTTATGTCGGTTAGCCTAATAGCTGGTTTGATTTGCATTGAGATTGTGCACCAAAATACAACAAACCACGTTCCAGCCAATCACTGACAAGAAGGTTGGGGGAGGGGGTGGGGGTTAGTGACAGTTAGTCATGACAGTTACGGAAACATGGGGGGGAAGGGCGAGCTTGCTCTGTTTTGTTTGAAATTGACTTGGGACGTCAACAGAAGCGACCATGCAGGAACTCATAGTGCACCTTTAATTACCTTTACACTGTGTGCAATGTGTGTGTGTTGCCATAGCAACCTACAACCCAAGGCTTTGTTGTTTCCATGGTTGTCATTGATTTTTGTGTGCATCTAACTGAAACGCCCAAACTGTCCCGGGTGTGGACTTCCGTGAGGCCTGGACTGCTGATTTCTAGTTTCTGTAACCTTACATTCTTTACACAGTACATCAGATGTATTCCTACATATGCATATGGAAAAAAACCCTATTCTACATTAAGTTTCTAGTAAGTTTACAATGCGTGCCATGTTGTGAGACGCCACAGCAACGTACAGCACGTGAATGTGCTGTTGTGTGCGGCTCTGAGGTCATCATCGTGATCATGTGATCACCCTGGAGTCTGGACTGTGCTGAGAATTCACTATACATTTTCTAGCTGTCATTTTAAGTGTGTCACATTGAATGCTTTGCACAGTAAATCATGCATATATCCTATTTATACTATGTATACTAAAAAAACAGGAATGCAAATACAGTTTCCTGTAGCTTGAATTAGAAATGTCCCATTCCAGTACCATGAAGACGTTTGGGGCAAAGTAAATCCTCCCTCCAAAATCACAACCATGTAATAGCTGGAATTGTTCTGGTTTATGGTGTACCTCTTTCTCCGTGTCACTGTACTCCTTGACTCTCTCTACAGCCACTATGTTGGTCTCCACATCAGAGGACATCCTCACCAGCCAGGTCAGAGAGGCAGTCAGCTGCACATGGGACACAGGGAAGCCAAGGAGAGAGTCTGAACACAAACTCTAATCTATACAGTATCACAGTTCACAAGTTGTAAAAACACATATCACCTACCACTATTCGCAGCTATCCGTGCACATGGTTTGGTTTCATTTGTGCAGGTTTGAGATGTCTCTCTCAGATCTCTGCCTCCACCCCAATACAATGGAGGTGAATAGAATTTAGATTCCATCCTTAAAGACGTATACTTTTAACCACTCCTAACCCCAAAACCTGCCGGCAGGTTTGAAAAAGCATGTTTTGTTTAAAAGGTCGCCAAAGAAAAACCACTTACCCTAGAAAGAAGCTGTAAAAAAACGACTTGTTCGTTGGATTCTGAAAATTCCGACCGTCCCTGAATGCGTCTCAGTAGAACGTGCAAGCTCATTGAACATTGCACATGAACATTTGTTTACTTTGAGGCATGGTCAAGTGATGAAAATTCATCCAATCGGTGACTGACACTACAAGCCTCAGCACCAAACAACAGCACAGCCCAGTGGTAAACAGTGGTGGAAGTATTCAGATCCTTTACTTGAGTAAAAGTACTAATACCACACTGTAAAAAAATACTCTGTTACAATTAAAAGTCCTTCATTGAAAATGTTAGTTAAGTAAAAGTATATAAGTATCATCAGGGAAATGTAGTTAAAGTATTAAAAGTAAAAGTACTAGTAACTAAAGGTGTCAGATGAATGTAGTGGAGTAAAAAGTACAATATTTCTCTCTGAACTGTAGCAGAGTAGAAGTAGAAAGTCTCATGAAAAGAAAAAAAAGTAAAGTACCTCAACATTTGTACTTAAGTACAACACTAAAGTAAATGTACCTAGTTACTTTTCAAAACTGGTGTTAAGTGTGTTGTAAATAATTCTTTGTGTGAATGATGTACAGCCAAAATTCATTTTTTCCCTGTATGGTATATACATGTTTTCCCTTAGGTAAATGTTGTATAATCTGATTCAACTGTTTTTCTATTAAAAATAAATACATTATCAAATAAATTGAACTTACATTTCCCCCCCCTTTCTGCTAAAGCCCAAAATGGTCTCCTAAGCCCCTCCCCCCACAAGGGAGCGCTGTGCACGATAGAGCGCGTGTGAAGAGGGGGGAAGGGGAGGAAACCTATCTGCAGCTCGTGCGCGGGGAAGTGGAAGGATGCTATGAAATGCATGTGCATGAGCAGTGATTGACACATAATTAGACAACCCCCCCCCCCCCCCCCCCCCCCCGGCCCTGATTTGGATTTTTGCAAATTGCACTACAGGCTGTAGGTGGTACCTACATTACCTGCTTCATGTAGTTCTACTGTAACATAGGGTCAGTTTCAGCAGATATGACAGAAAGTTAGTTTTAGAAGTCTTACCTACTGCACCTTTAATCTGAGATGCCAGACTTGCAGGTAGAGTAATAATGGGACAGGAGCAAAAAAACGAAATCCCAATTACTATCGTTAATCAACAGACCTTACTGAATAATTTTCCGTAATGAATTGCTACTGGAAATACTAAGGAATTAATAAAAAAAAATTTTTTTAAAAAAGATGACAGATTTTTCCTAACTGAAACCATACAGGCTTTTGCAACATATAATGTCACTTAAATAATATAAAGGAATGTTTTCAACCGATGAACTTTTTTGATGATGCAGTTAGGCTAAACTCCATGTAGTGAACTGACTCTGAAGTGACGGAGTTGAATTCTTTAGTTATTGGTAGCACACATCAGTTTCAGAGGTTCCTCCTATCCTGCATTTAGCTGAAAGTCCAAGTGAGTGCTGAGCTGGTAAAAAGGTCAAGAAAGGCACTGATACAAAAGGAGATACAAAGTGATTTATATACTTAAAGCAACGCCAAAGCACTTTTTCTCTTCGGTCCCACTACAGGTTGGAAGCGGAATTGTCCATTACCGTTCTCAGTCGAACTACAGATCCGCTACCCGATCTGGCAAACTTGCATAGTGCGGTTATAGCCGATAGAGAGCCGCAAAGCGAATGCAGAAGGGCCGTTCACCTCCATCTTTGGTGTTGCTTTAATTACACAATTAAATTAAAAATCCCATGTCAAAGCATCCTCTAAAACAGGTTTCTAACCTTGTGCGTGCCCCTGAAGAAGATGTGAGCTGGAGTATGAGTGTTTACCTGAAGGGCATAGGAGATAGACAGCCCCATGATGCCTGGACTCAGGCTCTCTCTGGCTATGACGGCAAACAAAGCAGCAAACGACACAATGCAGTTTCCTACAAACTCCAGGCGGACAGCCAGCCACCTACACAGACACACATTCAGTGACAAAAGAAGAAAAGAAGACCATTGCAACTAAGGAACGACGTGGCACATGCAACACAATCAGAGGATTATTTGAAGTGAGCAAATGAACTGTAAGCAGTAAAAGTGTCCCTAACCTGTTTGCTACTATGCTGGGGTAGTAGGCCTTCTGGTTGTGGTCCACCCGCTGGTCACTCTCTCGGATGAAGCGCTCCTGTTCACCGAAGGCTCGAATGACGGAGGTGCCCAGCAGCGTTTCATTGAAGTGGGTGTAGATGGGTGAACGGCTGACTGACTCCAGGCGCTTCAGCTGGCGAGATGACGCCACATAAAACCTCTGGACAGTGGAAGGACAGAGATGTCTGACTACTTCATTCACATCAATTAAAGAGCCCCTAGTAGGCTTTTTCCCCCCCTTCTTTTAGTGTGTTATAGAGTTTGTGTTTGTAGGTAATAGATGTATAATAGTACAAAAATACTAATTTCACTCCAAACTGAGCTTTCTCTCCCACAGACAGCACTTTGTCTCAACTGCCTGAAACAGCTCGCCCACATTCCTGTTTGAAATTCTTCCATTAGTGATGTCACTGATTGAGAAAGCCAGCCCACTTTTTCATCTGAGCTACCCATTGGTGCTGCCTGAGCAAGCACAGCCCACCCAGTGGCTTGTTTGAATTTGGTTGGCCAATCACAACAGAGTGGGCCAGCTGACCAATCAGAGCAGACTGGGCTTTTCAGGAAGGCGGGGCCAGGAGCTCAGATAGAATGTTTCAGGCAGAGGAGCTGTAGCAATGGGCAGTATGAGAAACATAGTATGTTTTTTGAACATCAAAAGCATGTAAACCTATTCTCGTAGACTCCAAGAGTACAAATATGATGCTGAAAATGAGTCGAATAGGGGCTCTTTAAATATAGTGCAACCAGAGGTGGTAGGACAACGATGTTAACATCCTTATCAGATGAACACTGTAGGACGAAGACCTTTTTACACATAGGGGCCCCCCCATGTTTATGGTGACCAACATGTATGAAAGGAAGGTTTTACCATCCAAACATTTCCAACTAACCTGCACAAAAAAGTAAAGCAGACCGAGAACAGGAATGATGATAGCCAACAGCGGTGTGGCGATCAGGATGATAACACAAGCACCCAACACGTTTAACATGGAGCCCATGAACATCTTAATAATGCTGGGGATCACAGAGTCAATGGTATCCATCTCCTTGGCGAAGCGGTTGACCAGGTTGCCGCTGGGGGTTCGCTCAAAAAAGGACATGGGTGAGCGCAGGACGTCATACAGCATGGACTGGTGGAGGCAGCGGGACGCCAGGATGCCCCCGATGGACGTGGACAGGGAGTAGCCAAAGACTGCCACACCTACAAAACAGCAGAGACCTGGGTAAGATCATTTGGACACGCTGCAGCGGTGAGACCGTGGTGGGTGGACCGCCCACCAAGAGCCTGGGTCCTCCCGAAGTTTGAGTCTGTTTAAAAGAAGTAATTCCTCGCCACTGTCGCACCAAATGCATGCTCTTAGGGGGGAAACTGTTGGGTCTTAATTATAGAGTGTGGTCTAGACTTACCCTATCTGTAAAGTGTCCTGAGATAACTTCTGTTATGATTTTACACTATAAATGAAATTACATTACATGTAATTTAGCTGACTCTTTTATCCAAAGTGACATACAGTTTGCTATATACTGTATGTCAGAAGTTGTACGCCTCTGGAGCAACTAGGGGTTAAGTGTCTTGCTCAGGGATACATTGGCTGATGTATTGCAGTGGGAATCGAACCCAGGTCTCCATAGGCCATACACCATAGGCATGCGTCACATCATCTGCGCCATCCCCATACACTTGAATTGAAGTATTTAGAAATGTAGCAATATTTCAAGATGCACATGGGAGGGACTACTACCCTCCCCTTACCCTGGGACAGGCCGAGAGCCCCATACACCCCGAGTCTCATCAGTCTGTCGGGCTGAGTGCCGTTGACCACGGGGTCGTCGGTCCACAGGCTCAGCCAGTAGTTGGAGAACAATGAGGCCAGGTGATGGGCGATGAACAGCAGCAGACTGATGCAGGACAGAAGCACTCCGATGGCTTTCAGATACGCCCAGAACACAGACAGCTTGACCTGGGGAGAACAGCGGGGATTAGGGCTATGTATTGGCAAGAATCTGGCGATACCATACATATCACGATACATGGGTCACGATTCAATATATTGCAATATATTTCGATACTGTGGGTAAGGAGATATATTGGGACTTTTTTAAAGCATAATTTTAGAAAAACTAATATTTAAAAAAAGGCATGATGTGCATAAAAGTCAAAGAAGTTTACTTTAGGTAAACAATTCAGTACACAGAAAATCAAACTGCCAGTTTGGGCTCAGACTACGTGAGCCCCGTCTCTGTGTAACGAGTTTTTCCTGCGTGTCTCTACGACGTGTAACGTTACACAAACATTAGATATTGGTAAAAGCATGCTGCATGCTGATTGGCTCACTGACGCTGATGAGATTTACTCTTTAGGTATTGAAATTGGGGATTGAATGACGAGGCATTTTTCGATACTCGACACTAAAGAGGCAATAGGTCTGTGCCAAAGAAGGGTTGAATTGGGTAGCCAGCCCTAGCTGGATGTGGCGGGGGTTGGGACCATCACAGATAGATGAGGATCATTTGGCTGCTGGGATGTGGCTTGAACATGTCAAGCCTCTGCCTACCTGTCCAGTGCTGGCCTTATCAGCCTCCATCAGCTTGCCCACCTCGGGGTCCTTGGCTTTCTTGCTCAGCACCTTGTTCTCCTCAGCAGTCTGGGGCAGTTTGGACACACTGCTGACACCCGGACTGCTGCTTACACATGGAGCAAAGAAACACACAAACAGCTAGTATATATTATGGTGAAATACATATTTAGGTAAACTCATACCAAAAACCTCAGCCACACCACAGCTACCTAGAACATGATTCATCATCTCCTTCCCTTTCAATCCCTGTGCTCATCCCCATTCATGTTATCTTAAAATTCTCTGCTAGAAAAAGAGAAGTCCACTCTGCTTGCACTGCGAGGCCTATCCCCTGGCACTCACAGTCTGTGCTAAAACATGTTGAGATCTATCTCCATCTTATGTTGTTGAACAACGGCCACGCAATGCCCTGCATTTCCCACGAAATCTGGCTTGACAGTATCCCTAGTGCAGCAGCCCTTATTGAGTCCCTCCGCCACCTCCTAACTTCATTTTCATGAACGCTGCTAGGATAGATAGGAAAGGTGGTGCTTTGGCTGCCTTGTATGTCAGTGCCAATCACTTGTCTTTTTAATACCTTTCCTCCGTCTTAAAAAGCTCCTCTCGCACCCTTATATTAGTTATTTATAGGCCCAATATTCTGCTTCTTTTACTGATGACTTTGCTGTCAGTCAGCTGAAAGAGCGTTTGGTCAGCCAACAGATAGTCCCCTAGCGGGGGGGGGGGGGGGGGGGGGCCTTCTATTCAGTGTGTGTGTATTGGAAACGGACACAGACAGGCCAGGACCCCTGGAGGCTGAAATGAGTGGGATTTGACCTACTGATGTCTAATAGCAGACAGAAAATGCATTGGAGATGACACAACTAACCTTTTTGGATAAAAGCGTATGGACTTTTCTGGGAAAATATCGAAATAGTTTTATAGAGACTTGAAAGAACAATTTATAAAAGCCAAAAGTCATATTCATTATTGTTTTGTGTGATCTCAATACATTTTTGTGAGATTTAATTTCCGTGTAGTCTTTCCTTTTGTCTTCATAGTCATATAACAGTTTACACATTCATGTTGCATACCTGCAGCATGCATATCCTGATAGCCCAGGTTCTCCTGAAAGAAATGTCTAAAACTTGATTGTGCATAACAGGATTGAGGGTATACGAGCATTATTATACTGTCACATTATGACAATGTCTTGCATGAGATAAGATCCATATCAATGCAAATCAAACCAGCTGTTAGGGTAACTGAAATACAACCATGCCAATCTCTAGGTATGGTGAAGGGAATGTGATGATGTGGGGCTATTTTAATTCCAAAGGCCAAGGGAACTTTATCAGGATGCATAGTATCCTGGATCCATGAAATAACTGGCCTTTCAAAATAAAAGTCTGCCTGCCTCTATGGGAATTTAACATAGGGGTAAGTATAATTATGGCCCCTGTATTTTAAGGAAGAACATTTATTTATTTACGATACATTATTCATTCACAAAAAAAAAATTGGTGTCCTTAAATGCATTAAGATCAATTTCCAAAAGATGATTTTTTTTAATTCCTCTTTTTAGTCAACTTTAGCATGGGTATGAATACGTATGAGCAGCACTGTGTATAAATAAATAAATAAATAAATAAATATATATATATATATATATATATATATATATATATATATATATATATATATATATATATATATATATATATATATATATATAGTTTATCAGTATATATCAGTTTTACTTACCCAACAAGAGCAGTTGCACTGCCGTTCTCTATTCCTTTGGTTCCACTCTTTGGCACAGGTTCTACATGTAGGAAGGAAACAAAAAATATGATAACATGACTGATCCTTAAACATTATCTAAATTTAGACCCACTGCAGCAAACAAAGATGCAAAACATTGTTAATGTTCATGGAGCACATTTCCTCATTCTCAGCATTTGCAATGAACAACCACTCCTTGTTGTGACAAAGGAACATAAAAAGCTCCATATTGAAATGTACAGCCACGATACATATGTCAGTATAAAGTGCAGTGTGCCTGTCTCACCGTTGTCGTCAGTGTGCTCGACGCCAGCGTATGTCCGCAGAAACTCGGCGAAGGCTCCCTGGGTGGCCATGACATGCTGGTAGGAGCCCATCTCTGTGATCTGGCCCTCCACCAGGACCAGGATCAGGTCGGCCTGGGGCAGGTAGCTCAGCCCATGGGTCACCAGCACACGAGTCTGCACACATCAATACTCTTTTTATTAACATGCAAGTGTGTAAAGAGAAAATGTACCATTTTAAATTCAGTAAATCATTACTGTATCCATTCCATGTCAGCACTAACACAATCATTTAAAAACCTTCAAAACTGTATTGCCATACACAGATATCAACAACCTAGTCTCGCATTGCCAGACCTTCCTCCACCGCGCTGTGGAGGAAGGTCTGGCTAGTCCACACAGCATTCCGGAATGGGAGAAAAGGTGCTCTGGTTTATTGGCATTTATTTAAACCAATCACAATCGTCTCGGGGGCAAAAAGGAGGTGTAAGGGAAGCATATAACGGCATTTCGCTTATGGGTGGCCGTGCCTTGACTCATGTGACTCTAACGACTCTCACATGACAGCTAGGTAGACTAACGAGACACATGTAAGCACAACCCCTCCCAGGGATTCAGGTTCTGGTTAAATGCCCGGGACTACCCACCAGTCAGTCACAACTCAACAAGCCTTTTGGATGGCTTCTGCCAGAATTTAAGTCAAGTGAATTGTATGTATGTATGTATGTATGTATGTATGTATGTATGTATGTATGTATGTATGTATATATATATATATGTATATATATATATATATATATATATATATATATATATATATATATATATATATATATATATATATATATATATATATATATATATCCCCTTCCGCTTCCTTTGTGTTGGCGTTCTAACCTCTGGTGGATTTGTGAGGACTATGGTTAACTGCTCCTCAGATCTCTGCAGGGTAAATCCAGACAGCTAGCTAGACTATCTGTCCAATCTGAGCTTTCTGTTGCACGACTAAAACTACTTTTGAACGTACACGTTCCACCAAAACAAGTTCCTTCCCGAGGCTATTTTGCTACGCCTAAGACAATTGTGATTGGTTTAAAGAAATGCCAATAAAAGCAGAGCACGTTTTTCTCCCATCCCAGAATGCTGTGTGGACTAGCCAGACCCTCCCCCGCAGTGCTGTGGAGGAAGGTCTGGACATGCGAGACTAAGATATACTGTATATAACACACTGAGGGGCTGTACCAAAGTGAAGAGTGGGGAGGGGGGACCAGCAATGGGGGAAGGGTTTGTGTCATGCTATTTTAGCCTCCCCTTATGAGGTTAATTATGACAGAAGTTCGGGACATCTGATTTTTTTTGTTGTGGGAATTTTTAGGCCTTTTATTGACAGGACAGCTGAAGACATGAAAGGGCAGCAAAGGGCCACAGGTCGGAGTTGAACCCGGGCCTGCTGCGTCGAGGAGTAAACCTCTATATATGGGCGCACGCTCTGCCAACTGAGCTATCGGGGCGCCCGGGGACATCTGATTTCAAACACATCAAACTAGAGGACTGCATTGGTCCCGCGGGACCCAGCACAAATCTCGCGGGAGCAGGCGGTTTTAACAGGGGCTGCGGTTGGGAGTGGGCGGTTCAAGATAGACAGCGGGTCCCGGGATTTAGGAGCGCTGCTCCTGGTCAGTGCTGTAAACGACTAGTTAGGTTTCATAAGAAAATCAGCAACGCACACGGAAGCATCCAGTTCAACACCAGCCAAACGCTTTATTAACACTCCTCTGCTCCCTCTCCCTCACTTCTTTCCCGGGGCACTGGGCCCCGCCCCTTTCTCCTACGGCGACCTGAGGGATCCAATCAACAGGGAGTGTTAAGTGTTAAAAGACAGGAAACAAAATGAAATAAAACTACCTGAGCAAAACAAACCACAGCCAACAACACGTTCTAAAATACGTGAAATAAATAAATGAATACAATCTCACTTTGCCCTTATTGCACTAGAACAACTTATTACTGCACTTGAATGTAATTATGCACTAGAACGTCATTTCACTACTTATTACCGACAGATACGCATATATGCAACTAGTTTTCCTGCGGGAGGGGAGAAGACACAAAATCAATGGTCAATCTATTGACAATCAGTCTAGTGTTTGCGGTGCGGGACTCAACACACACACACACACACACACACACACACACACACACACACACACACACACACACACACACACACACACACACACACACACACACACACACACACACACACACACACACACACACACACACACACACACACACACACACACACACACACACACACACACACACACACACACACACACACACACACACACACAGTAATGGTCAGGAATCCACCGGGAGCGGGCAGGAGCGGGATTAAGAAAAGAGTCCCGCGCAATGCTCTACATAGGACCATAACATAAGCTTATGTAATTCATATTTGTTCTTATTATCTGGAATCTGGCAAATATCCCAGTGGGCCTGAGTCTTACTCAGGCTGTAGCAGTTATAAACATTTTCAGAGTTTTCATTTTGCGGACCATTTCACACTGTGTGTTGTTTCACCTGTCTATGTTCATACTATACCTGCCTATTACCACAACATTAATCAGTGTGAATAATGAGCAAGAAGCAGCAACGTGAAAATAGGAGCTGTTAAGGTGCTTCAGGCTGGATAGGCTTGAGCTCATACACACCTTGTCCTTCAGCAGGCCCTGAGGGCCGATGACTTGATCAAAGATGTGTTTTCCTACGTGAGCGTCGACGGCAGACAGCGGGTCATCCAGCAGGTAGACAGCACGGTCACAATAGACCGCCCTGGCCAGGCTCACCCTCTGCTTCTGACCTCCAGACAGATTCACTCCCTGAACAGAAGAGACAGACACAGAGTGAAACAAGGCAAGGGTACCATGCCATTTAAAGACCGTTGTGCCTTGTTAGGCGTCTATGTGTGTTTTTAAAAGTGTAGTCAGCAAGCATTTCATAAAATTGTCTCTGAAGTCCATAACGGAGGTAAAAAGAGATCATAGGAAGCACAATCGACGACTTAGACAAAGCCCCGAGGCTTCTCCTTTAAGGGTTAAAACAGAGAGGCTGAGGCAGGTTGTCTCGGGCACTGGTGGAAGAAGTATTCAGATCCTTTACTTAAGTAAAAGGTACTAATACCACACTGTGAAAATACTGTTACGAGTAAAAGTCCTGCATTGAAAATGTTACTTAAAGGGTAACTACTGTTTTCTTCGACCTGGACCCTATGTTCCTATGTTTTTGCATCTAAGTGACTGATGGGAACAACAATCTTTGAAATTGGTCCAGTATTAAGAGAGATCGCAAATAGGTTGGCTCTATACGCGCTAAACCGTTTTTTGTCTGGTGGGTTTAAGGCTCTGACACACCAACCCGACGGCCGACCATCGGCAGAAAAGGCAGTCGGCTCCCTGAGTTGGTCAAAAAAGTGCCTCGGAACACACCGAAGCGACGCCGACTTGAGCGTACGTTCTGCACGTGCGCAAGACGTAATACATATCCATAACAGCAGGCGGCGCTAATCTGTATTGTTGCCCAAAAATTTCACCGAAACGTGTTTCTGAAAACATTTTAGAAATAGGCCGTGCAGCTGCTGAATCGGTCTTCATTTCAGATCGACAAAGGTCAGTTTAAAAGACTTCGTCAGATTTTGAGAGGAGTTAGTCACGCTCATCCCGCTCGTCTTCTCCGGGTTAGCACTCTACCAATCAGATTGGTCATTGAGTCCGACTGCCCGCTTTCTGATTCAACAAGTGAAATCGGCCCAAATGAAGGCCGACGGGTCCTCCGACTGACGACGGTACGGAACACACCAAACAGACTTGAGTCACCGGCCTCGTGGGACTGTAGCGGAGTAGAAGTAGAAAGTGGCATGAAAAGAAAAAGACTCCAGTAAAGTTCAAGTACCTAAACATTTGGACTTAAGTGCAGTACTTGAGTGAATGTACTTGTTACATTCCACCACTGGTCTCGGGGAGTGCCTGTGACAGTGTTTGGATGCAGATAGCCTCCATGTGTGCCCCTCTGCAGATAAACAGATGTGTGTGATCCTGACTGGATACCTTCTCGCCGATCTCCGTCTCGTCTCCGGCAGGAAGGATCTCCAGGTCTGGCTGCAGGGCACAGGCCTCCACCACGCGCTGGTACCAGGCGTCCCTCCTCTCCTGACCAAACAGGATGTTGTCTTTCAGGGTGGAGTTCTGGATCCACGCCTGCTGGGAAACGTAGGCCACCGAACCCTGCAGGGTGAGATAGACCAGCACACACGTGTAAATGCCCATGGCCTTCTGTAGTTGATGATGAGCAGTCAGACAAAGCACAATCCTGCTCCCCAGAGGAAGAACCCCTCTGCTTTAAAGTCCCCACAGCCACATGCATCAAACATATTATTAGGAAATATAACTCCAAAAAAACTCCACACTTCCACTTCATCCTGAGGATTCACTGTGCCGTATGTTTAACATTAAAACATGATTTATAAAATCATGCCAACAAATATTTTAATAGCTTAGTATTCTATGCACAAAAAAAGATATGTATGAAGGCTTTAGGCTTCCCACGTTATTGTATGCCCAGTTTAATATGCAACTTCATTTTATACAATATACTGTATGTAGTAGGGGGGGTCCCTGCTCCGTCTCTCTTTTAGTTAAGGGGTCCTTGGCTTAAAAAAATCACTGAAGACCCCT